>ML784018.1:177749-211236 GCA_009831015.1 Picea engelmannii
TTAAGCATTTTTCTGTCTAGGGTTAAGGTCAAGCCTTAGAGGTGATCTACCTGTCCGCAGGGAGATTTTCCTACAACAGGGTGTATTCCATCTTTGTTGAGGAGGATAACATTCCCTTGGAACAAATCGATTTAGATGATGGTATGTGGCACATGCACTTTGATGATTCATGTTCTAGTGAAGGTAACAGAGCTAGCATAATCTTGTACTCTCCTGTGGGTAAAATTCATAACTTTTCTTACAGGTTGGAGTTTTCTTGCACAAATAATGTCACTGAATTTGAAGCCTTATTATTAGGCATTGAAAATTCCTATAATCTTGGTTGTGCTCACCTTTCAGTTTTGGAGATTCCAAGCTTGTTGTGAACCTTATATGTAATATATACTCTCCCAAAAACAATTTGATGAAACGATACACCCAAACTATTTGGGCACTTATCTCGAACCTATTATCTTTCAAAATTACTCATGTTAAGAGGGAATTGAACTCAATGGATGACCGGTTAGCTGTTTTTGTAGCCTCTCCTATTCGGAAAATTCTGCCACACATACCTGATTATACTTTTCAATCTCTATATCGTCCACATATCCCTGACAATATAGAATTTTGGCAAGTCTTCCCTAGTGATGAGAGAATCTATGATTTCATTCAAAATGAACCTTATAAGCCCAAGGAAATTATATCCATAGAATATAACAAGATTCCTAAGGGCTTGACAGATCTAGAGAGTTCATTTTCATCGAGTGATGTAGGCAATAAAGAGAAATAGAAAGAAGAGAAGTAAAAAGGGAAGGTGGGTGAAACCATCTCCTTGAACATTGGGACACCTGAGTCTCCAAAGAAAGTTAAAATATGTGCCCAATGTTTTGATGAAGAGAAAATGAAGTTTGCCAAGCTACTTGGTGAATTTCAAGATGTTTTTGCTTGGTTTTATGAGGATCTTTGTGGTTTTTATCCTGCTCTTATACAACATGCCATTCCCATCAAGGAAGGCATAAAACCATTTAGGCAAAAACAAAGACCTATCAACCCTGCACTGGAAGCAACTATCCGAAAGGAGTTTTAAAAAATCTTGAAGGATGGAATCATCTTTTCAGTCAAGCATTTTGAATGAGTTTCCAATTTGGTTCCTGTTCGAAAAACAACCAGTCAGATTAGATTATGCGTTGATTTTTACGCATTAAATCGAGCTAGTATAAAATATAACTTTCCTCTCCCTAACATGGAAATGATTTTGCAGCAAGTTGCAAGGTCACAGATGATGTCCTTACTTGGCGGTTTTTTCGGTTACAATCAAATCAAGGTAAAAAGGGAAAATAAATATAAAACTACCTTTATTACTAGTTGGGGTACCTTTGCTTATGAGTGTATGCCTTTTGTCTTATCTAATGCAGGTGCCACTTTTCAAAGAGCTATGAAAATAGATTTCAATGATTTGATCGACAAGATCATTCAGATCTACCTTGACGACTTAATTGTGTACTCTAAAACCCGATTAGATCATTTTGGTCATGTGAAAGGAGTTCTCATGCGATGTAGGAAATTTGGCATCTCTCTAAATACTTCTAAGTCCATTTTCGGCATTACCAAGGGCAAGCTCCTTGTGTAAGTTTTAAACCTGCAAAGTAAAGCAATGCATATAAATTCTTAAGAAAAACATAAATTAATCAATGGATCATTCACATAGTATACAGAGATTTATACCGGAAACCCTCAACCGGGAAAACCTTTCTTATATTCATTATATCGAATTTCACCATTCAACATACAATATATACAATGTTTTTAGGTATTCCGTAGATACCAAAACCCTAATCCCTTAATCTGGGATTAATTTAGAAAACCACTAAAAATAGCAAAACCCACCCAAAAACAAATTTCGGGGCGATGCCCTGAATGCTGCGCGTAACCAAATGGGGGCATACCTGCCCCCCCCTTAGGAAAGTGCTCAACGCACACTAAACATAGACCACCACTAGAGGGATCGTCAGACGCAGTTGTCGTATTTGACACGCCCACACACACACATGTAAATAATATAACACATACCCAATGCCTTGGACACAATGTCTCTGATTCAAGAATAAGCATTGATCGTGAAAGGATTTCTGCTATCCTTAATATACCTACTCCCACTTCCAAGAAGGAGGTTCAAGATTTTATTGGGGTTATTAAATTCGTTTGTAGGTTTGTTCCAGATTTTGTTGTGATGGTCAAACCAATTCATAATCTGCTTAAGCAAGATCGTTCTTTTGCTTGGACAGATGATGTCAAAAATTATTTTGTAGGGATCAAGAAAGCAATCGACTCTGCACCAGTTTTAGCGAAGCCAGATTTTGAGAAGGAATTCACAATATATACTAATGCCACCGAGGAAGTAGTTTCTGCTATCCTCATGCAAAATGATGACCAAGGTAATGAAAAACTAATGGCTTACATGAGTCAAACTTTGTCTAATGATGAATTTAAATATTCTTTTATTGAGAACATGCTTTCTCTCTTGTTAAAGTTGTTGAAAAGTTTCACCACTTCATCCTAGTTAAGCATATGTTGGTAAAATTCCCTTTACTTGCTGTCAATTGTTTTCTCTCATAGACTTATCTTTTAGGGAAGCTTGCACATTGGCTTGCCAAGATCCAGGACCATGATTTGAATATCGTAACTTCTACCACTATCAAGGGACATGAATTAGCCCCTCACTTAGCTCAGCATGATGAGAACAGTGAAGAAATCAATGAACATGATAGTTCCCTATCAACACTTTTTTACATTGATAGCCAGATCCTTCCTATGTCTGAACATCCCTGGTATAAGAATTTAGTTTACTACTTACAAAACCAAATATGTCCAAACAACTTAGACACTCATCAAAGGAGAAGACTCTGTCTTGAATCTGCAAGATACATCATTATAGGATACTTCTTGTTTCGAAGATCTGCTAATGGTGTGTTGTTTCATTGTGTAAACGATGAGGATGCACATAAATTGCTGCAAGGAACTCATGGTTCTTTAAGTTATGCCATTCATGTACGAGGTCATTTTTCTGCTAAAACCATTTCTTTCAAGATTATTAGAAAAGGATACTATTGGCCTTCAATCTTTCATGACTTATGTTTTTTCAAGATCTTGTGACAAGTGCCAAAAATTTGCTAGGAAAGAAGACCTTTCAACCATTCCATTACAACCTATCCTCCCAGACTTTCCCTTTTCAAAGTGGGAATTGGATTTTATTGGTCCTATTAATCCTCCATTTTCGGCAGGACCAGTTTTTATTTTGACAACCATAGAATATTTTACAAAATGATCTAAAGTTGTCCCACTTAAGCATTCAACATATGATCAGGTAATTTATTTCCTTGAAAATAACATATTTTTCAGATTTGGTCTTCCATTGGAAATTATTACAGACAATGGTCCTGCTTTCATTTCTGCTAGGCTGGCCCAATTTTTAGCTAAGTTGGGGGTGAAATGTCACCTCATTAGCTTATTATCCCCAATGGAATGGGAAGGCTGAGTCTACCAACAAAAATCTGGTGAGAATATTCAAAAGGCTCATCGAAGATAACCCTCATCAATGGCACACTTTCCTCACTTACGCCCTTTGGGAAGATCGAACTACCACCAAGGTAAGCTCTGGTTGCACTCCTTTCCATCTTGTGTATGGTCAAGAAGCCATCCTACCTACTGAGATGGAAATTTCTTCCTTAAGGATGATGCTACAGATCGAAGAATTAATTTATTCTGATGTTTCACAAAGGATAAATGCACTCCTAGATTTAGAGGAGCAAAGGATGGTTGCCTTCGATAATAGAAAAAAGAGACAACAGACTGTTAAGAAGTATTTCAACAAGAGTGTCAAAACTGTCAAATTTAAAGTCAATGAAAATGTATTGTTGTGGGATTCAACTCATGTTGATAGGGGAAGACACTTGAAATTTCAAAAATTATGGTTGGGTCCTTTAAATATTTATTTTGTCCTAGGTACTAACTCTTACATTCTAAAATATTTACAAGAGCGATTGTTTTCCTACAACACTAACGATTCTCACTTAAATCACTACGTGGAACCAACTTGAAAAGTTTTAACTCTGTTTGGATTTTTTGTATATAAGTAGTCTAGTTCTTCTTTCATTTTCACCACTGTTTTTCATTTCTTCTTTTACAATAGTTTAATTTTTGCTTCCTTTTTAATAGCTTTCATGCTGCTTTTGCATTTCTATCATTTTATTTCTGCTGTTTTAAATTTTGAGTCCCATTTCTATGATGAATTTTGTTTCTTTTCATATTTTAGTTTATTTTTGGTCAAGAATAAGATGTTGGATCAATTATGCCACAATGAAACTCCTACAAGGTATTTTTAGTCAATAACAATAAACCTTACAAAGTTGTTACGATGCTCCCCTTGAAAGCAAAATTGAATTTGTTATCTACTTTCATTGTTGTCTTATAAAGAAATTGACAAAAACCATGGCTATTTCGATCAAAATCGAAAAACCCAACCACATAAATCTCACAAATCATAAAGAAATTGGTTATCTCTCGCTTCTTCTTTCCATTTATTCATCCATTTGAGAATTAAAAGAGAAAGTCCATAATTTTTTTCCATGAAGTAAAGAGTGCATACAGGGATAAACCCCCTCATACTTAACATTTTCCATGAATTATTCCCCAATTACCAATCATTTTTCCATTAAATCTGCTCACTTCCGCCTGTTGCATAATCATTCTGGTTATACCTTCTTGATCTGTTGTTCTTGGTTTGTGAAACCATACATTCCGAGTTCTAATATGTTGGAAACAAATTTCCCTGTGGAGTCGCTAGTTTGTTGACGATAAAAAGTGCAATGAGGATTTCGCCCACAAAGTATTTCTAAAGCCTATTATTTAAACTATGCTAATGATATATAATGCTAATGGGTGGGACCCCCTTGTAGACTGGAGGCTCAAAGATAGTCTTGTCACACATTTTATGCTTTTGTTTCGATGATGCTTACAGGGTTCTACATGATTGATGATGATATATTGGTTTTGTTTGCGACATAATGGCATATGGATAATGCATTTTATGTGTTGATTCCATTTTTCTAAGCTCTAAATTCCATGTATGATGACTTGTTATTGTAGCCATGATTCATTACCTGTCAACACCTGCACAAGACACATGTTAGTAACAACAAGAAACAAGAACAATGGAAGGAGACTTGTCAAAAAAAATCCAAGGAAAGGGAACTATGCTATACTATGTTATATTATGTGCAAATGAAATAAAAAGAAAAAATGTTAGTCCTAACTAGCAATGTTAGTGGCTATACGATTTGTATTGAGTTATATTGGGTGCATTTGATATATGTAATTGTATGGTTTTGGAAATGGTTAATATGGATTGGGGTGATGCAATTGGCAAGCAATATGTGCAAGTTTCAATGCATGGAATTAATGGCATGGATTAATTGTATGGTTTTGGCTGGCTGTCGTGTACTACAAAATTGAATGAAATGGAGGATGGAAGCGACGTGCAGTAAATGCACGTCACTCCATAATTCTCCCACTGGGCTATCACCCTAGCATGGTTATTGTTCATTTGGTTTTGTTGGTTTAAGCTCCGAGATTCAGGCATGGAAGGAACTTCTCGACCAACTCACATTTTTAAAGCCATTGGTTATAGGTATGGTTATTTTCGCCAATCCATGAATTTTCTCTATGTATGAAATGAGCATTGGATCGATAATGTGTTGGTTTGTGTCTTCCTAAGATTGTCAACTGTATTAACGCGTGGGTTTTTTCTCTGGAATGATCGTGTGTTTATTCATTTGCAAATGGAAAAATTGATGGTTTAAGTTGGGATTTCGTTGGCTATTCCATGTGGTGGAAACTGTGAGGGATCACTATTGTTTTCAGTAGTTATGGGTATTTTGTTGGAGGGTTTTGTTCTATTTAGAACTGTTGTCCGCCTCCTCACAATTATGGTAACCATATTCGGTTGTATTTGGTGCTATGAGGTTGTTGTGTATGTTTCGAACCACCTTTTGGTCACTGTATATCTTTTCACTTGGTCATGGTATTGTTTTTGTAGTATTCACATCAACACAGTTGGTTTTTAGGTGGACATTATGCCAAGAAGTATGTTTTAGGGTTGTTGGTAATACTTGGGGTCTGCATTTCCATCGACATTGTTATAAGTGGTTCATCTCTTAAGAAGAGTGCGAGGGTTATGACTCTGCACGTTCTTGGTATTGGTTACTCTCCAGTGAGAAATCGTTTCCCCTTTTCATCATGGTATACCCTAACTAGTGTTGAACTGTCACCCTATTTTACAAAGCTACGGGTTATGAGACTTGTGGTTCCACCGTGCTTATCTTGAAGGTTTCTCTCCTACTGTTGATATTGTCGACCTTCAGTCTCCCTATGTTTTGGTGATCGAGTGAACCCTTGATTATTTCTTGTGTTCATGGTTACAAAGCCCGATTTTGATAATCCAAACTAGTCGCACTCTATCGGGTATCTTATTGACTCTCATAAGTTGGTTAAGTTCTCTGACAGTGGATTTGACAATCGTCTCGTCTTTGTTTGATCGGTTTGTTGAGAAGTTGTAACTGAAAATCAGAATCGGTATACAATCGTTGCCTCCTTTTGTTGTGACAGTTGAATCGATAACCCAACTCATTTTTTATTTAATTGGTTGATTGGGAGTAAACGATAATGTACAGTCACAAAGATGCCTATTTTCATTATGCATTGGTTTGTGTGTTCCTACAATGTGGTATAAATTGAATTTGGTGGTTGTTGTGTGTTTAGTTTGTCCCGATTTGGATTATTGCAAGTTGGAGAGTTGATTACTGTGACTTGGTTGTTTATTGTGTATGATTATGGAGACATCGTGCATCATTTTGTTTTATTACACCATCAGAGATGAAGCACGGGGTTTTGTAGTATGGTTTCATTGCAAATTTAATTGTTAATATTGTCAAAAGAATGGAATCGGTTATGTTTTAAAAGAGTCTGTTCAACTCAGGAAAGACCTATGTCTATGTTTGATTTGAGGATTTAGAAATTATGGGTAGTGGTTGATGTTTTTATATGCTGAACAGAGTTGAAGAAATATGACTGTGTGTTCCCTTGGATTTTGTTTTAAATATAAAAGGGAAGGAAATGAAAAGAAACATAATTCTTTTAAACAAGATGGGTGAAAGTCGCGACGATTCAGAGTATGATTATACATTGTATTAATTGAAAATTTTTAAAAAGAAATTGGATGTGGTACAATGAACAAGTTTTAACACACAATAATTGTTAAATTGGTCACGGTAATTTTTTAATTGGTGTTGGATCATTTGCATTAAATACATAACTGTTTTATGGATTACTTAATTGATTTTACGAACAATATTCTCTTTTTCCCTACCATTATTTCACTTTTCTCACATTACAATCCCCCTCACCTTCCCATATTCACTATCCACTCCATGTTCCTAAAATTTAATTATAGTTAAGATAAATTGTATATTATGATAGTTAAAGGATCGCAGGGATGAATTACAGTGATATATTCTTTTAGTTTATGATATAGTTGATTGTTTGATATCCGTGAGTAGTAATCATGATCTTTCCCCCCTCATTTTAACATTTTTCACTGAATACAATCCCTCACATATCCCAGAACCCTTATTTACCCCCTGCTCATTGACAACTATTAAACGATTTGTATGGATTGGATTGCATGAGTCTGATATGTTGTTGAGCCAAATTGTATTTCATATTTAAAAGAGTTGTCATGTATGGTTGTTAAAGAAAATATTTGATAATCAATAATGCATACATGAATGAGATTTTTCAGCAGAGGTAACCATGGTCGAGGTAACCGAGGAAGAGGAATGTGGAACAGGGGCCCTAGAAGGCCAAGATTCTCTATACACTTTGATGCAGACTCGCAAGAGTTAGTCGAGCTATTTCAAGATGGATTTTTTAATTGGATTGGGAAAGGAGTGGTCAAACCTAGGCTTTAAAGGCCTCCTTTCCAAGCCCCACATGTCCCAAGTATCCTAGTGCCTCCTCAAGTCTCACTGTACCCTGAAGTCCCTGAAAACGACGGATGGCAAGAGATTGTCCACCCGGTAGTCTCCCAGCATCGTCGATGGCCTAACTTATCTCTACCCACCCCTCCACCTATTAATCAAATTACCCAAGTTTCCCCTGTCCACTCACCAGTATAATCTTCCCATGCAAGCAAAAGGTTAAAAACCGAGGCCCACCATGCTGCTGAAAAATTAAAATCCATTGCTACCCCCTCCTCACCCTCAAATGACTCTTCCAAATCCGTGTCTTCCTGCATGCATTTGAGAGATGATTGATCTCATGTGATCAATGATATTATGCCTAAAGGCTCCACACAACCTAAGGAAAATTCAGAGAGATCAAAAGGTGACAACAACAAGGGAAAGATTGCCTCCCAGAGTGGAAAATATGGATTTTAAGTGTTTTTATTTATTGATTGTTTAGAACAATTGAGTTCTGAAATTTTGGACAACACACTATTTTTTTGGATATATAGGTAATTATTTTTGGAAATAATTTCAATTATCATTGATATAAATTGTCAAAATATGAAAGTGATGATGAGAGTCACAAGGAGGGATGTTTTGTTTGATTAACTAGTTGTGTTATGATTGTTAAAGAACCAAAGGGAGTCATAAGGGGTCCCACCTACTAGCTATTATTTATTAAAACCCCTTATTATGATTTTATTGCTTTTCCCCCTTAACTAAAAAGTTGGTTTAGTTTTAGTTAAATTAACTAAAGAAGTAGTTCAACTACTTCAACCAAGTCTAATTTTCTTAAAGGCAAAAGGAAAAGGATGAACAAGAGGAGAATAGAAGGAGAAGCATACTATTGTATGCTCTTTGATTTTTTTTTGAGATAATTCAGTTTTCATTCATTCTTCAATTCATTGGAATCCTAATTCTCTTTTATGATAGAAGGCTCCTATTGTAGACAACAATATTCAGGGATGGATTACATCATTCAGACACTTGTTTTTCATAAGTGTTTATCTATCTTTGATAGTCTGTGTAGACTTGTCTGTTTGTGAATTAAATTTCATGACTCATGAAGGCTATTGTGCAGAGTCGAGTGGGAAACAATCTGTGTCAAGCTTATCCAACTTTTAAAGTTCAGTTTTTTTACTTTATGTCAAATGTCCTTTTGTATGTTTCATAGGGGACATCTAAGTTTGACTTTGGTCCAAAACTTCCTCAAGAAATTTTGTAAAGAGAACGATTATTTTGATGATTCGAATGAAATAAACGATTGCTTTATGTATCATATATTTTGATTATTGACTTGGTGTCTTTACTTTTGTCTCTATATTTATTTCAGCCTCTGTTATGTTCAGAAAATTACATAAATAAAGAATTTTTCAGCAAGCTTTTATTTATAAAAAAAACCAACCTAAGCACTTGTAATCAATACTTGTGAATTAGGATACCAATTTTGATGGGTATAAACATAGGGTGATATTATCATCTATATTTCTTTAGCCAAGAATGATCTGAAAATGTTTGAGTAAGATCATTTCATATCTTTCCTCAACACGATTCTGTTGTTCATCATTGACGAGTAAATTTCAATGCCATAGTTTCATTCGTATTCATTCTTTGTTGTTTACTATTTACAATTTGAAAATAAGAATGTTTACATATTTATTCATCACTCCTATGCTGCAGAATTTCAATAGAGGTTGGCATATCTTTCCCTCCTGCTTTTAAATTTTGCTCCATTTTTTTCTCCAAACTCTGAACCATATGTATGCCAATGTTGTGTGCATAACTTTGGCTGTCATTTTTTCTAGCATTACAAATCTCGGTTCTTTACCTTGTGTGAAGAAATGGAGATATAACGCCTCATTTGAAAAATTATATTCTTTAGCCTTCCCACCATGCCCTCTATGATATTCCCACCTTGCCCGGGAATTAGTACCTACATGCCTTTGCAAAATGTTTTTGTAGAATAAAACTTCAGGTAGGTGTAGAAGGGCTAAGTATGATACAAAGGTAACCAAGCTGCAAAACAATTGCACACCATTGTCAATCATTATTCATTTTTAATGGTGACATATTTCAGTAAGTTATAAAGAGAAATTTCCAGGACCTGAAAGTTCTCGGACGATGTCTACATTGTATAGGAACAAGAAAAGGAAAAAACAAACTGAGATCTTGGAAAATGATGACATTGACTACCTCATGAGAAAAGATCCAGTGACATATACTTGTTACTATAGACATAGAGTAAATGATTTGAGGCACTTGATATGTAATTCATATACAGGAAAAGACGCATATAATGCAGGTGGAACAACAATCCACTTTGCATTATTGATTCCTTTTAACAAGTCCTGTTTTCGTCCACTCAACAAAGAAATGTTAGATACCTTGTCAAAAATTTATGATAAACTACAACTTGTGTTCATAGATGAGGCATCCTTGATTGGAAGTCACTTCTTATATTCCATTGACAATCGACTGAGAAACACAAAACATGTCCAGACCAAAAACTTTGGAAACCTTGATATGGTATTATGTGGGGATATTTACCAAGAAAAACCCATACACATTTCTCTCATATTTGAACAACTTATGGTCAACATGCAAACAATGACGCATGGATTTTGGAAGACAACATAAATGTCTTTGAATTACATACTACAATGTGCCAGACAAATGAAAAATTTATTGCAATTATAAATAGAATGCAGACAAACAACCAAACATGTGATGACTTAACATATATCAATTCAAGTTGCATGCAACCTCCCCCGACCGACCCAACCTTCCCTTACCTATACTACAAGAATAAGGATGTTGCAGCGCATAACAAGTATATGCTATTGCTCATGCCTGGAAATGATATCATCATCAATTCATTTGATCTTGAAGAAGAAAACCATGACAATGTACCATGCCATCAACATACAACAACTTTCCATTTTCAACTTGTGCTGAAATTAGACATGCTAGTTGAAATATATGCCTGGAGCTATGATTCACAGGATGGCCTAGTGAGTGGTGCAGATGAAATACTCAAATATTATACCAAAACATAAAACGTTGATGTCCTCTGGATTAAGTTCCATGACCTGCACATTGGCCACCGACAAGTCAACAAGTTATCTTATCTATATAATTCAAACACTTTGCGTGAATGGACACCTATATTACGAATATCAAAACCAATATCAACATCGGCAAAGATAGGTCAACTGAAGATTGGAAAACAGTTTCCAATTCAACTTGCATGTGCACGTACAATCCATAGATCACAAGGACTAACACTTGATAGTTGTTCCTTCGACCCTGTTGGAGTACGAATACATGTACTTGTATACACAACTTTGTCTTGTGTCAAAAACATATAGTCCTTGTATTTTCTAAGCGCTCTTACAAAAGATAACTTCAAAGTCAAACATAAAGTTAATACTGAGATGCAACACATTCAGACTAATGAAAAATGGAATCTTCAATATGATTACCAATCCATACAAACAAACTCATCTGTATCAATTCTCTCACTTAAGACGCGCAACTTAAATGCACATATGAATGATATACCCAACGACTATGACACAATGCAATCTAATATTATTTTCTTGCAAGAAACATACATGACATTATGCATGCAAAATAAGAAATTTTAAAATCACATTTGCATATCAAGTTACATTAGGCATGGAGTGATGATATTAGTGAAAAAACATATAACAATTTTGGATCATATACATTTCGAAGAAAAAGATGTTGAGATGGTGCTAGCAAGAGCAATTTTCCTTGGATTGCAAATTACAATATTCAATTTCTATGTTGCTTCGCGTGCAACATTGCCAACATAATGAATGTTTTTTCAAATGCATTACACCATTTACATCTGAACGAAACCATTTTCATTCTAGGACACTTTAATGTTGACATGCTACAAAATAGTGCCATAACAAAAGAATTGGAAAACTACATGTGCACTTACAATCTCCGCTTTATTTTGGTTAAGATAAAGCATGAACAAAACACACTTATTGACCATGTATGGTCAAATGTGCCCATTTCACAATACACCCTCTTTATCTTAGACACATACTGGTCTGACCATGATATAATTTGTCTTGTACTTGAATTATGAAATATACATCAAACATATTACAAAATCATATTTCCATGTCTCAAAGCATATCTGGATACTTTGTCACACAAAACCAAATCATTCAGATAGGATCATCCAATTTCTTAATATTTTCTGGCTTGTAATATATTTTGGCTAGGAAAAATTCTATATAACCACAACCATGGATCAAGAAAAACAAAGGTTCATGCTTCTAACTCTATCTTTTATTCTATTCCTTTGATTATCATTTATTGTATGTACATATTACTTGTTTTCCCTTACATACCAACTTACATTCATGTTCATTGTATTTTGTGAGTTCCCACATTGAAACAAACAAAATAACATGAGAAGACAAATGACTCTTAACCACAAATGTAGAAGAAGAGATACAAAGGTGCATGCTTCTACTCTTATTTCATATTCCATTGTTTTGTATTTCATTTATTGT
This sequence comes from Picea engelmannii, assembly GCA_009831015.1. Lineage (NCBI taxonomy): Eukaryota > Viridiplantae > Streptophyta > Pinopsida > Pinales > Pinaceae > Picea > Picea engelmannii. The sequence goes on from ML784018.1 coordinate 190,345, forward strand.
CTGTATATTTATTCTACTGCTTTGCACCTAATTTATTGTATGTAGATACTACATATCTTCCTACATAATAACTTATCTTCATGTCAACTATATTTTTTGTACTACTACATTGAAATAAATAGAACTGTATTTATGCTTTTACATGTCTTTCTACATACCAACTTACCTTCATGTCCATTGTATTTTCTTCATTGCTACATTGAAAGAAACAGACTAGTTGGACAAGAGGATGAAATCTTATATGCCACAGTAGAGGAAGCTGAAGTACAATCTTGGAAAAGGTATACCAATAGTGATAGTAAATCAAACACGTAAAATGAGTAGTTGGATAAAATATTGGACTAGAAAATGATGATTTGGAAAACATTGGTCCTTTGTTGAGACTTCCCCCTTACAAAAATTTCCCTCTTCTTTTCTATTTTCCCACTCTCTTTTATCCCTTTTTTTCCCTCTTCTATACTTAACCGAATCCCCCTTTCTTTTTCTCCTCTACTTTCCCTTTCTGGTTACTTTACTTAATCGTTTTTTTCCGAAAATGTCTAGGTGCACGGGTTGGCAGACTCACGGGTTCACATTTCTACTCATGCTTCTATATCACGAGTCTGACCAACCTCTTCCCCATTCCATACTTATCCACTTTTTTGATCGTGGATTCCCAGGATGGTGGGATGAAAATTACACTTCTATTGTTCTGTGTCCTGCAAACAACACCCGAAGTTCCACGATATACAAATTGACAGTTAGACCCCCAGGTTGGTGGGCTCAAGATTGCGCTTCTATTGTTATGTGACCTACAAACAGTGCCCAGAGTTCTGCGATATAACCGCCAGAATCCCCCATCATGCCTTGTTCTGTGTTACACATTTTTGCACTCAAAATTTCTAAGACATACAATTTGACCATCGGGTACTCACGTCTCCTGAGTATCCCTTGACACCCTATTTCATACTCCATCCCCTTCGAGCCTATATGTGACATCTAGAACAATTATGAACAATTTACAATGCATATGCTTATTTAGTCGTTCTGATGTTCATGTACACATGCTTTGCATCATAAAAAGTTGGATGAGTGACATGGGCATGAGTAGTCAATCATCGCAAACATCAACATAACGACAAGGACAAAGGTAAAGATTCATGTCATCTACAACACATACTTTTCAGTTCACAATAATTATCGACGAGCGCAAGTGAAACGCCCAACATATTGCTAGATTGATAGACTAAGAGGTATGTTTACAAAAATATGACTTGCATAATTCATCCAAATTGTGCATCTACTTATACATTTATGCAAAAAAAAAATTGATACAAACTGCCATTCACATTACTTTTTCTGTTCAAAAAATGTCACCGAGTCTAAACTTATAATACCCAATATACTATCAATACAAGGATTGAACAATCGTCGAACTGGACAAGTGTTCACTGGGGACATTGTAATACCCCAAGGATGAACCCCAGTTATATTGCTGAATTGTAATTATGTTTATAGGTTGGTGAGATGAGCAATTATAAGTTGAAGACTTATATGTTTATTAGGCCGGAGATCCTAGATGCTTAAGGCCATGAGCTTGATTTTGAATATGTAATTATGCACATCATTAATAAAATATACACATCGTTGCATGTAGACCGACCATGAAGAGAGAGTGATGGGGGACTAAGATTCCATAAGGTTGGGTAAGGGAGGAGGCTAAGTTTGTGGGCCTAGGGGCTAAGCTAGGGGGCTTACCTCTAAAGGGGATACTAATTTATTATTATTTCCTAAAGGCTAACGTGGGAAATTGATTAGTGTTGTCCTAAGTTCCTGTAAAAGGAACGTATGCTAAGTGGAGCGCATGCAGCTCCAGGAAGACAGGTGTCGACCTGGGCGCATGCAATTAAAGCTGAAGAGTCATCTCGTGTTGGAGGTGGGTTGGAAATTCTCCATCAGGTTTGATTCCCATTCTTCCATCCTCCACCTGAGTTTGTTGGCCATCCTCCACCTGAAGCATTTTTCCTCTGCGTTGGACCTCTGCATAACCATGCATCTCTGAAACCAGAAATGAGAAGCGACCACTGTGATTCCGTGAACCCAGTATGTCCGCACTGGCCAAAACCGAGTTCGTACCTTAACCATTTTTTGGGGGGTTGTTGACTTTTGTTTTCCTGAGCTATATTGACCAGTTGTTGTTGTCCTCACCTTGCAGGATCTGAGTCAAGTATTGACTGAAGAAGTAGGTTGTCAGGCCTATGAGAAACTCTCTCTAGGTGAGAGAAGTTTGCTGAGGAGGTGAGTCTCTTGGAGGGAGTCCCGTAGATGCTACAGAGCTCTGATAATTCCGGTCCGACTTATTTTTGAAGCCCAAGGCAAGGGAGGTGAAGCATTCGATGGACTGTGTGACAGTGAAAGTGTATACTCCTCGGGTGGGACAGTCATGTGGGGAATGAGAGTCTATGAGTAGTGGACATGAGTGGCTCCTGGGAGATAATTCATCCTCGTGAACTGTGTGACTTCCTTGTTAACCTTTCCTAGCCTAGGAATACCTTGCCCGGTGGAGTTTAGTCCCAACTCAGGGGTGACCTACTACTAAGAGTGATGAGCAGTGCGGTCTAAGGCTGGGAGGTTTGTGGAAGGTCTGCATGTAGTTGGTGGATTTACTCCAGTTAAAAGATACGGATCATTTCCATGCTTAATTATATATGTTATGCATGTTTGTGTCTTTGAAATGTTATCATGTATTCAATTGCATGTATGAATTACTGTTATTTCCATTTGATTCTATATGGTATCAGTATCTATGTGTTGTTTGATTAAAACTCATTAAATATGCATGTTATGTATACTATATGTTCCTTAGTGGCATTGGCCTAGCCCGTAATGGCCGGGTACGCTATAGATTGGTATCAGAGCTAAGTAATGTGTCAGAGTAGTGGTGTTCCCCGACCTGTGGATGGCTAGGTACGCTACAGATTGGTATCAAAGCCAAGGTTTTCAAAATTCAGCTTGGATGGGCCATGCTAGTGGAAATTGAAGAAAATTATTTGGAAAGAATTGTTGTCGAAGTAGAAAAAATTCAAAGTCAGGGCCAAGGTTTTCAAGCAATGAGACTAGATGGGCTAGATAAATGGTCTTTGGACCCAAGGTTTCAAGTGAAAATTGTGTCTAGAGGAACCAGTTTCGAACCTCAGAACATTCTTGAGTGCCAAGAGGTTTCCTTGGTCGTGTTATGAAGCTTAGGCGGTGTAGTGGTATTGTAAACCACAACCGATGTGGTATTCAACCATAGAGTAATGTGGGTCATAGCATCTGTTCGGAAGGAAGGGAAATCCTTTACGACCGTTATATTTGGAGAAGGTGCAGGAGGGTTATCCTGGAAGCCTTACTGTCAGACCGTAACCTCAGATTTTGGATGTCGGAAGAGGTGGGATGTGATGATAAAAAAAATTTTGAAACCTAAAGTTCTGAAGAAAAAGAGAAAACCTTAGTTTCATATTTTGGAAGTCTGGAGAATTAATGTATGCTAAGGGAGAAGTTTCAAAGTCAGAATCTCTGAAGCGACATGGACCTTTCTAGGCATGCCACATGCCACCTACTATGTTGGTAACATTTGTACTATGTAGACTCGGGGGTAAGAGGAATAGAAACTCAGAGTTCGAAAGATTGGAAGGAATCAAGCGTGAAAACGTCCGAAGCCCGAAGCTCCGAAGTCCCAAAGCTCTGAATTCCTGAAGCTTCGAAGCTCAGAATTCTCGAAACTTCGATGATGGAAGTCCACATTGGGTATCAGCCATTGGATGTTGGGTAGACGTGGACCATTGATCCACCCTACTTCACGATTTCGTTAGTTCAAAACTCAAAAAATTGTTGTTATGTGATTTGAAGACTTCCGAAGATGTAGGCCCGAAGTTCCTAGTAAGCGCCTATCGATCTAGCGCTTGGTCACAACCCTTGGTTGCATGTGTTGATATATAAGAGAAAGAGGCTAGTGCCCGAAAATTATAGCAAAGCAGATCCCAAAAATAAAATGGAATCTAAAAGTTTTCTTGAATCAGAGTGGTTTATGAATTCCATGAAATTTGTTAAGGGATGATGGCCTGACAAATTTTGGTTGACTAAACATTGTGTTTGCAGAGTCAACGATTGGTAGAACCAAATTGAATTGTTGCAGAGTGTAGAAAAATGGAGGAGGCACAGAATGCTTCCAGCTCAGAGAATGAAGCAAGAGGAATGAATGTCCATCTGGGAGTTGAAGGATCAAACTCTAATGGGCATGGAGAAGGGATATCTAAGGAAGGGAACATGATGAAAACCATTGAAACATTGCAGAAGGATGTTCATATTCAATGAGCAGATAACATAAATCTCATGAAAGCCAGGAATCAACTAGGAGAATTCAACTTCAAGTTGATGCGAAGCTTGGAAAGGATAGAAAGGAAATTGGATAAGGAGATTGATTCCAGTAAATCAAGAAGCATTAGCAGGCATCATCGTCAATCCCCAAAGTACCCCAAGAGGAGAGCACACAGTAGTTCAAGCCCATCTCTTACCAGAAAACAAAAGAGATCGGGAGTGGATGAACTAAAGGGTGAAATGAACAAGATTAAACCTCCTACGTTTGATGGAGAGCACAAGAAGGAGGAAGATACTGAGACATGGTTTCTTGGCATGAGGAAATATTTCCAACTACGAAATTATTTCCCTCATGCAGAAGGAAGAATTGCAATGTATCAACTAAAAGGGAAAACATCCATGTGGTGGGATCAACTTGTGCAGGTGCAACACATTAAAGAGAAAGATATTACTTGGAAGGAATTCAAAGAGTATTTCAAAAATAAATAGTTGACTAAGAGATACTATGATAGAAATATGAAAGAGTTCTTTGAACTCAAGCTGGTTAGCATGCCCATTGATGAATATGAACGAAGTTTTTTGGAATTGCTGAAGTACGTTCCTTTCATCAAGGATGAGTCTGTCAAAATTCAAAGGTATCTGATTGGACTGCCACCTTCCATCGGTGATAGGATACAGTATGATGATCCTAAGACTATGGAAGAAACCATAAGGAGAGAAAAATGCTTATATGAGCAGCAAAGTGAAAAGCCCACTTTCCGAAAGGCTTGGGAAGACAAGAAGAATTTCAAAATGGATCAAAGGAAGAAGGGAGCTAAGCCATCCTTTTTCAGAAAAAGTCCTCAAGGACAACCATCTTTTAGAGAGCCCAGGAAGGATGAAATAGGTGGGAAAATGCCAAGACAGGCACCTATGGAATTTTCGGGTTGTAAAGGAAATCACAGGTACAAAGATTGCCCCCATAGAATTGACAAGATGAGAACTATCCACAATGTACAACAGGTAGAAACAATGGAAGATATGGGAAGTAGAATACCAAGGATCTATGCAGCCTTGGACAACAACCAAGATGAGTTTCAATCACACATGATTGAAGTGGAAGGTATGATCAACAACCATTCATTTACTATTTTAATTGATTCAGGGGATAGTCATAGTTTTATAGATCCTAGAGTGGTGGAAAGTTTGCAATTACCAAGAAGAAATCATGGAAAATCTTGGTTAGTGCAGTTGGCTACAGGAGCGAAAAGAAAAGTTACTAATTTAGTTAAGTTCTGTCCAATGGACACGAATAGATTGAGCACAAAGGATGAATTGAACATTCTACCTTTAGGTTCCTATGAATGTCTAATTGGGATGGATTGGTTGGACCAACACCATGCCATCCTAGACTATCGTAACAAGGCATTCACTTTACTGGATGAGGAGGGGAATCGGAGAATAGTCCAAGGAATTCCTAGAGTAGTTGTTGTCAGGGAAATCTTAGCAATGCAGCTGAAGAATTACTACAGGAAAGGTTGTTAATTATTTGCAGCCCACATGGAGGAAGCACCTAAGGATAAATTATAAAATCTTGAGGACCATGCGGTACTAAAATATTTTGAAGATGTATTCCAGGAGGTACTAGGACTACCCCCGAAGAGAGATATTGACTTTTCTGTAAATCTGATGCCTGGAGCAACTCTAGTGTCGAAATATCCTTATAGGATGAGTATGCTAGAGCTAAAAGAACTGCAATTGCATCTTGAAGAACTTCTGAAGAAGGGGTATATACACCCAAGCGTGTCACCTTGGGGTGCCCCGGTCTTGTTCGTGAAGAAGAAATATGGAACCTTGAGATTGTGCATTGATTTTGGACAATTGAACAAAGTGACCATTAAGAACAAGTATCCTTTTCCAAGGATTGATGATCTCTTTGATCAATTGGAGGATGCTATGATATTTTCAAAAATAGATCTCAAGTCAGGATACCACCAGGTAAGAATAAAGGATGAAGATATTAGAAAGACCTCCTTCAGAACAAGGTTTGGTCATTATGAATTCACAGTGGTGCCATTTGGGTTAACAAATGCACCTGTTGTTTTCACGTGTTTAATGAATGGTGTAGTCAGGGAATATCTAGACAAGTTTTTCATAGTATTTTTGGATGACATCTTAGTGTATTCCAAGTCAGAGGAAGAGCATGAACATCATATGAGGATGGTGTTGCAAGTGCTAAGAGAGCATGAACTTTATGCCAAATTGAGCAAGTGCTCATTCTATCAAAAGAAGATACATTATGTGGGGCATATCATTTCAAGAGATGGGATAGTTGTGGATCTTGAGAAGATAGAAGCGATTAGTGAGTGGTCAGTGCCGAATAATGTAACAAAAGTCAGATCCTTTCTGGGTCTAGTTGGCTATTATAGAAGGTTCATTGAAGGATTCTCAAGGATAGTTCACCCTATCACTTCCTTGCAAATGAAGGAGAAGAAATTTCGATAGACAGAAGAGTTTGAGAGAAGCTTCCAACAATTGAAGCAGTTGTTAACTAGTGCTCCAATCTTGAGGATTGCAGATCCAAATGTGGATTTCGTGGTTTGCACAGATGAATGCAAACAAGTACTGGGAGGAGTCCTTATCTAGAATGGATTTGTAATATGTTATGAGTCCAGGAAATTAAAATAGCATGAAAATAACTATGCAACTCATGATTTGGAGTTGGCATCCATAGTGCATGCTCTAAATAAATGGAGACATTACCTCATGGGAAAGAAGTTTGAACTCAGGACATACCATCATAGTCTGAAGTATCTATTTGATCAACCAACCTTAAATGCTAGGCATAGTAGGTGGTTAGAATTTCATTGTGAGTATGACTTTGATATCAATCATATCAAAGGAAAGGAGAACAAAGTGGTTGATGCACTTAACAGAAGAATGCATGACCTACATGCTACGACCATCAACATGTATCAAAATGATATTAAAGGCATAATTTTGGAAGATGCAAATGCAGATTTGCAGTACAAGGAATTGGCAGCAAAGCTACAACAAGGTAAGATGCTACAGAAAGTGGAATATTATAAATTGGGAACTAATGGAACACTCTTGTATAAAAACAAAATTTATGTACCTAATTCCCAGGAATTGAGAATTATGATCTTGAAGGAAATGCATAATGTGCCTTACATTGGGCACCCTGAATATCAGAAAATAGTGGTAGCAATTAAGAGCCAATACTTTTGGCCAGGTATGAAGAAGGAAATCACATAATACATCGCTAGATGTATGGAGTGTCAGAAGGTCAAGGCTGAGCATATGCACCTTGGAGGGTTTCTACAACCATTTCCCATTCCTGAGTGGAAGTGGGAAGTGGTGAAAATGGATTTCATCACAGGATTACCCAAAACAAATGAGCAACATGATTCCATCATGGTGATGGTGGATAAGCTTACTAAAGCTACCAATTTTATTTCATTGAAGACTACTCACAAGGCAACTCATGTTGTCGATATCTATATCAGGGAAGTAGCAAGATTGCACGGTATTCCCAAGACAATTGTGTCTGACCGAGACTCGAAATTTACCTCAAAGTTCTGGAAGGAGTTATTCAAAGGATTCAGAACGAATCTGAACTGAAGCACAACATATCATCCTGAGTCTGATGGGAAGACAGAGAGGGTGAACCAAGTGATAGAAGGCATACTAAGGATGTATGTGATGGACAATCCATACAAATGGGAAGACTACCTACACTTGGTAGAGTTTGCCTACAACAATGGATATCAAGCATCACTAAAGATGAGCCCATTTGAAGCACTATACGGAAGAAGGTGCAACACCTCAGTAAGTTGGGATAACCCAGCTGACAGAACAATAGTTGGGCCAGAGTTTCTAAAGGAAATGGAAGATAAAATATTGAAGATTAAGCAGAACTTGAAGGTTGCCCAAGACAGGCAGAAAAGTTATGCTAATAAAAATAGAACCCACGAGGAGTTTAAAGTGGGAGAACATGTTTTCTTGAAAGTAAAATCTAACAGAAGTTACATGAAGCTAGGTAACTATTCCAAGCTGGTGGCTAGATATTGTGGGCCATTTGAAATCCTAGAAAGGATTGGACCAGTTGCATATATTATTGCATTGTCTACATCCATGACTGTACATAATGTGTTTCATGTTTCATTGCTTAAGAAATATATACCTGATGCTAATCATGTAATTGATTGGAATGTGATCCAGGTGGAGCAAGAAGGCGTCTTGCAAGTGCATCATGTGCATATATTGGACAGGAAAAGAAAGCAGCTACGGAATCGAGCCATAGGGATTGTAAAGGTCCAATGGACCTGGTATGGTCCCGAGGATGCGACATGGGAGTATGAGGATGCTATGTGGGAAGAATACCGACATATTTTTTAATATTTTGTAAATCTTGTTGATGTTGTGTAAAAGTTGCACTGAGGATAATGCGAAAATAAGGGGAGGGGATTTTAATACCCCAAGGACGAGCCCTATTTATAATGCTAAATTGTAATTATGTTTATAGGCTGGTGAGCCAAGCAATTATAAGTTGAAGAATTATATGTTTATTCGGTCGAAGAGCCTAGATGCTTAAGGCCATAAGCCTGATTTTGTATATGTAATTATGTAGATCATTAATAAAATATACACATTGTTGTGTGTATACCGACCACGAAGAAAGAGTGATGGGGGACTAAGCTTACAAAAGGTTGGGTAAGGGAGGAGGCTAATTGTGTGGGCCTAGGGGCTAAGCTAGGGGGGATTACCTCTAAAGGGGATACTAATTTATTATTATTTCCTAAAGGCTAAGGTGGACAATTGATCAGTTTTGTCCTAAGTTCCTAGCAAAGGAACATATGCTAAGTGGAGTGCATGCATCTCTAGGAAGACATGTGTCAACCCAGGCACATGTAGTTAAAGTTGAAGAGTCAACTCGTGTTGGAGGTGGGTTGGCCATTCTCTGTCAGGTTCAATTCCCATTCTGCCATCCTCTGCCTACATGCATTGGTCGTCCTCCACCTGAACCATTTTTCCTCTGCATTGGACCTCTGCATAACCATGCATCTCTGAAACTAGAACTGGGAAGTGACCTGAGTGATTCCGTGAACCCAGTATGTCTGCACTAGCCAAAACCGATTTCGTACCTTAACCATTTTTTGGGGGGTTGTTGCCTTCTGTTTTCTTGAGCTGTATTGACCAGTTGTTGTCCTTGCCTTGTTGTATCTGAGTTGAGGATTGACTGAAGGAGCAGGTTGTCAGGCCTGTGAGAAAATCTCTCCAGGTGAGAGAAGTGTGATGAGGAGGTGAGTCTCCTGGAGGAGGTCCCGTAGCTGCTACAGAGCTCTGAGAATTCCAATGTGGTCTGTTGTTGAAGCCCAAGGCAAGGGAGGTGAAGCATTCGATGGAATGTGTGACAATGAAGGTGTTTACTCTTGGGGTGGGACAAGCATGTGGGGAATGAGAGTCTGTGAGCAGTGGATGTAAGTGGATCCTGGGAGATTGTCCTTCCTTGTGAACTTTGTGACTTCCTTGTTAACCTTGCCTAGCCTAGGAATCCCTTGCCCGATGGAGTTTAGTCTGAGCTCGGGGGTGACCTACTGCTGAGAGTGATGAGTAGTGCAGTCTAAGGCTAGGAGGTTTGTGGAAGGTCTGCATGCATGTTGTGGATTTACTCTAATTATATATGGTATGCAGGTCTGTGTATTTGAAATTTTATCATGTATTATGTTGCATGTATGAATTTATGTTATTTTCATTTGAGTCTGTATGGTAGTAGTATCTCTGTGTTGTTTGATTAAAGCTTATTAAATATGCATGTTATGTATACTATATGTTCAGCAGTGGCGTTTCCCTGGCCTGTAATGGCTGGGTATGCTACATATTGGTATCAAAGCTAAGTAATGTGTGAGAGTAGTGGTGTTTCCCAGCCTGTGGATGACCAGGTATGCTACATGAATAATGGTCGTGTATATCACCTACTTAGAAAAGGAAAACCAAACTAGATGCATTATGTGTGCTGTCATGACAGACAATGAAGACATGATGACAGCCACACTGACTATCCCTACACAACTTGTCCAGACACATGCAGAAAAGATCTTTCCAGGTAATGGGATATCCATTACAAATTTTAATATATTACCGAAAACAGTATATGACCATAGTGATACTTCAGACTCTCCATCTTTTATATGGAGAATGTGTTGTGAGCCAACTTTTCTCGTGAGTGTGAAAGCTGCACCAATGGTTCTGATTGGGTAAATGTCGTTTCTCTGTGCATGTTGGATGACTATTGTGTCTGGTATGAAATGATATTCTGAACAAACCGTGGAAATGTTTTCCAAAATACTTGTTTCATTGATCGATATAATATTCGGATTATATCGATCAATGAAACAAGTATTGTGGAAAAATTTTCGACAGTTTGTTTAGAATATCATTTCGTACCGGAAACAACTATCATCCAAATTGCATAGAGCAACGACATTTACCCAATCGAAACCATTGGTGCAGCTTTCACACTCGCGAGAAAAGTTGTCTTGCAACACATTCTCCATATAAAAGATGGAGAGTCCGACAACGACAAGGCAATGGTATCGTTCTCCATATCTAGTTTTGTCCTTCACTTTCACATGCTCATATATATCAGTTATGTTACAAAACTATTACATTGTTCCATGTTGCAACTACAATTGTTCGACACCTATTCAAATTTATTTTCTTCAATGGAACAACAATTGCATAAAGGGCAATTTCCACTTATGCTCTTCAAAAATATAATAAAGAAAAGAGATGTTAAAGAAAGGATATTTTTCACAACCCAAGCAAAATTTGTAACATAATTGTGAACAGACATAGTACGGGATCTCAATAAACTAACTAGCTCGACAACTGTTGTACTTATACATCTACAATTCCATCCGTACTTTGCACATAAAAATTGCCTTAAACAATTTTGTGCAGCTTTTTTGTTGTACATTGTATATTATATTGTTCAATATATTAACTACTATGCTCACGTGCGCAGGTTGAGGGTTTTTTGGTTGCAACAAATGCATACTCGACCCCCTTCGAGCCTGTATGTGCCAAATGCAAATCTCCTTCTTCTTCCTCTACTTTCATAAATGATGGCACAATTGATTGCCTAGGATGCAATAAAAAATTCCCTTACATATATAGACATTGCCTCAACGATGCCATTCGAACCCTCAGCAAAAAAATTGTACATTTTACAATTAGGCAACATGTATTACAATATGTGCTTCCTGGGTTGGCATAATTTCCATATGAAGTATACCTACATAAAAAGGCAAACAATGTCTACATGTTACGTGACTTTCGCGTCCATCGCAAATTTACATTAAATGAGTACAATGCCATACTGCATATCGACTGAACCAAAATAAAATAAAATCATATCATACGTTGATAAGAAATGAAACAATATGAGATGTATCTGTCCATGATACCCAATCAAGATATGAATAGAGTTTTCCAGTGCCATGACAAGGTGAACTAGAAGCGCATAAGCTTGTTCATTCCAGGAATGAGAAGCATGAGGAAAGACCTCATACAAAGTATCCAACTATGAATAAATTAGTTCCATCCTTTGAGACGTCAAAATGCCTTTCTCCTCTGAATGAAACTATCAGGAATTTTCAATAATATTGCAAATTTGGCATTGTTCAAACTCCATTAAGTTAAATGCTGACACTCTTTTCCAGAACTAGTAATGTTAGAACACTGTCAAGTCAATGTGATCTTGGTTCATAGTACTATCAGAAGCAAATGTTCATAGTGATCTTGGTTCATAGTAATATAGTAATCGACAAATTTCTTGGTGCCCATTTGGGGATTTGGTTATAGATGGGATACAATGCCCAATCTCCGCTGATTTTTTCCTGTCTTGTGTTTGGTAGTCTTTTGTTCAAGTTCTTTCGTACTGTAGTTCAAGGTTCTCATGGGCCCAATTTTTGAATTATGGATGGATAATAGATTCAATATCTTAGCGATTTTTCTATGATCTTAAAGAATATACAAGACCTGCCTTTCCTTTTAATGTAAGATCTGTGAAGCAAATGTAATATGTAGTTCATTTTAGCACTTTTACTTGATTGATGAAAATACCAAAATTCTTCTTCAGAAATATTTTGAAATAAAAGGATATATGCTAGGTGAATTCCAATGGGACTATGATATCAACCACAGAAAATTAAAATTAAAATTCAGCATTGTTATACTTACGGTCAAGTTGACAGTACAATAATTGTACTTGAACAACCCTCCATTGATTTTTCTGTAGCTTTTCAATGCTTCTCATATGCAAACACATCCTATAAATTATAACTAGGACTCACTTTCTCTATTCCTTGATTGAATATCATGTTCACATGTCTAATGCACTTCATAGTTATTGTTAAGACCATCAATGGGGATTTGTTATAACCAATTCCCGCTTCTGATAATTTTCATCCCCTTTATTTTCCCCCTCTACTTTCCCTTTCTAGTTACTTAGTTGTTTTTCAGAAAATGTCTAAGTGTGTGGGCTAGTCAATTCATGCGTTCACATTTCCACTGATGCTTTTATATCACGAGTCTGACCGACCACTTCCCCATTCCATACTCAACAGTTTTTTTGATCGCGAGTTCCTGGCCAAGCGAGCTCAATATTGCACTTTGATTGTTCTGCCCCCTACAAACAACACCTGAACTTCCCTGATATACAAATTGAAAACCAAATTCTCCTTTATTTTTCTCCTCTACTTTCCCTTTCTAGTTACTTAGTCATTTTTCCAAATATGTATCATGATTTTATATCACAAGTCCGACCGACCACTTCCCCATTCCATACTTGGCCACTTTTCCGATCGTCGGTTCACCAGTAGGTGTGCTTAACATTGCGCTTCCATTGTTCCGCGACCTACAAACAACACCTCGAGTTCCATGATATACAGATTGATCATTGAATTATGCCATCATGCCTTGTTCTGTGTTACACAATTAAAAGTCAAAAGTTCAGAGACATACAATTTGATCAATGGGCCCTCATGTCTCCTGAGTACAACTTGTGACCCTATTTTGAAGCCCGACCGACCACTTTCCATACTTGGCCATTTCTTGGAATCTCTTTCGCGGGTCATTGGATTGGCGGGTTCACGAAATGTCCAATCCTTAATCGCTCTTTGTTGTCCCCACCACCTTCGCACTTCTTTCTAAATATGTAATTATTAATCTTTAATGCTAACAAATCATCATGCAGGAACCATAAATATTTTCATTAATGGGAAAAAGGATCGAGGAGATCTCCCATTAATACGAATTAATCCAAGATTTGTGGAGGGTTATATTATCCCTTCCAAGTGTTTATTTCAAACATCATGGAATCTCTTTCGCGCATTGTCGGGTTGGCGGATTCACGAAATCTCCAATCCTTAATCGCTCTTCACCGTCCCCTCCACCTTCACACTTATTTCTAAGTATTCAATTAGTAATCTTTAATGGTAACAACTCATTACGTAGGATCCGTAGAAATTGTCATTAATTAGCGAAAGGATCGAGGAGATCTCCCATTGATACACATTAAACCAATATTTTCGGAGAGTTATATTATCCCTTCCGAGTGTTCATTTCAAGCATCATATGGAGAAAATGGATGTTCTTGTCAACTTATGGTAGCAAAATGACAACATTTCTGTCAAGATATAGTAAACACCTTCGGGCATGATGACCAGAACTTGCAGTGGTCCAGGGCATATTCTTACTACTCATCCCCTTCCACCCAAAAGGAAGTAAGGAGATGGTCCCTTAGTGCATTTCAAGCCAAATAATTCCAAGGCAACCCCCCTGTGTTTATTTGTTTCATAACCCTATAAACGTGTATATCCTTCCCCCCTATGTTTATTTTTTTTGTAACCCTATAAAAATGTATATCTTGCATTCTCTCTGTATATCCATCACCCACTCCAAATTTCAAGGATTTTGCATAAAAGAATGAAAGAATGGTTGATGCGGAGGTTGAGCCAGAAAAATATGATCTGATGGATGATGATACGATGATGGATGATGGCAAAGAACCCAAATTGAAATCCACCATAACATGGGGCACTTCCCAGCTCGACGATGGCAGCCCTAATAAGACCAAAGGAATGGGTTTCAGGAAATAAAATGACATTGAATGCAATAGCCACTTTTCATCTCAAGAGTTTGAGTCTCTCAACTTGGATGGAGGACCTGGCCCTCAGATATGTATCCTTTCCTTTCATTTTTAGAGTTTTGGATTAGTGTTTGGACTTATCCCTGGTGCAGGTTGTGTCCTTGAAGTCTTTGATTGTAAGGAGATGGTCTCTTGGTTCGTCGAGAGATATATTTCAATCCAAAGAATTATTCAATTACGGGACCATTCTCCTGTTCTGTGGAGATACAATTAACATCTTAGGGCGTGAGGACCATAAATCCCAATGGCCAAGGCATATTCATACTACTCATCCCCTTCCACCCAGAATGAAGTAATTTGGACCTCTGGAATTGCTTGTGCAGGTTGTGTCCCTGAAGTCTTTGACTGTAAGGAGGTGGTCTGTTGGTCCCCTTCCACCCAGAATGAAGTAATTTGGACCTCTGGAATTGCTCGTGCATTTTGTGTCCCTGAAGTCTTTGACTGTAAAGAGGTGGTCTCTTGGTGTGCAGAGAGATAAATTTCAAGCCAAAGAATTATTCCACTGTGGAACCACTCTCTTATTTCTTTGTCACCTTAGGTCTTCAGCAAGATGTTGATATTGTCGAAGCCAACATTGACCTTCAGAGAAGAAGACTGCAAGGAGTTCCTAAAAAAGCATGATAATCAGTTTTGTATGCATGTTCAAGAGCTTGTTGATGCCTTTTGCATGTTGTCGCACTAGATGAACAACACATAATTGTATGCATGTTTTTTTTTTGTAACTCTTCTACATGTATTTATGACAAGTATATTTAGTGCTTCGTTGCAAATAACTCAGTCCAATGTCTATGGATAAATATATATTACCCACTATTTTTCTTATAGATTTTCTATTAAAAAATTGCCTTGCAATCTTGGTTGGTGCTTGTTTGTTGGAATTAACATCTCTTCTCGTTTGCATGGTTCGATAGTCTCATAATTCTTAAATATTGTATTGAATCAAGTAGTTTGATCAAATAATAAGCATTGAACAATTATATGACAATGCATTGTGTCGATCACATGAGGCTTCTATGGAAACATAAATGAATTTCACACAGTTTCAAACCAACATTCAATTCCATTCGTAATGTAGATAGAACATAGCAACACTAATTCATGATGTAGGATTTGGGGCCCTACCCAAGAAGTTTCGTTCTCATCTCAATCTTGTTGAGTGAACGATCTCTTATTTCCCTCTCGCTTCCTTGATTCCTTCACTCGAAAAGGAAACATATTATTGGTTGTCCATCCTCTGACCTCTATTTGAGAACTTTTACTTTATTAATGATATTACCAAATTTCTTCTTCGCAAATATTTTGAAAAAAAATGATATATGCTAGTTGAAGTCAAATGGGGCTACGAAATCAACCACAATATTAAAATTAAAGTTCATCATTGTTATACTTATCGTCAATTTGACAGTACAATAATTCTATTTCAACAACCCTCCTTTGATTTCTTTGTAGCTTTTCGATGCTTCTCTTATGCAAACACATCCTGGAAAGTATAACTATGACTCAATTTCTCCATTCTTTGATTGAAGAGCCTGTAGAGCTGTCTAATTGACTTCATAGTTATTGTTTCTCCTAACGTCTGCACATGAGTGATAAAGGGCGGAGCCAAGCCACCAGAAATTTGGAATGGTCATTACTTTGAATTTGTTGGTGAGTTAGAGTGTTGTTTCCCCAAGACAAAAGCATGGTAAAATTGGCAAGATGATATGGATGAGGGTTCTCCTTGGATGGTAGAAGAGTAATGATAGAAAAGTGAAATAATAGAGGTAAAAACAGAGGGAAACAACAAACCATTCAATGAATAATCTGCTGCAAGAAGTTTAATACTTAAAATAATATTTCAAGGCATTAAACAATGTATCAAAAACACAATTACTCCCAGAGGTTGTAATAAAAAAAAATCTTCATCAAAGCATTAGCTGATGCACCCTAATCGGATGAAATGACCAATAACACAATCTACAAAATCGACCTCCCTATTATCGAATCAACAAAGATGAATATTATGGGATTAGAGAATTTTTTTTGTGTGAGAATTGAAATGGAAAAAAATTGTTACTTATTCTACTTTTTTTAAGGCCTTATCACAGTAAGAATGCAAACTTATCCTAACCCATTGTTATCTACAAAATCCAAACATCAATAGCGCCTATAAATCAACTATACATAGTTATAGCCAAAAATCAAGTTATGGTTTATATTTGCATTCGCTCACACCCTTTTTAATGATACAAGCACAATAGAAAACGAGTATGTGGATAAAATATTGGACTAGAAAATGATGATTTTGCAACAATGGGGCTTGTTTGAGACCAATTCCTGCTTCCAAAAATTTCCCTCCCCTTTTCTATTTTCTCACTCTCTTTTATCCCCTTCTTTTCCCTCTTCTATACTTAACCAAATTCCCCTTTCTTTTCCCCTCTACTTTCTCTTTTTGGTTACTAAGTCATTTTTTTGAAAATGTCTAAGTGCATGGGTTGGTGGACTCATGGGTTCACATTTCCACTCATGCTTTTATATCACGACTCCGACCGACCACTTCCCCATTCCATACTTAGCCACTTTTTAGATCATGGATTCCCAGGCAGGCGGGCTCTAGATTTCACTTCCATTGTTCTGTGACCTACAAACAACACCCAAAGTTCCATGATACACAAATTGACCGTAGGACCCCCACATCATCCCCTCTTCCATGTTACACATTTTTCACTCAAAATTTCTAAGACATACAATTTGACCATCGATCCCTCACGTCTTCCGAGGATCCCTTGTCACCCTATTTTGAAGCTCGTCTTACCACTTTCCATACTTGGCCATTTCTTGGAATCTCTTTCGTGGATCATCAAGTTAGCAGGTTCACGAAATCTCCAATTCCTAATCGTTGTTCCTCGTGCCCACCACCTTCGCACTTCTTTCCAAGTATGCAATTAATAAGGTTTAATGCTAACAACTCATCATGCAACAACCATAAATATTTTCATTAATGAGCTAAAGGCTTGAGGAGACAGTCACACTGACTATCCCTACACAACTTGTCCAGAAACATGCAGAAAAGATATTGCCAGGTAATGGGATATCCATTACAAATTTCAATATATTAGCGAAAATGAGTCAGACCAACCGTTTCCCTATTCCATACTTAGCCACTTTTTCGATTGCAGGTTCCCAAACAGGTGGGTTCAAGATTGCGCTTCCATTGTTCCGTGACCTACAAACAACACACAGAGTTCCACGATATACAAATTGACCGTTGGACTATCCCATCATGCCCTCTTCCATGTTACACATTTTTCACTCAAAACTTCTAAGACATACAATTTGACAGTCGGGCCCTCACTTCTCCTGAGTATCCCTTGTAACCCTATTTTGAATCTCGACCGAGCACTTTCCATACTTACCCATTCCTTAATCTCTCTTCCCCATCCCCTCCACCTTCACACTTCTTTCTAAATATGAAGTTAGTAAGATTTAATGCTAACATCTCATCATGCAAGAACCATAAACATTGTCATTAATGAGTGAAAGGATCGAGGAGATATCCCATTAATACACATTAAAACAATATTTGTGGAGGGTTATATTATCCCTTCCGAGTTTTCATTTCAAACATCATGGAATTTTTTTCGTGAGTCGTCAAGTTGGTGGGTTCATGTAATAACCAATCCTTAATTGCTCTTCGTCGTCCCCACCACCTTCACACTGCTTTCTAAGTATACAATTACTAAGATTTAATTCTAAAAACTCATCATGTAGGAACCATAGAGATTGCTATTAATGAGTGAAAGGCTCAAGGAGATCTCCCATTCACATGCATTAGAACAAGATTTGCGAAGGGTTATATTATCCCTTTCAAGTGTTCATTTCAAAAATTGTCTGGAGAAAACAGACATTCTCGTCAACTTATGGTAGTAGCTCGACAACATTTCTGTGGAGATACAGTGAACATATTTGAGCATGAGGACAAGAACTTCTAGTGGTCCAGGGAATATTCTTACTACTCATCCCCTTCCTCCCAAAACGAAGTAATTTGGACCTCTGGAATTGATTGTGCAGGCTATGTCCCTGAAGTCTTTGTTTGTAAGGAGGTGGTCTCTTGGTGCACCAAGAGATATATTTCAAGACAAATAAGTATTCCATTGTGTGACCACTCTCATGTTTCTTTGTCACCTCAGGTCTTCCCCAAGATGTTGAGATTGTCGGAGCCAACATTGACCTTCAGAGGAGAAGACTGCAAGGAGTTCCAAAAAATGCATGATAATGGGTTGGACGTCTTACTCGAGTTCTTGGAAGACTCGACGAAAATTCCTAAAGATATCACAAGGTTGTAGGTTAGTTCATTTAGAAATCCATTCTGGGAAATTGCTTGGTTGTTTACAAGAGTAACGGGACAAGAATCCACAACAAGCATTTCCCGCATGATTCTTTATATTTTGTATTTCACGATCAAGGAACAAGCCATTTTTTATTGGGGGAAGCTAATTTCCATTGAAATATGTTACCAACTATCACGATTAAAATAAGAGAAGAAATTTAAAAAGTCAACCTACTTGGTTTTCGCAATAGCGCATTGTTGTTCGTTTCCAAAATTGTCTGTGTCCAATAAGCTAAACTGTGAATTTGACCCAGTAACCTTCTTGTACCAGGCCTTGTGGAGGCACAAGGCCTCCCATTATTTTTATGAGGTTTTTAATGAATTTGTCTTAGTTTTCAAAGATTTATTGTTAGGAAAGGATTCTCCTTGAATGTCTGACCAGGAAACCAAGTTTTTGGACAGGAATGGGACACTTGAAAAAATGGAGAATTACAGTGTAATAATGATTTTTGTCTCTAAGGAAAATATTTCTTTCCTTCCATGTCACATTACGGAAAAATGTTTGTTACAAATATAGCAAGATGATACAACTACTGGTTGCATTTTTTCCATGAGAAGAGAAAAAAGTAGTTCATTCCTCTACCTTGGAAATTCGTGGACTTCGTGATTAGGAATGACAATAAGATTGACGAATTCACAGGCCATTTCAACAACTTGAACCTAAGATATGTTGAAATGCTAAGAGGGTTCGACCCTAATGGTATTTTTGTCTAACATTTACTAGCAGTTGGCTTCAACAATTATTTTATCCATACACTCCTAAATGAACATAGAGACAATGAGGACAACACTCATGCTCCTGAAATTGGTGAACTAGAGACATTGCAAACCACCAATGAATTGTACAAAAAATAGGGAAAAGGCCCCAGTGAGAAAAGTTTCCAATCCCCAGTTGCCACTCAGAAGAGTACGACATCCCGGAGCATCTCTCCAACAATCCACCCCAGTAAGAAATCAATCCACAATTCTTCAAACGGAGGAGAAGATAAGAACCCTCCTCTGGGTAAAATTGAGAGTTCTCACAAGATTTCCTGAGGAAGAAGAGAAAAAACATTGTGGAACAAGTGGAAGAGCCTGGAACTGAAAGTGAAGACATGTAACTTGAGACTGATCTGAATAACGTATTCTGCAATTTTGATCAGCCTGGGGATGCGATCCACCATAATCCCCTAAAGGAAATAACAGAGGCCGAGATTTTTGACGAAGATGAATCCTTCGTATTCTAGAGCATTGTTTATGACAACGAATCTAAAAATTTAATTATTGAAAAGAGAGATGTAAGAAATAAGAAAGGGAAATCTCATTTAGAGATTAACCTTGGGAACATGCAGCCATCCCAAATCTCTCGACTTCACTGAGAAACCAGATATTCTCTTGATGATTCCATTGGAGGCATTGAGGCGGAGAATGCTAGACTGAAGGATCAAATCAAGGAATTGGAGGAAGCTTTGGTTCCTATTATTATCGGACTAATCGGTAGGTGCGGACATTAATATATCTCCCTAGATCCACCTCGATCTAGAACAAAATAGGACAGGACATGACTCTTTCCCTAAGTTTTGACCATTGAATTATCTAGTAGGGAGGAACAAGTAACATACCTTTGTATCGCTTCCTAGGGTCTCTGTTGCTCCCGCTTCGCTCCGATGCTCTAGTGAAGTCAAGAACAAGACAAAACAAACCAACCAAAGTGAAGATAGAAAAATATATTCAACTTTCAACTTATGTGTATGATCAAGAAATTACACAATAAAGTGAGAATATCTTTATGGGAAAAGGACATGCCACTCTATCATATTAATTGAAAGTAGAATATTGCAACTTGATCACCTTGATGTCGCAAGATTCCTTTCGGTGGCTCTTGGCTCCAACACACACACTTGCTCAATCCTTGTATGAAGAAGATCAAATCCTCTTGATAGACTTGCTAGAGTCTCCAAGCTCCTGTTCAAGCTAGGTCCTTCACACAATT
>ML784018.1:216630-249521 GCA_009831015.1 Picea engelmannii
GAAGTATGATACAATAAAAATACAAGTACTCGTGCACAAATGATTTTATGCATAGTACTTCTTCAAGTACAACCCATTCCTGGGTTCACTCAAAGGGATACCATCGTAATCTACTAACTCATAAGCCCCTTTTTCCAAAACTCATCGAACAATATAAGGACCTCGCCACATAGCTTCGAATTTTCTAGCTTCTAGCATATCTCGATCTTGTTCATAGAGGAGAACGAGATCTCCTTCAGAGAAAACGCAAGGCTTGACATGTTTTTCGTATTGGGCCTTGACACGTTTTTTCTTAGCTTCTATGACTAGGGTAGCGTCGCGTCGAGTTTCGTCTAATCGCATAAGATACAATAGATGTTCTTCCTTAGCAGAAGTGTTTGGTAGGAGTTCAACAGCTAGTTTTAAAGAGGGTATCTCACATTCAATCGGGAGAATGGATTCCAAACCATAGACTAATCGGAAAGGTGTAAACCCAGTAGCGGACTTGACGGATGTCCAATAAGCCCACAATGCCAAAAACAACATTGCGTGCCAACTTGTTTTGTGAATCCCTATCATTCGTCGGAGCATAGTTATGAGAACTTTGTTAATTTCTTCGACTTTTCCATTGGCTTGTGGGTAATAGGGAGTTGAGTTTTCATGGTGAAGACCCAACTTTTCAGTAAGTTCGGACATCATGAAGTTTCTAAAGTGGCTACCGTGATCAGTGAAGATAGCCTGGGGAACACCAAAATGAGCTATGATGTGATTAAAAATGAATAATGTTGCGGTCTTTCCAGTGTTGTCAAATGTCGGCATCGCCTCGACCCATTTCCTAAAGTAATCTACGGCTACAATGATGTACCCATGCCCCCCAGCCGAGTGGGGGTGACATGTCATGAAATCGATGCCCCATTTCGCAAAGGGACCAACGGAGACCACAGGGTGAAGAGGAGCGGGATGTGACCGTATCTTGTTATGATAGGTCTGGAAAGCATGGCATTTTTTAAGGGTGATTATGCAGTCGTTAAATAAAGAAGGCCAAAAATACCCGGCTCGTAAGATCTTCTGGGTAGTAGCATACCCAGACATATGAACACCACAGGCTTCAGAATGGCAGTCATTCAGAGCTCTCTTGGCCTCGTAGAAAGTGTGGTAGCGTCAAAAAACAGAGTCAATCCCCTGACGATAAAGAGTATCCTCGAGGATAATGTATTGACGAGCTTGGTATCGTATTCGACATCGGTCAGTACTAGACAAAGTTGGCTGGAAATTCTAGGTTTGGAGATATATAATGATATCGACATACCAAAGATCATCAGTGATGATGAAGAAAAGGGATTCATCAGGTAATGAATCAGCTGCTACATTTTCCATTTCAAAATAGGGAAAGTCGCATATCAACTCAGCAAACACCAAGGACTTCTTAGACTTGGCACGTTCGAATTCCAAGTCAAATTCCTCGAGTATCACAATCCATTTGGAGTATTTTCCCCCTAGTAATTGACGTGTAGTAAATAGTAAAGGGTACCCGTTTGCGAGTAAACAAGGTCAAGATATTGAGTACGACTTATGGCCTATTCTTCCATGACTACTCCATCCATGGCGATGTCATGACCGATGTCGTTCACAAATGATTTCGTGAACCATTCTTCCAGCAACTGATCAGGGAGTTCGAGTTTGATGAGACGTCGTCTCTGTCGCCACTCATGAATGTGATCGGATATATGAGTGGCTTTTTTTTGTTTAAAAGAAGTTAAAATCTCAGTCCCCGTGTTATAACAAATCGATAACTGGTAGTGTGTGAGGAAAGCCATAGCTAGGGTGTTGAAATCAGAGAAGAAACCTCGTGGTAATTTGATATACCACTTCACAGCAAAACCTGTGAGGGTTCATTGAAAAATACGTAAACGAATAGAGTCATCCATCAACGATTTGGATGAGCACCATAGGTGAAAAGTCATAACATGATTGTTCGGGTCCTCTCCCGCTTTTCCGTCGAATTTAGGAATGTCCGATGGTAGCTTGGCTGGTATAGCAGGCCATTGGGGAGAGTGACGAATTGGATCATTTAAAATCCTTGACAAATCTGGAAGATCCAAAGTGGACAAAAATGGTAATTGTCGATTCACCTGCGGGTACTGGTGGCTTTGGGGAGGAAGTCCCGTCGGCAAATCAGTAGGACCATAAGCAGTCTGCATATAATGTGAAGACCTAGGCAGATTCAATGGTGCTTGAAGAGGATAGTAGCTCATGGGATTGTATCCTTGAACAGGGACGTGAGTTTGAGCAGTCGAGCCCCAAATAGGATTGAACGAACCTGGATATGGTTGACCCATACTAGGGGGTATTATGGATGCAGCTGGAAACTGCTGCCCCCCAGTTGATTGAGGAGGATGTTGTATCAACTGATTTCGATACTGGGCCAAGGATGAAGGTATGTTTTGGCCATAAGGTGGGGTCGGTCCTCCTATCAAAGGTGGTGTTCCAATTAGGGGTAGTGTTCCAATTGGGGGTTGATTTCCAATTGGGACTTGCGTTCTAATAGGAATTTGCCCGCTGAGAGGGGGTTGAGTCAAGCCACCTTGGTGAAATTGTCCACCGACGGGAATCTGGTAATTTGGTGTGAATGATGGAATAGTGCCACTAGGATTAAGACTGCCAGTAGAAGACGAGGAAGGTCCTCCAAAAGGAAATTGAGGGAGTGTCGAAATAAAACTAGGAAGAGAGTGCCCAGAAGAAGAAGGACCACCAGGAGAGTCGGATGGGTTTTGCGTAGGAGTGGGAATGGAAGCATTCAACGCACGGTATCCGGGTGGTAGTGTCAGAGTGACGTTGGGCGTAGGCGGTGTACTGATGGGAGCGAGACTAACCGCGGTAAACCTGGTGTGAACACTCGTAGTATTTGTGTGATGGGCCATTTCGATAGGGACGGTAAAGTGATAGGCGGTAGTAAACGGTACTGTCTCTGGACTAGATATTTTGGAAATCACAGGTGGGGTGATTTTGGAAATCACAGGTGAGCCTGGACCAAAAAGGTCCCGTCGAAAAACACCCGTAGACCAAAAAGGATCTTGGCCTTCTATGCCTGGAAAGGGTCCAACTAGTGATCCAGAATATGTAACAACTAAGTCTCTGGAATAATTTAGTCACATAAACGGTCGCTGAGAATCAAGGTGAATTCGAAAGTCCTCTCGAGTATTAGTAATTTGGAAATGTTCTAGAGAGTCAGTTTGTTCCACTTGTGGTGTGGTGATGACTTGGACTACACTCTATGGAGGAGAGACCTCAGGTGAACTTGTAGGCAAGGGTTGAGAACCTTCCAGATGCTCTGGAGATAAACCCTGCATTCTATGTGAATGACGTGGAGGAGCTATTGTAAACGAGCGACAAACTTACGAAGCAAACTTGGGTAAACAAACAACACGCGCTAGTAAACAAAATCTAGGAAACAAAACCAAGCAAACAAGACCTTCTGATTCTGAAGCCACTAGTTGGTGATGAAATCTAACGTCGCAACAACGAGATGAGAAGGGGTTTGTCTAGGGTGGAAAATTTACGCTGACAACCTACTTAACGGAATTACACCCTAGTGCAAGATCCCACACATAATCGTGGGTATACCCTCCAAGGAGCCCAAGTGAGTTTGGCCAACGTCGATTCCAGGTACCGTAAAGACTTTCCCCTTCACAGTCACCTTGTGTAAGACCCTAGAAAATAGGCCGCTAAGGTTACCATTGACAACAATAAATCCTAGGGGGATAGTCGACAGTCCGATCCACATGCAAGGGAAAGATATCTAGCCCAAAATCAACTGAAAAGGCTTCCACTCATCATTGTGGGTATACCTCCGAGTGATTCCTGTAATATGTGCAATCCCTACACTGATATCAACAAAGCAGGGTGAGTAACTCTGTCAATATCAATGCGACCTCGTGTTTGGCCCTTGTGTGAGAAGGGCTTCCGAGGACAAGATGTTGTAAATGGAATTTGACACTCCTTAACACAAGATGCTATTGTGTGTTTTGTTCTTTGGAGAGTGTATCTCTCTTCCTATTCCAAAGTGCTAGCTGAGCTAAATGTTGGTGTAATAGAGCCCTAGAAAAGAGTTACTAAGTAAATTTTACAATTGCGCGGTGTTATTAAGAGTTGTTGTTACTCAAAGGAAGCGAAGATGAAATTGATGTTGTATAAGACTTTGACCCAACGATGCATGGATAAGAATGAAATATAGCAATTTTCGTTCAATGAATCCTATGTATGAGAAGGAAAGAGATGTTTTTCGGATCAAACTTGAACTACAAGACACAATTTCCTTTAAAATGCAATTGCAACAAATCACGCAAAAATAACAATTCTCTATTGTTTCTTTTTCAATAATTTCAACAATTGATTTTCAATAATTTCGAAGACAAAA
Organism: Picea engelmannii; assembly: GCA_009831015.1. NCBI lineage: Eukaryota > Viridiplantae > Streptophyta > Pinopsida > Pinales > Pinaceae > Picea > Picea engelmannii. The sequence continues at coordinate 221,027 of ML784018.1, forward strand.
ATGTTTTTGAAAGAAAAACGTTTGTTCACTTTTCAAAAAGGAGCTACACCATGAAGGTGAGAGTGCAGAAAATAAAAAAACCAATGAACAATCAATAGATAAAAACCCAAACCACTCTTTCAATGAAAACAAAAATAACAAGCAAACCAAACTAGTCTTGTCAATTGCATGAGCAAAGTGATCTTTCAAGCAATGAGCAAATGATAAAGACAAAGAAGCTCAACCTTCAACCGATCACTGGTTCTTAACCAAACAAGCACACTCAGATTCCAAAACCAGAGAGTATATCTTTGCAGATAAAAGGCAAGAAATGAAAGTCAAGAAAAATGTGACAGGAAGAGCCTTTGAAATCCTAAGACTATTTGTGCACAAAAACGAATACAAGAAAACATCAACCAATGGTCCAAGAAGTTCTAGTTAGGCACCAATACTGATCTGGGCAGTTGATCATGCAAATTCTTAAAGCCAAAATTTTGAAAAACAGGGTTCGCAGGCTGAGAGTATTACACAGTGCGAGAATAGGTCATTTTCGTAGGTGAGCTTTGAGCAGAGTGAGAGAACCTCGCACTGAACCTAAAAGCAGGGTGCGAACTCAGTATATTCTCGCAGGCTACTATGGAGTGCAGTGCGAGAATGTCTGAAACCAATCAAATTTTTTGAAAAAGACACAAAATTTGAAGAGGCCTCTGGACCCAGAGGGTCTATCAGGGTATCCTGAAGACTCAAAGATTGATATGAATGGAGAAAGGTAAGGCAAGATGAAATGGCCAAGGAAAAACACCAAAAACCACAAAGAAAATGGGTTATCTCCCCAGTGGAGTTTCCAATTTTGTTATCGGACTAATTGGTAGGTGTGGACACTAACAGATCTCCCTAGATCCACCTGGATCTAGAACAAAATAGGACAGGACGTGACTCTTTCCCTAAGTTTTGACCATTGAATTAGCTAGTAGGGAGGAACAACATACCTTTGTATCGCTTCCTAGGGTCTCTGTTGCTCCCGCTTTGCTCCGTTGCTCTCGTGAAGTGAAGAACAAGACAACACAAACCAACCAAAGTGAAGATAGCAAAATATATTCAACTGCCAACTTATGTGTATGATCAAGGAATTACACAATAAAGTGAGAATATCTTTATGGGAAAAGGACATGCCACTGTATCATATTAATTGAAAGTAGAAGATTACAACCTGATCGCCTTGGTGTCGCAAGCTTCCTTTCGGTGGCTCTTGGCTCCAACACACACACTTGCTCAATCCTTGTATGAAGAAGATCAAATCCTCTTGATAGACTTGCTAGAGTCTCCAAGCTCCTGTTCAAGCTAGGTCCTTCACACAATTCTTTCACCAAATCTCCAATGAATCTTGCTTAACCTTTTCCATGAGAATTCCATCAATATATAAGAGAGAATGAGATGGTTACTTGGATAAGAATGATCCCAAAATATCAGGGAAACCAGTAAAAGGATAACCATTCAAATGCCAACCCATTCTTCTAGAAGATTCCCTTCTAGAACCATCGAGACTTCATCTTTGTCCAAGCTTTAGAACAAGTTCGCACCCTAGCTATGTATCACAGTGCGAGAAGTTTGCACCCTTGCTTAAGGCAGCCTGCGAAAATGGGTCATTCTCGCACCCTGGTATATTAGCAACCTGCGAACTCTCTTCAAAAGTATGTTTTCTGGGAAGAGATGAATGTCACTTTTCTCTGTAGAAAGTTCTTATGAGGAGCCTGAGTACACCATCATCAATACACCATCATGATGACCAAAATCATGGGTAACACCTATCCCATTTCTTTCTAGTCCTTTAGCAATAACTGTGCCTGCCACGCCTACAACCAAGTTAAAAGGATCCTCCAACCTCCTCAGATCGTGTAGAGGCTATGTGGAGAAGAATATCAATAAAATATTGGAGATAATTACTCAATCTTGGGAAACATCGAAAAGTATAGTTTCCTTTGGAACAAGGAAACATTCCTTGCAGGAAAATTTGCAGGCATATTTAAAAAATGAAGAAGGTTTCTATCTAGACACAGTCTTCCCTTTTGGCATCAATGTCACCAACATGACAGAAATGAGAAGAAGAGAAGTAGATCTCCCCTCCCCAAACTGGATCAAACAATTAAATGCATTCTGGAAAGAGAAATTTAAAAACCTACATCTCATTGTCCTATCATGTGAACAAGCCATATCAAAGAAAGAAGAGTTATTCAGAAAGATGATTGAAATAGACTTAGCTAGGAGTACCAACGAGGTCCAAGACCCCAAATTAATCCTCAACTCCTTGTCCTTAACCAGGAAAGCCTTTGATTAACAAGTTGATATTTTTAAGGGGTTGTCTTTAGAAAAGTTTTATGGCATCCTTGAATATGATGAAGATGACGTGGACAACTAGCTAGTGGACTATTCAGAACAAAATGAAGAAATTGAACAGGCTCTGCGTAATCTTTCTATAGATATAAGGGAATTAGAAAGAGATATTTTCAACATAAAAATTCGGCATGAGATGAATGTGGACCCCATGAGAAAATACATTGAAGAATGGATCCAAAGGGAAATTGACAAGCTCACTGACGAAGGGCAACAAGCGGTTGGCATGATTCCAATAACCGTCGACAAGAGCAATAAAAAGGAATCAACAAGAAAATAGCAAAGGGGGAGAGAGATACCATCATAGTAATTCTATATTGATCACATCTTTCTTTCTTTATCAATCTAGTTATTCCACCTCTTTAAATAGAAATGTCTAACCAAAGACTGATATCTTCCAATTTCTTCTTTCCAGGTATTTCTCTCTATTGTCACCCACTTCTTCTTTCTACAGTTCTATTTCTTGTACTTATTTATTTTATGGTCCGTGAGATACCCAATCCCAGTCTATATGACAAACACATTTAAATTTCGAGGAATATGTAACAAACATTATTATTTTTTGATAAATTTCAAAGAAAACTACTTCGGGATCAATCTCGACGGTGCCTTGTAACCCTGTTTTCAGAATGCAAAGTTAGTTATGTTTATGCATGTCAGTCATCTTCTTTTATTTCTATGTGCTCATAAATTTTTATCTTGAACTATGTTGGATGTCAAGAAATTGTGTTTATTTAATTTGAATGTTTAATGTGTGTGATTCCTGGTCCTATTTTCCAGGAACCTTTATTTCAAAAAACAAAAAAAACATTTCCTATCGTTTTGTATTGTTTTAAGTCATTATGACGGAAATTCTCTAAGTCCCATATTTGAACTATACATGCCCCAGGAAAAACTTAAAGAGGAGTACCACATCTATAAAAACGCAGTGGGATTGACATCCTCGTTTGTTTGTCATTTCGGTCCTAACAGATTCAAGGGTCAACAGACTTGTAAATACATCTGCAAGAATATCCGTAGAAATAGAAACCTTCAAATATTTTTATCGTTGCCAAAAAAAAATTCAACTGGATAGACATGTTACAAATATACCAGTTGGTACTATACTGAACTATCATAGGCATCTTACAAATATTTTTGTTCTTACAAATATTTCAGTTGGATAGGCATGTTACAAAGATGCCCTCTTCCTGGAGAGAAATTGCAGATCAACCTCTGCAAAGTGGGCTTGCTGCTCACAGACAAAAGTTTCAGGAAAAGGGCATCTTCCTCTGTATTGACACCTTATTTACACAGTTCAAATCAAATTCAATGAGCTAAAAACTCATGAAAATAAACAATCATGTTAGGTGTGTGTTAATATATAGAAAAAACTAGAAAACACATACGTTAGACAAGAAGATCAAAGAATCATCGACACTGGACAGATTTAAAAAAAATTATATTTGTTTCTTTTCCACCACATATAAATTTATTTATATTATCCTAACATGTATAGAGACAAACAAGACATATGATCTATTTAATAGAATGAAATGGATGTTGCTTACTTTGTCCATGGGAAAAATTAAAGAAGTGACGATGAAAATTGTACTTAACTCTAAATATTGGGATGAAAGTTAGTTGGAAGTATACCGAGATCATTATAAATGAATTTCATAAATACATTAAAGAGATAAAACCTACAAGGTAGGAACATAAATTTCGAGCATGGCAAGTCAGACTCCAACAATATATCTAGTTACATGTGATGGGGATATGTGTTCTTTTTAGTAGCTATCTGTTGTAGTATTGGTAATAGGAAAAATTACAGAATCTTATTAAGAAAATAAAAGCAAGATGGATTATGAAAAACAAAGTATAATTAGAATGAGAATACTTTCAAAAACTAAATGGATTCAATGCCATAATTGCTCTAGGAGATTAACGCTCACACAACTTCTCTTTCTGAAATGAATGTGAGTCGTCGATCAGTTTCCGCTCTTCCATCTAGGCGACCCTAGAACTTTAGTGTCTGTGCTAAATTTTTACTTACCTTCCAATTTTAGAACTCCCCTGGCCATATTTAGTGATGGAACAAATTTCTCACAAAGTGACTTTCTCGTTAATTACTTGTTGACCTGATATTAATATAATATTATCATTAACTAATTCAAGAATTTGGGATTCCATCTCTTCGAGGCTCTGGTCTTCGGGGGAACTGTGTTTGTTCTAGAAGGAAAACTCTTGGAGTGACATTCTCTTGGAGTCATGTAGCAGCCTAGTATCTTATGGCTGGCATGTCGCACAGTGCCATGTGTCATTTTTGGCATGGATACCACCTGTATTGCTTGCTTCTTGCCACGTGTCTGCGACAGTTTCCATGTGTCTTTGGTACTTCGGGTTGCTTATTCTCCCATGGTCCCCCCATACCTGTGCATTTATTCCCATTCCAACTCGGCAGGGACTACACTGCCATGCATCACTTGTTACAATTAATTTGAATTTTAATCTATGACTACTATCACATATAGTTGTTTATGATAATATGAAAATAATTTTAATATATCCTAAGTATATTACATTGTTACCCTTTGGATGGTTTATCTTCTCATCTTCATGTTTATTTTATATTGTGGAGATTGTTCTTTTTGCTAATAAGATATGTTGATAATTTATGTTGCTTAGCTAGAAGATTATGTTATATGTACATTATTATTGGATGTATTATCGTGAAGAATTTATACATTATCAAAATATTTATCATTGATGTTTATATTGATTCATGTTTTCCTTAATTAAATGGTTCAAAAAACACTATGTCATCCAAGAATCTAATCTTTTTTACAGATTTTGTTTCCAAAATCCATATTGACCTAGGTCAAATGTTGGGAGTAGCTTGAAAGAAGACTAAAACATGTGGTGGAAATCGTACCCAAGGGAAAGGAATTTTTCATAATGAGGATAGCCAACGTAGATTACAACACCTTGTGAGACTTGAGAAGGGAAATGTTGATTTAGAAAGCTTGAAATCTTAATCCCAGGTTGATTTGGGGGTAAAATCTTAAGAGGGATGAGTTTAATTCACCATATATTCATTTTGTGACGTTGGACCCAAGAAAATTTAGTCATGATAAATAACCTTGTAAAGGGGGATGGGAAATCCAAAATGATTTATTGGGAAAGAGGATAGATTATTGTTGATCATTGCCTTGGGAAAGAGGATTTGCTTTGGACCTACAGTTTTGTGGGAGAAATCTAAAAACTGATCTAGCATTTTTTGAGTGGGTAGAGGAGCTTGGGGGTGTACTTGACTCTAGGGGAGTACTAATTTCCATTGTTTGAATTTGGAAATTTATTGGGCCCTTGGGGCTCCACAACTAGTAGTACTGTGATACCAAGAGCTAGAGTGCAAATATCCTCGTATATGAACCTCATAGTTGGAGTTATTATGGTATCAAGAGATAAAGTGGTAGTTATTACACACCATAACCCTTAGAGGTAAGGGCATGTTGTAAGTATAGATTCCTCTCTACCACACATTTGTTGTTTTAATTTGATGTGTAACCCATTACTATGATTTGCTAGTTAGTGTGTGTTGATTTGTGTGTGTGTTGATTTGTGTATAGGACTAGGAAGTATTGCTCTATATTCTCATTGAGCTTAAGCTCTACTCAAGGGGCATCATCTAGTTTTAAGTGTTGTATTGGTTGGGTGGAAATTCAACCCTTGGATGTGATTCTCCCTCATTGGCATTTTTTCATTATAGCACTACTTTGGACTAGGAGTTGATCTTCATCAAGGCATGGGAGTATACGTATTTGATGATTCTGCTACTTATTATATTGTATTTAATTGGTTCTAAAATGATTTGAATGCTTAGAGATATTTTCCCATCAAGTAACCATCCTTCAAGACGGTTCATGTTGTAATGGGGTGTTAAAACAATGTCCTAATATAGTACCCTAGTTATCCTCATTGAGAAAAATTCCTTCCTTGGAGTATAATTTCCACCTCAATATCAATATTCATTTGGGTTTCTCCCAATATCTCACCTAGGTTATTGTGGGTCTCGATATCATAATCCTGAAAATCAACATTTCTCAATATTCTCATTAATTCCACAATGACATTATACCATATATTTCATTCCATAATTTCCACATAAATTGTTGGGTTGTTATATTCTTTGCGGTGAAAGTCTAGTCGAGGTGGATCGACTGGAAGTGAAAGTTGAAGGTCGAAGTGATCGACCGGGAAAATTTGAAGTCAAAGTGATCGACAAAAATTCAAAGAGGTCAACCGACAGGAGGTCGTGTGACAACCGACAGAAGACCGAATGGAGCTCGACTAGTAGTTGACTAGTAATCCGACTAGTAGTCAACTAGTAATCTAACTGGTAGTCGACTGTAACAGAATCCTGAGATTCACAGGATTTGTAGCCAATGATATCCATGGATCTATAACCAATTTTGTGTGCCTTTTTTTTATTTTTTTTCCTACTGTAAAGCCTATAAATCAGGTATGATGTAATACTATAGAAACTCATCTTTCGATCAATATGTTAGAGGTTGTTGTTCATGTAGATTTAAGTTGAATAGGTTGCAAGGTTTTTATTGTGTAAATCAAGAGGGTATAATGTAAATTGTGTCTTAGGTGTAGACCAAGGTTGGACATGTAACCTTTTATTCTGAATGAATAAGACAACAAGAGAGAAAGACGCTCAAGGAATGTTGGTTTTCTCATTTGGATTTTTGAGGTAAAATCTCTATGTACTGTGTGATTGCTTTGTCATTTGTTTTCTAGCTTAAATATGTCTTCCTCTCTTCTATTAGGTTTAGTGTGGAAGTATAATTCATAACATAAATACTAAAAGATAACATTATAATTTATCATGGTAATTAAACAACACATAAACATAGCATAAACCAAATCATTATGAACATATTCTAAATCAAATGGAATATATTATAAGCAATCACATGCCCCGTGATATCTAGAAGTTAACTAGAAATTTCCCCTTAAGGTGCAAAGAGTATGTCGTTATAATATGGAGAGGTGAAAATGTTGTATTTTAAAATTTCGTTGGGGATTGGAATAGTGTGAAATAAAGAATTTGGGAACTCATTGATGTGCTTGAAATATTGGTGAGGTAATCTTCAATTTAGTTCATTTTCTAAGCATTTGTTGAAGAAATTCAATTGAGGACCAATGAGGCCAACAAAATAAAAGGGAAATTTTGGTAGAGATGGGAAATCAATATTTTTATAAAGATGGAAAGATATAAATACACACAAAAAAAAATTGTAGACATAAATGTAGACAACAAAAACCAAGAATAGAAACTTCGTATGAAATAACATATTGTTGCAATCCAAAATTTGCCTGAAGAAAACTATAAATCCTAGATAATAATTTTGTGAATGTAGATATGTATTTTTGAATTTTGATCTCACTTGATAACATTGTTTCCTCCCTATAATGGAATGTCAAATAACAATTAAATTTTATTGTCACTTTTCTCTTACCTTGTCATTTTTCTATTGTCGGGTTACATGCTTCGATACATTTCAAATGAAATCCATGAGAGTATTGGACTACATAAATCTCCTCATGTATTCAATGTAGGGAGGAGCACATGAACAAAGTGGAATAGATGATCATGTATGATGAGGGGGAGCTATGTTGGAATATTTCATTAACACCTTTTCCACATTTATCAATTTAACCAATTTTACACATATTTAAATGGTACCAAGCTTGGTTTCAATAAATTTGAATGATTTTGATGTATGTATAGTATACTAAATGTGTTATTTTTCATGGAATCCACTAAAATTAAAATCCAAAGGATGTTGTTTTCATATTTCATTATTGAACACATTTGAACGACTCTCATTGCTATAACTATCACATTAGGGCATACACTTCCATAAGGAAAATGTCTTATGACATAATAAATATCACAAACTTTAGGTACATGTAGACCCGGGTTTATGTGGGCCTTTGCTACTTGTTATTGAAAAGATTGGAAATATGAGCAAACAGAGAGGTGCTTGTGAATTCTAATAAAGAAACTAGTGAATACAACTTTTCAGAATGTCCAAGGAATCATGAAGGGGTGCTAGTTGATACACTTGTCCAGCATATGATTTAACAACTATTTGTAGAGATAGATATCCCCTACAATTGTCGAAGATTTGATTCAAGAATTATGTGCACAACAGAGGCTGAAAGAAAGAAAGTTGATCATGTCATGTTTGAATTCCAATGCAATATATTGGGGAGGAGGAGGAAATATCTCTTTCTCTAGGTGGAAAACTCATAGTGAGGAGTGTAGCCACACTTGAATTTGACTCACTCCAATTCCATTGCAAGGTTGGAAAATTGAAACTTCAGTGAAGGTCGTTTAATTGAATATTTTATATCAAATGAATGTTTTGTTTGCTGATTTCCATTCTATATGATTTACAGTTGTCAAACACAACATAGAGAAACATATAATGTGTTGCATGATCATGAAGTTTACACCTTTCCTCCTTCCTTTCTTATAATAAAATTGTGCACATCCTTCATTACGGGCTCTTATACCTTTCCTCTACCCTCCTCCCTTTCTTATAATTACACGGCTTTGGCCCAAATAATTACTCCATCATTGCCATTGACACCATGAGTACACCCTTAAAGGAATTTACAAAATCGGTAGGCCTCATGTGCTCAAGGGACATACTCTGCACCAAAATGAAAAACCAAATGATATTCTATTCTTACAAATCACCACACATCCCAATTTTATAGGAAATAATAACAAGAAGAATCATCAATCATGGAATAGGAGTATCCATTGTCATGATTTACATAGTTAATGAAAAGTGAATGCTACAAGGATTGATGTATCATCACGAATTTCTCTTAGCATCCACTTCATTTCCATTAAAACACCAACATATGATGGCAGCTATGCCTCCTCCTCCCAATCTCACCAATTATTATAAACTCACAAACATTGTGTAGAAAGCCCAAAAATTCAATAATTTGTCTCATGATAGCCTAGATATAAATAATGTCATATGCTAGCTCAATTCACTAGAACCATTAAAACCTCCAAAAAATAGGAGCCAAGATTGAAAAAAATGGTAAAATTGTAGTGTCTCCTACTCAAAAACTTCTTCATGAAATTAATGAAAATGAAGTCGTCACAACTCAAATAAGAGGAGGTGTAGTGTTCAAGTTGATGAAATATAAGGAAGAGAAAGTGGTGTTACAAGGAATATAGGTAAGATACAATAATCCATTGTGTTGCACTATTATTTCTAGATTTAGGGTAGTTTAGACATCAAATGACATCCACACTCTTGCACAAATAATCTAGTGCAATTGAATTTGGTGATCTACTATCAAACTTTAGGAAAATAAAAGACAACAAACTTCTATGTTTTTCTTCTACTGCGTTAAATCCAAAACAAATGTAATGTTATTATTCTTTGTAATATATTTGCTTGTATTGATGCATTAACATTGATGGCCTTGTCATTTGCTCATAGGACTAGAATTTTTTGTTTTGTCTTTGCAATTCCTCACATGGTACATAGAAGTTTGTGGCAATTGAAGGGATTTTGGTATTTCCTTTTGGATTTATTAAAAAGTATGAAAATTGAAGGGAAATTAGTAGACAAAAATTCAAAAGAGATGGTAGTGGATATGCTCTATTCACAATAGTAGTTCCATGTGCCACCATTGGACATTTTTTCATCTTCAATGCTAGAATGACCATGGGGGAACCCTGCCTACCAAGATAAATACCTTCAAGAGGCCCCACGAACAATTTTTTATTAGGATTCCTAAGGCGATTGAGGGTTTAAGGAGTTTCCCATATTGGATTTGAATAAAAATGAAATCAAGTGACCTGGGTGGATCTCAGTGGCCATCCACCTTCTCTAATGAATCAACTTTTTTGAGTCTATGGTTTTGATAAACCATGATATTCACCCTTTTGATGGGGAATGTAATGTAATTCTATCTCCATTTGTAATGTAATTTAATGTCTACAACATTAATGCACTGGATCCCATTAAAAATCCAAAGTTAAGCATGCTTGGGCTAGAGTAGAATTGGGATGGGTGACCTCCTGGGAAGTCCTAGTGTTTTACATGCCTACGACATTTAGTAAACTTAGACCAATTTATCCCACGTGCATCATGGGAATTATTTTCCTCTCACTCTCTCCTATATAATAGAGGTGAAGGAGGTCCTTTAAGCATGCAATGGAGTGTGATGTAAATCCTATTGCAAATGAAGCATAACCAACATCTCTTTCTCTTTAGAGATAAGCTACCTCATTCTAGCCAGTTTGTGTTCTACAATGTTCTGCTATTTTATTCATTAATAGAAGATGGGTTTCACTGTATTTATGTGTTTCTACTATATTTTCCTTTGTATCTCATTTCATTCTTAGCATAATTCAGATCAGTGGTATTAGAGCAGTCTGCTCCTTGTCATTTCTCAGAGAGGTCAAGGTATAGAGAGTTGGGTCTCGAGCTAGTTTTGCTTGAGTACAACTGATCTCGCTATCCCAAGCAACCTTCCATGGCAGAAGAAAAGAGATATGATGGAGTAGGATATCATTTCAAGATGTTGCTCAAGGAATCCCTCGTTCAATAAAGGAACAAGATGATGGAAAAATTCACTCAAATCCTTCGACAACTACCAATTGCTACCGATGCATCCTTGATAAACATCCATTTCGGAGGTGCGACAGTCGTCAAGGTGCAAGTCAATTTTGATATCCCCTTATTTGAAGGACATATAGATACAGATTCTATATAAAAATGGTTGAATCTACTATAAGTTTATTACTCTGTCCAAAACAATTATGAGCAAAAAGATCACCTTCTCACTCCTTAAATGCCTAACCCATGTCAAAGTTTGGTGGGAAGGTTACTAAGAGAGGTACACCATGGATGAATCTATGCCATTAAGGAGAGAACCCACTTGCGAAGCCTTTGTATATTCCCTCAAGGAGGAGTTCTACCATGTTAGAAACTATGATGACCAATACATGAGATGGACAACTCTGCATTAGAAAAATAGATCGGATGGTGCCAAAGTATACTAACATCTTTCATACCTTGCGCTTAAAGTTGGGTATCAAAGATTCTAAGCGACACTTGGTTTTGAATTATCGTAGTGGTAAATAGAGGTACATTCAAACAAAGATGGATTTCTTGGAAATCTCCTCACTGAGAGCTGCTTATTGATATGTAGTCAAAATTGAGCATAAATTCAAGAAATGGATTAAGTGGGAGTTTGGGTTTGGAAATATGCCACAACAAAAGCATGGAAAATAAAAACCTAACTCACATGAGGAAAGACAGAGAAAGGCGAGTCAATCTCAAGAAAATCAATCCTAGCAACTAGCTAAGAAGGGTGATGGGAAGTCTAAGAAAGACATCAGAAAGTGGTGTGAGTTTCAAAAAATTCCATGGCACAACATCGATGAATGTCGCTCAAAACAATCATTGGTGGCCGAGCTCAAAGAAGAAGGATCAAAACCTGACTGGGACTCTAATTCAGAGTACAATAAATGGAATGAATAATTGATGCATAACCCACTGCTACCATCACAAACAAAACAATACAACCAAAATAACTCGAGAAGTTTGAGGAGGGGGAGCACCTCTTCTGCTTGTAGATGTGGGTAAAGGGGACCCCATTGCATTTCATTGTTGATAGCAAGAGTTAGAAGAACTTGATCTTAGTCGATGTTTTCAAGATATTGAAGCTTCCAACGATGCCACACCATATGGTCGATCCAAGGACAAGACATCCATGTTAGCCAATGGTGTCGCATGTCCTACAACATCAAGCCCTTCAAGGATGAGGTACTATGTGATATTTCCCCACTTGAATTATGTGATGTTATTTTAGGACACCCATATATGTGGAAGCATCATGTTATCTATAAGTCTTGACCCCACAATATCATTGTTACTATGGGAGGTCAACTCTATAGGGTACCAAAGGTAGCTCCAACTACTACCACTTCATTGATCTTGACAAAATAGTGCCACAAAGTAATCTCTCGGGCCAAAAATTATTCCCCCTTCACAATCCAGTCATAAGATGAACAAAAGGTCACTACAACCACTATAGCGTCAGCCCAAGACCTTTCAATCCAACAGAAGCAGGTTGTGCAATGTACCCATTACCAACAACTCAACAAAATTGCTCTTAAACCACTTTGTAACGTCCCCAGCCATGCCACACAAAACTCTCTCTTTTACCACTCTGATACCATTAAATATACTTATATGTTTTGCATATGAAATAAGTTAAATAGAATAATAATAGTATATAACAATAATAATTCATACATATAGACAATAGAAATTACATAACATAACATCATAATTCATAACATAGAATTTGCACAAATACATAAAGATACGTATCTTTAGTGAATTAAACACCAACTGCGTGCAGACCTTCCACATTCCTCCCGTCCATAGACCACACTGCTCATAATCTCAATAGTGGGTCACTCTCGAGCTGGGGCTAAACTCTACCTAGGCAAAAGAAGTTCTAAGCCAATCTAAGGTATGATAATCAACATCAATTCTCAGATTCAGGTGCCTACCCTAGAAACCATTTTATAGTCTCTCATTCCCCATATGCTTGTCCCACCCCAGGAAGTGTGCCCCTTCTTTGATCAACAATCCCTTAATTTCCCACTTCCCTTTATGGGGACTCAACAACAGGTCGGACAAGAAGTCTCAGATCCCTGTAGCTACAACTCGACCTCTAACAACCAGCTTACAGTCCCTCATCCCCCACATGCCCATCCCACCCCAGGAAGTGTGCCCCTTCTCTGCTCAACAATCCCTCGGCTTCCCCACTTCCCTTTTGGGGATTCAACAATAGGTTGGATAGGGAGTCTTAGAGCCTTGTAGTTGCAGCTTGGTACCTTGGGAACTAATTACCAACAGTTCTCTCACCTCAAGTGAATGCTCATGAGCCTGACAACCCACTTCCTTGACACAAAACATATCTCACCTGGAGAGAAATGCCTACAAACCCGACAACCCACTTCTTCCACCATGAGCCTGACGACCTAACTCTTCAACCTGCAACAGAATTAGGTACCCGTACGGATGGTAGCATGGATGAGAGAAAAATGGTAGGAATCATTAATGAATAATAGCTAGAAGATGGGGAGTTACACCATATCCCCAAATATATATGTGTGTGTGTGTGTGTGTCCTTTAAGACACATGGCACCCAAGGGACTCCCTTTTCCCACTTGTAATTTGTTCTCTCCCCCCAGGAACTTAGGATAACATAAAGTTAAATCCATACTTTAGACTTTAGGAATAATAATATAATATTCCTTTGGGATTAATCCCTCAAGCTTAGCCCCTTCTTAGACTCTTATCCCCCTTTCCCATCCTAGTGGAGTTTATCCCCCAATCTTTTTTGTGTGGAAGGTTGGCAACAATGACGTACTTTATTAAAATATGAGTGTTTATATATTACAATAATAGGCACGCTGGCCTTTTAACCAATACATGCTCTCTAACCTAATAGTCACATAGGAACTCAGTCCTATAATATCTTGGCTCACCAGCCTATAAAACATATATATAATTACTTTGGGGATTAACCTAGGGTATTATAGGTTGACAAGATTGTAGAGGACCACAAATATATTTTTGCTTCACCTATGGGGGTACCTCTACACTACCATGTCCCACATTCCATTGACTTGGTGCCTGGTGCTCCCTTACCCAATGGTTCAATCTATAGACACTCCCTTTTAGAGAATGAGAGTCTTCCATATGTTCAACATAGCTCTATTGTCCATGACCCTTTTTAGGTGTGCTTGGGGTTCCAACCATTAGCCCCTATTGATATAACTCTTCTTTCTGCATCTTCACTGACATAGTCCTCCCACACTCAAAATAAGGTAGATCATGCAACCAAATTTGTTGAATGGTTCCAACACCTTCACCAACATGTTCATGACATCCTTCCACTATCCAAGTACTAGCATGACAACTACTTTAGCAAGGAAAGCAACTCACTAATGTTCAGATTCAACAAAAGTTTCCCTCGTCTCTCGAGGGAACTTGACATAATGAGGACCATTGCTTCCTAAAGGGGGAGGATTGATTGAGGTGGATCTCGGTGTCCATCCATCTTCTCCATTGAATCAACATTTCCGAGCCTATGGTTTTGATAAACCATGATATTCACCATTTTGATGGGGAATGTAATGGAATTCCATCTCCATTTGTAATGCCTACAATGTTAATGCACTGGGTCCCATTAGAAATCTGCAGTTAAACATGCTTGGGCTAGAGTAGTACTGGGATGGGTGACCTCCTAGGAAGTCTTATTGTTTTAAATGCATATGAAATTTTGTAAACATAGACCAATTTATCCCACATGCATCATGAGAATTATTCTCCTCTCACTCTCTTTTATATAATCGAGGTGAAGGAGGTCCTTTAAGCATGCAATGGAGTGTGATGTAAAACTTGTTGCAAATAAAGCGTAGCCAACATCTCTTTCTCTTCAGAGATAGGCTACCCCATTCTAGTCAGTTTGTGTTATATAATGGCTACCCCATTCTAGCCAGTTTGTGTTATATAATGTTCTTCTATGTTTCTGCTATATTTTCCGAATCATTGTGTTCTGTGATGTGATATTTTATAAAATTATTCCACTGAATAAATAATATTTATTACAATGATGTAGCATGATCTCATGGCGAAAGTCGTCTACACCTTACCATGTAACAATCATATAAAATTAGTACAATCCTCAAAATATAATCTTAATATTCAAAAATAATAATATTAATATAAAATATAAAAAATGAACTCATTATAACAAGTGAAATAAATAAACAATACACAAAAATGAGTGTTATAATTACTCAAAGTCTATGAGTGGCACATGGAAGCATGTAAATATTTAGAATGGATTCTCTATCTTGCTCATTACTCAAGCTCTATGATTGGCATGCAAATATTTAAATTGAGACAACGTACATCCTAAAGGCCATCCTTCTAATATAAAATAAATCCTCTTTTGAAAAAGTGTTTTCCTTCCCATGGGTACATGGTGGAACCCACAAGCGCAAAAGATATATTATTCAATAACCTTTGTAATCCTAAATTCACGACTTTTGTCATTAATGATATATTTGGAAAATATTTTAATATTATATTTTAATGGTAGATATAATTTTGTTGTAATGGTACCAAGTGGTACCAAGTCATTAGTTATGCTAAGTCAACAATCTAGTGATGGAGTTCACATGTAATTTATGAACATGGTACCAAGTCATCAGTTATATTAAATGCTTGCATGCTAAGTCACGAATCTAGTGATGGAGATCACATGCTATACAATGACAATCTGAAAATCATAAAATACTATGACTAAGATGTTTAAAAGCTCTAGGCTTTTCACTGGTGATTTTTTATGTTTAGGTTGAATTAATTATAAAATTTAAGGGATTAATTTAATTTGTTATGGTTAATGTTGTTGGATATTAACTAATTTCATATTGAAAAATGGAATAAGATGTTTTAATGTTTTTATTACATAGCACATTATTTTTGTTTTATAGATTGTGAATTTTTTTAAATAAAAAATTGATAATTGTTTTAAAGTTCATAATAAAATTAAGAAATTAAAAATTTATTTTTAATATAAATACAAATATAAATTATTATTAAAATACAAAATAATAAAATAAAATTATTATTAAATTTTTAATATAAATTTTATATTAATTAAAAAGTGAAATAAATTTTTTAATTAATTAAAAAATTAATAAGTCATTTAAAAAACTCATATAAAATTATGTGGAAATATTTTTTCTTATTTGAAGTTTGTATTGCAAAATTTATTCTCTCACACATCAAACATACTTTACTCCCTTCATCTCCAAATCTTGAATCCAAAAAATGTGAAGTTTCAACTTCTACTTTATTTATATATATATATATATAATGATGATGATGATGATGATGAGCGTCTACTGAGACCAATTGGTCTATCGGATCTTTAGAAGGTAAGAGGTTACTTCAATTTCTTTAAAATTGTATTTCTATGCTAAAAAAACATTGAGAGAAGCATTCCAAGATTACCATCGTTTTGATGACTTAGGAGGTTAGGAAGGTCAGTAATGTGGTAAATATTTCTAAAATGGGATCTAATATGTGTATAGGTAGGGCAATCCAAGATGAAGTGTTTTTCAGCTTCTACCCGCTTCGTATCACAAAGGTGATAGATTCTCTCATCCCACAGTGTTTTGAAAGTTGTCCAATGCCGAGTTTCACTATATAGCTTGTGAGAGTTTGTTCTTATTTTAGCAATGTTGATTTTCTTCTTTGCACTTTTCAAAACTGAGAGACAATTTTGATCTTCTAAATTAGGGTTGACCATCTCCTTGTGGTATCTTAATTTCCTTTTATCCATTATTTCTTTATCTCACCACATATTCTCCTTAAATTTAGAAGTGATAATATTTGTAATATTATTGATATTTTGCATGATGACTTCTTGTATTCCCCAATGATTTAGTCAAGATTTGACATCTTTATGACATCTCCGCTTGAGCCGTTGGTGATTTTGAATAGAGTTTGAAGCAATTTTGGGGAGCCTCTTGTCATCCATGTTGTTTATCTTGTTCTTGTACGTTGGGTATCTAATCATAGAAATGCTCTCAATGGGGGAAAGGCTTGCTTCTATGAGGAATATAGGGTAGGGTGTATTTCCCTTAATTTTGATATTATAATTTATAAAATTCTTTTGGATATTTTCTATCTTTCTCTAGGATTCTCTAGATATATTGCAACTCCAAACTTCACATTCATATAAGATAATTGGAGTGACAAAAGTGTGAAAGAGGATTTTTTTTTTATCCCAAAGCCAAAGGTCTGTTGATTTACAATTGTTTCCGAGCCCATAATAAGCTTTCCACTGTCCATTTATCATTTTTTCAGTGCTATAGTTCCAATTGATCTTGTGGTGGATATCGGTTTCAATATCCTTGTATAATGGAACTTATTCTAATCTATTGTTGTCATAAACGAAAGTATTGTAGGAGATCCTTTTGGATTTAATTATCATAACCTTTGTTTTGCCAGTGTTCACAACCATGCCCATGCTAGAGCATAAGTCCTTAAGGGTTATTAGTTATGTACCTAGGTCATAGGGACTCTTAACCATTAGAACAATATCATCAACATAAAGAAGGAGGATGATGACTATACTAGGGAGAGTCATGCCAACACAGTCGGCATCCTCCAAACAATATTCTAACTTATAAATATAGATGTTGAAAAGGGTAAGGGATAGGGGAAAACCTTGATTGACTTCTATATTACAGTTAGTTTCTTCTGACCAGCCCTCATTTTTACTAAACTTGGCAATAACTTTCTCATATAGCCGTAATGCAACAACTCTTAACTCGAAAGGGACTTTAATCTCTTCTAACCTATTCTAGAGGTCAGTCCCAGGCACAATGTCAAAATCCTTTCTAAAATCATTGAAACAACAAAATAGATCATTTTTATCATGATGACACTCCTCTGCAATGATCCTAAATGTAACAAGGTGGTCCATTGTGGAATGGTAGCCTCTAAACCCAACCTGGCCACTAGTTCTTTTTCATGGATTTCTATCCACGTGTCAATCTTATTTTCCAAAATAGTTATGTATAGCTTAGCTAAAATGGGGCTAATCATAAAGTTCCTATAATGTTGGAGCACGGTTATAAGACACTAGGTTCAAGTTATCTTAACCAAAAAAAACCTTCAGACACTGACCCTTTCGGCATCACCTGCATACAAGTGAAGTCTCACCCGAGGCATCTATTTGGGCTGAAAGAACTAGGCTTCTACAATAGTGAGGGAATGAGAGGTGATCATCTTAATCATTCTTACTTATATGTTATGTGTGCATCATCATGTATTTATTCTTCCTTGATTACTTACCAAATTGAGTTATGTAGTACCATTATACTTCAAAGTGCAACATAAACCAATTACTATAACATTCATAACTATTGCACAATTATCATGTAAGAAACAGATCTAATATAACATGCATAAAGAGAATATTCATGATCAATCACATAAAAGACAAGTAGACATAGTAATTAACGTGGTTCACCCAACTTTGGGATACATCCACAACCACTGGTTTCTTTATTATTCCTTTTGTAATCATCTTAGGCTTGTGCACTGTGTTTACAATAGATACATCATTCTATCTTTCTCTCCATCTTGCCTAGCCACTCTGCAGTGCAAGCCTTTCTCTCTGCAACTCTCCTTCTCCACTCAGACATAGAATTTATCCCTCATACTCAGTTTATTCTCTCACTCTCTTTGCTCGGTATCAACTAGAGTAAAACAAACCTAACATACTCGATGAACACAAAACCCTTATCTTCCCAACCCATTACATATTTATACATGAATTGTAGAGCTCAAAACCCTACTTTGCTTATCCCAAAAACCCAATTACAACTCATTAGATCTCATGACAACTCGTGTTGACTCATTGTTCAGGCTTTCTTTTCCTACTTTTACATTTGCAGGTTACTTTTTCACTTCGACTATTGTTCTTCCTACTTTTCCGTGTCTCTCTACTTTTGGCATGTTGAACTGCTATCCTTTCTTTTCTCCTGCTTTCTTCTCTTGCTTTATTCTCCTACTAAGTATGTTCTTAGTGCGCATTGCACTCTTGCATGTGCCTCTACTATGCACTACCCTTGAATGTGCCTTTATTGCACACTCTGCTCCTTCATTGTCTTCTTTCTTCTGCTACTACGCAAATCTTACATACTTAATATTTTCATGAAAACTAAATCCAAAATTCCTATCCAACAAGCCCCCAACACTCACCTATGGCTTGTCCTGATCCACTCAGGCCTATTGGACACCCCTCCATGCCTCTATGAACTTTTGGGAGTAATCCTTTGCTATCGCAACATCCTTTGATATTTTTTCCTCTGTTCCCAAAATCTCCTCTACACTCTGCATAGTTAGGGTCATGAGATTCTCTTCTATTTCATGCACTACTTGCTTCACTTTCCCCTGCACAATTTCCAATTCTCCTATCACCCTTAATGCCTCGTCCTCCAATAGTCCCAATCGTTCCTGAAGGATCTTTTGTTGGTCTCATATCCTTTCGATTTCATCATATGACTGCCATTGTTCCAAAATGGTCATCATTTGTTCAACAGGTGGGAAAGTGTTTATGCTCTCCAAATCCTTTTGCGCCTTTTCCTGTGCATCCCTTGAACAATACACAATTTTTCCTCATTGTCTCTGGCAGAGTCCTATCAGTTTTCTTATTTGTAAACAACGAGTTTGGATCTTGTCCCTGTGTTGGTAATCCTGTTATCCTTTCAATCAAGTATGTATCTATCAAAATTAACCTGTCCAGCCCCAAATATCCTCCATGCACACAAGTTAAGAGAAACTTGATGCCTGCATTTACCTCGTTTCTCCGGCCAAAGTGAGGGATGTCAAACAGTTTTAGTATGTATTCTTTCTCTAGTCCTCTTTCCCATACCTTTGGCACATGTATGCTCTAGTTTATTGTTGGATCTATCCTCAACTCTAAGTAGTGGTGTGGAACAAGTTCAGGGAACTTCGTTGTGTCTGTAATATCATGGTCCACAAATTTGAGTTGCATCACCCTCCCTATCACGTATTCATCCATGATGACCCCTTTTGGGATGTTCAACATCACCATCTCATAATAGGGAGTCTTCTGCAATATTACGGGTGGGGCATCATCCTTTCTTGGCGGGATGTAGTCTCGGGGAAACCTCAGCTTCGACGATGACACTCCCGGAGTCTCCTCAACCTATGGTTCTACTGGTTGTTCTCTTGTTCAAACTTTTTTTGGCACATGCATTGTTTCTTTTGGTGGTGCCTTTTCTGTAACATGTTTACCAGTGACAATTGACTTTGGCTTTGGTTCTCTATGTATGCTCATAGTTCTTATAAAATGCAAATACAATTTTTTATCGGCCCTCATATGATTTTATCACCCTTCGACAACTGTATAATTGCTTCCGCACCCACCGGAAGTGTCAAATCTAGTCATAATCTACCATTAATACTTTCCTTATTGTGGAATTAATGTCAATCCTCCACCGGATTTTTCCTTGGATTTTCCAGCCTGTCTCAATCCTCAACGACGCCTTCTGTTTATGACTACACATCTTCAATACGATTTTTTATTTATGGATTTCTAACTTTCGTTTTTTGTTCTTTAATGCCCTTAATGGTTCTTGTCATGCACTTTACTCTTGCATGCACTTAATTGACTCTACATTGTTTCTATTATGTATGCGATACTCCCTCTTTTTTTTTTCTTTTTTTCTTTTTTTCTTTCTACGCAATACTTCTCCCTGCTTACCTTTGTATTGATCAATTTTCCCCTTTTTATTTGTTTTATTCCTTTTTTTTTCTATATTTTACCTTCCTCCTATAATACAACTACTATGATACATTTGTTCTCGTGTAGTTCATATTAATCCGCCAACGGTCGGCCGTCTCTATAGAGTTTCAACCGACTCCTATTCATCATTCCTCCTAAGGCTTCTCCCTTCAAGGTTTCCAACTGTGCAACACCTGCTTCCATCACATGCTAAATTGCATAGGGTCCTAACCAATGTAGGAGAAAATTTCTCAAATGCCGCATAAATGTACTGTCATAGAGTAATACTAAGTCTCCCAGTTGGAATTTTTTTTGTTAATGTGTCTATCATTCCATGCCTTTTCCATTTCCTTATGAACTTGTTGGTGGAAACCTGTGACAAATCGATCTTCCTCAAGATTTACTAACTGTGACAATATCTCCTCTACTGACCAGAGTCCGAAAGATCAGTAATCGTTGCAAAATGCAAGCTAGGTTGAATAAACTCCATCAACATCAATTCTTATTTCCCATAGACCAACCTAAAAGGTGTATTTCTTGTCAATTTATTGCTAGTAGTCATGTATGCCCAAAAACCTGTAGGAACCCTTAAGTCCCAATCATCTCTCCCTACATTGCATATTTTTGTCAAAGCATTCACCAAAATTTTATTAAAAGCTTCTATTGTCCCATTAGCCCGAGGGTGATATGGCATAATATTCTGGTGATGAATTTGAAATTTCTCAGTCAATGCTGCAATTTTCTTATTGAAGAAGTGTGTTCCTTGATCACTGAGTAATATGCGCGAAATTACAAATCATAAGACTCCATTATCAAATAGAAACCACACAAAAGTCTTTGTGGTGTAGTCTGTGACTAGTGTTGCTTCTGCCCATCTGGTCAAATACTTTGGTGCAATGATTATGTACCTCACCCTTGATCTTCTTGATGATGGGTTGATTGGCCCCACAAAGCCTATTTCTCATTTATCAAATGCCTTCAACATAACCTATGGGTATAAAGGCATTTCATCCCTCATGGATGGATTTCCCACCCTTTGACATACATCGCATGCCTGACAGTATTCTTTAGCATACTTATGAAGTGTGGGCCACCAGAGCCCTACACACAAAATATCCTCATAGTCACTTTACCTGCATAGTTTCCTCCTACAATTCCTTCATGCACTTGTATAAGTATCATAGGCATTTCATGCTCCAACACTCATTGTCTCAATATTCCATCTGCACCTAACTTGTATAAGTTCCTTGCAATGAGCTGATAGTCTGTTGCTTTAACCACTAGTTGTTTCTTTTGCGTGATTTTCATTTTGGACAAGGCCATTCCTATACTTAGAAACTGTACAAAGTCTACGAAGTAGACATCCACCATCTTAACTGCAAATAACTATGCATCCAACAAGTTTTTGTCTATATTCCCTACATATTCTCCTAATAGTATGTGCGGTAAGTGATCAAGTCCTGCATTCAACTTCCCTGGTTTCACAACGACCTCAAAATCATATTCCTGAAACGCCATTAACCACCTGCATATTATCCCCCCCAACATTTGCTTGTTCACTAAGTACTTTAGTGTAGAATGGTCTATATACATCTTAAAGTGAGAACCCAATAAATAGTTTTTAAACTTTTGTAGCGCATATACCATTGCCAATCCTTCCCGTTCTGTGGTAGTATAATTATTCTCTGCTATGGACAACTTACTGCTTGCAAAAACAATTGGGTGATCTATGTCTCATTCCCCTGGTTGAGATAGTACTGCACCCAAGGCTATGGATGACGCATATACATGAACATGGAATTCCTTGTTCCAATATGGAAATATCAAAATCAACATGGTCACTAATGTTTTTTAAGGTGTCCAAATCCTCATGACAATCATGATTCCATTAGAACTTCACTTCCTTCTTCAACAACTTATCCATAGGTGTCGTAATCTGTGCATAACCTTTGATAAAATTCTTGTAATATCCTATGTGACCTAGAGTTTCCCTCAACTATCTGACTGATGTAGGTGGTTGTAAATATATAATTATTGCAATCTTGGCAAGATCTACTAATAAGCCCTGCTTACAAACCACATGGTCCAACAAAATTCAAAATGTGCGCAAAAAATACACTTCTTCAAATTCAACGAAATCTGGAATTGTCTGCACCTATCCAATATTAACCTGAGTACTTCTATGTGATCCTTCAGTAGACTAAACACAGTGTAATCATCTAATTATACTTCAAGGAACTTATTATTAAATTCCTTAAAATATGCAACCACAACTCTTGAAAAAACTCCAGGTGCATTCTTCAATCCAAAGGGAATCATTGTGTACTGATAACTTCCCCACTCTGTCGCAAAAGTAGTCTTATATCTTTCCTCCTACACAATTTTTATCTAATGGTACCATGAGAATCCATCTGTGAAAGAATAAGCCTCCTTCCCTCCTACAACCTCCAATACCTCATCTATGAACGATGTTGGAAATGGATCATGTAAACATGCATCATTCGACTTCCTCGGATCTATGCAAATTCTGATTCCTCCTATTTTCTTATATTGTACCACCATTGGACTTATCCACTATGATTCCACCACTAGTTCAATGATCCCTGCGTCCAACATCATGTCTATTTCTACTTTCACCTTCTCTTTGTACTTCAGATTTAACCTGTAGGGTCTTTGTTGCACTCATTTAATACCTGGTTTCAAAGGGATCTTCATCTCGCCTAATTTCCCAGCTATGCCCTTCATTTCTGAGAATGTATTTGGGATTAAATCTTGATATTTGTGTAATAAATCTGCAATCTTCTCCATGATTTATTCACTCCAATAAGCTTCTATCTGTGCAAACTTTGGATTCTCTGGCATACCAATGTTTACTTTTCACATTTTTATTGGTTGTGTATATGCAACATATTCAAGATCTGACCCTTCCATTGCATGCTCCCCCTCAATTTCAAGTACTTGCACATTCCCGAGATCTTCCTCATCATGTTCTTATTTTGCAAAATTCATGGACAATCATCGAAGCTCTGTGCGCACTACACACTGGTACCACCTCCATCGACCCTTGTTCTGAGAATATGTTGATTTGAATAACATGTAACGTTGCATATATTAGTGGAGATTCATGTTCAAATGTAATTGTTACCTTAAACCTTTGAACCATCTCATCTCAACTTGTTGTTTCTCTATTCATTTCCATCTCCATATACCATTTATTTAGAATTGTATCCAATGTATGTATAAATCTGTGCGTGCATTCCTTCTTCGGTATTGAACTCCAGATGGTTCTGCACTGCTCAACATGACCTGCTGGATCATTTATCCATGTATACCTTTGTGCAATATTCTCTACCTCAATACCAAATCTCATGTGCATTAGTCTCCAACAACTGCGACCATTATTCCACCCCCTCTTTATGTGCAACCCACCATCTGGTTGGAGTAGCTTTTAAGACAACATCTAGTGCCAACAACCTTTTTTGTTCAGGTACCTACAATTTAATGCCTTTAGAAACAAGCTTATTTTATACAATCCATCATATCTAGGTGGATCACATAGCCCCATTCCAATCCAACGCAATGATCGAGTTATGTGTTCACATCATCTAGTTGATACTTCATGCATCCTCTGTTTCCAATGCTCCATACCTTCCTCTAAATATGATGCACATGAACTAATACTTCTCCAACTTCATGCACCATCTACAATGGGGTTAACATAATCATCCATCCACACAATGATGTTATATAGGTTGTCAATTTCATTTCCTCTCGCTGGCTCTATGTACCTCTTTCCTTCTGTTAGGTCCAATGGTGCAGTAACCTTCAAGTCTCCTACCTAAAATATCATTTCCCTCCTCTTCAGATTAATGATCGCTTGATTATCAAAGGCCCATTCAAGTCCCATCACTTTTGGATATGGTTGACTATCATCGACGATCTCAATGACTTCAAAGTCTACTACACTGCACACTCCATCTATGTTCACAGGTTCTCCTGCCAATCGACCAATTGGTACTATCTTGTGCTAGTTTCCTAATCTTAACTAAACAAGGGACCAGATTAACTTGGGTTTCCCCATCATCTCTCGGGTCTGCTTTGGCAACACATTCACATCATACCCCAAGTCCAAGATAAAATTATCTACATCATATTCCCCTATATATATGTGCACTTAATATGAATTATTCATTGTTCCTCTTTCTGTGCAGTACCTAATTCACTACCCTCTGTGCAATAGGAAATTTCCTTTCTTGTGTGCAAAGATTAATCATTTCATATAATGCATTCAACGCAGTTTCATCTTTCATTAAATCTATACAAATTCTCAAAAACTCTCTTAGAGTACTTACCTTCCCAAGTGACTTATCTGGCATAGTGGGATCATAAACATGAGGCACAGATGATGTTGATGCTACTCAATCTGGTCCTAGTATCTATTTTATTGCCCTATGATACGTCTCATTTTCTTGTTGATGGTCGAATGTTGGCATACATCTTGCTAATTTCCTTACCCATTTCTCAGCATGCTTCCCTCCATTCATCGCATCAAACCCTGTTCTAGTTCCTTCGTATGTAACAACTGTTATTCTAGGTCCTTCATTGTGTTTTTCAGTTGACATTTTCTGTACATTCTGATTTGGGTTATGTTTATGCTTTCCTCTTGCCTGCCATTTCGCAAGTAGTTGAGGACAATCTTCTTTCCCATGGTCCAATTCTCTATAGTATGTGCAAGTTGTACAAGGGTTCAGACAGTCACGAATTAAGTGTCCTAGTTTATTACAATTGTAACATATTATCAGTCCTCTACCTCCTCAGCCAAAATTTTCTCTTCATTGACCTTAGCCAAAATTTCCTCTGTTTCCTAGATTAAATCCTCTATGATTATTGTATTGTGGCCACCTCCTTCTGTCGCAACATTCTCCTCCTGAATCCTATACATATCTGAAGCACACTCTCTCATCAAATAAAATGCACAACAATCCTTCTCTTCATTTTCAAATGACTTGCAAAAGTTGCGAAACAAGTTCCTTGGTGTACTCTGATAT
This sequence comes from Picea engelmannii, assembly GCA_009831015.1. Lineage (NCBI taxonomy): Eukaryota > Viridiplantae > Streptophyta > Pinopsida > Pinales > Pinaceae > Picea > Picea engelmannii. The sequence goes on from ML784018.1 coordinate 246,895, forward strand.
TTCTACAGTAATGAAAAATCAGTCGGATGATGTCCCCATTTCTTACATATTTCATGATATCCCCCTCCTGTTAATGGATTCGATTCTCCAATCACCAAATATTGCGCAAATGTTGGGCATTCATCTTAGTTGTGAACTTTGGTTCTACACTTGTTCCTGTTTCTCCTTCCCTTTTGTAATTTTTGCTAGTTAAATTGTCAAGGAAACTAACTACATTTGTACTTATGCCATCCCTCCACTGCCTCCTATAGGGGATGCTTCTAATTTCATTGCAATCTCCAAATCTTCAGGCTTCAACGCAACATTGTTTTGAATCAACGCTCTGCGAATGTGTGGTAGAAGTCCTGCAATAAACCATTCTTGATGCTATTGATTAGGGATATGGAATGTTAGTGTACCCATCAGATCCTTAAAACATTGGTCATAATCCTAGACTGATTCAGTCTGCACCTATTTTATTTCCTTCAACTCTGTAATGTATTGTGACTCAAACTTTGGCTTCTTGAACTCCTTCAACAATTCTTGTCTAATTTCTGCTAAAGTCCTTGCTTGTCCTATAGGCATGGTACTTTGTATTTTCATGTACCAGAATAGTGCATGACCTCTAAAGGTGGTTTCCAACTGTGCAATCTTTACAACCTCAACTTGGACATTATTTTCAAGCTAAATTGTCTCATAGACAAATAGATGTTGTTCTGGGTCCTCTGACCTAACTCCTTGGAACTCAAGTAGTCTGAGGGTGTTTTTTACCCCTTCCATGTTTCTTTGTGTAGTACCTACCCTAGGTGATGCTGGTTGACTCTGTCTTTGCACACTGCTTCCACTACTTTGGTTGCTTCTACTCTGTCTTCCCTTGCTAATTATGAGTTCTTTTGACAAATCCTCGAATTTAATTTCTGATCTAGTCGATACACACGATGTCTTGGAATCGACACAGGATCTTGTCTGAGTAGGACTTACGGGATCTTCTATTATGGGACTAAACTGAGAATTCTCTTCCTCTGCTTCTACGCACGATATCTCTACAATCTGGATGATTGTGCAGGGTTCTCTTCCCTCAGGCTCACTGTGTGAATCTCCTTTCTCAGCCCTAGTATTTTTCCTCTTGTACCTTCTTCCACTATGCAATACTCCAAAATCGTCTTCTTCCTATGATACAACTTCGTTGGTTCTTTGCATCCTTAGTTCCTCCCTTCCTTCATTTCTTCCTTCATGTTTTCCTACCTTCAAATGATCCTCTTTCCATTCCTCGATTCCCCTATGTGTGTGAATCCCCTTAGCAATCAGACTCCATTTTCATCACACACTTGTCACACAACAACATATTTATCCATGTACCCAACGATTTCATGAACCTTCCACATGGACCTTTGAAGAAATCCCTCTCTCCAACACTATATGACTGGGTACAATCCACTGCAAATTTGGTAATAAAACCTCCCAATATACTGTGTTTTATCACTGTAATAACTTATTGGAAGCCCAGTCCTGAGATTTGGTAGGACGCTAAATCGGTATAAGAAGCGCAATAGACTAGCAAGCAGGGTCACATCTGGCGGGTAGGGATAAATTTAGAGGAGATCTGAGGGCGATAGGATCTAAAGGGTCATGGATAGTGGGCATTGTCGATCAATGGTCGTGGAGCGCATCAGGCCAAGAACTAGTGTGGATTTTAAACTCTTGAGAGAGAATTGATAATAAAACCACGGTTTCACATCGAAGCTGCATGGTGCCTCCCGACGCATATCAGGGGAAAAGGCGGGTAAGTGCAAAACCACTCAACCATGCCCTGATGTCACGTGTTCTAATATCATCGCATGGGGAAAGAGATGGTCGATCAAATCACCTCCCACCACTCATTCGAGTATTTTTCGTCTGTGCGATGTCAGGTGAGCGCCACCAAATAACCAATTTGAAGGATCATCATTCGGAATAGATTGGTTAAGCGTGACAAACCGTTGTACCTGTAAGTGATTTTTTTAGTAGTCCATAATTGGAACTCAATGACTATTGTCATTCGAAACATGGGTTACATTATTCTTTTTTGGGCGATTAACGTTCCATTTCAAAGCGGGGTAATCACATGTCGGATCACTCAACTAAATAAGATAAGTTTGTGTTTTCCGCAAACTGGGGAAAATGGGTAAGACAGACCAGGCAACTTCTAGTGAACCAAGATTTTCAACTAATATGACAAATTCATCATTGAAGAAGAAACAAAAGCTGGTCGCATGAATATTAGCAACGAAATTTCATACAAAGTCTGCAGAAGATATAAGAGAAGATAAAGAAGTCTGATTAAATCCCATCATGAAGGATTTAATCATCAATAGATAAGCATATGAGCACCCCATGCAAGCTGTCAAGAGGAAGCAGAGAAAGCGACAGAAGACAGAGGTTAAAGTTGAGGTGGTTGAAAGCGTTGGAGAAAACCATCCTGCTTGGCTTGACACTTTAAACAAAGAAATTTCTAATCTGAAATAGTATTCAAGCTAAATTGAGTATGTTTTAGAGAATTTTGTAATGATACAGACATGTGGCATTCAAATCGAAAATCTCAAACATGTCAGTTTTTAATTATAGCATCCCGTAGAAAATAGGAGTACAGTTGTTGTATGTTACTCCTT
>ML784018.1:258194-274294 GCA_009831015.1 Picea engelmannii
AGTAGAATAGCCAGTGATGTAATGTCAAAATTTATTAATAGCATAGATAACTGCTAAAAATTCATTTTCGGTAACTGTATAGTTAAGTTCAGCAGGACTCATATTCTTGCTAATGAAGTAGATAGCATAAGGGAGATGATTTTATTCTTGTCCCAAGACAACTCCTATTGCAGTATCTGAAGCATCATAGGATATATGAAAGAGAAGTGTCCAATCAGGTCCTCTTAGAATAGGAGTTGTAGATAACTGATGTTTGAGTGTATCAAATGCTTCTTGGCAAAGATTAGTCCACTTGAATTCAACATTTTTCATAAGTAACAGAAACAAAGGAGAAGCTATTTTGGAATTTTTTTTGATAAATCTTCTATAGTATCCAGCATGTCCTAAGAAAATTCTCACATTTGTTTGGGTTTTGGGAATAGGAAGGTCTTTAATGACTTGTATCTTGGATGGATCTACCTGAATTCCTTGAGATGAAATAAAGTGTCCAAGTACCACTCCTTCACTCATCATCATATGACATTTTTTGATGCTTAAGGAGAGGTGGGGTTGTATACATCGGTTAAGTACTTTCTCAAGATTTTGTAGTGCTTCCTCAAAAGAGACACCATAAGGGGTAAAATCATTCATAAAAATTTCCATAGAATCATTAATCATATCAGAAAAGATTCCTATAACTTCTCTTTGAAAGGTTGCTGGTGCATTACATAGTCCAAATGGGAGGACTCTATAAGCAAAAGTTCCCCATGGGCTAGTAAAAGTGGTCTTATCTTGGTCTTGGGGTGAAATTTTGATTTGGTTATACCCACTGAAACCATCTAAGAAAGAGAAGAATTTCTTCCCTGACAAACTATCTAACACCTGATCAATGATTGGTAACGGAAAGTGATCTTTTTGAGTGGCTTTATTTAAGGCTCTATAATCTACACACACTCTCCATTTCCCATTTTTCTTAGGAACTATTACCAATGGGGAAACCCATTCACTGTCAGATATAGGATATATAAACCCTGCATTAAGCAATTTTTGAAGTTCCTCTTTAAGAATTTCTCTTAAATTAGGGTTCATTCGTCGTTGAGATTGACAGATCGGTCGACAATCTTCCTTGATATAGATACAATGAGTACATAATTCAGGAGAGATTCCCTTCATATCTGTATAGTCCCATGTGAATGCTTCCTTATGTTCAAGAGGTAACTTCATTAATTGTTGTGTTTCAACAACTATCAAGTTGGGGTTTATATTCAGTGTTTTGCGAGGTTCAATTTCTACTGGTATACTTTTAGAAGAGATGGTAGCTGATGTTTGAGGTAGGTCTTCAGAGTTAAGGTTTTCCTGGGTATCTGACTCCAAAAGTACAGCTAGTTGTTTATGTGTTTCTGGAGTCACAGAGGAGGGTTCACAAATAAAATTATTAATTACTTCATCCTCAGTGGCATCTTTAAGGCTTAAGGCTTGTCTGATAGTCAAGATAGGTTGAGTAGTTTGATCATCAAAGTCCACCCATAAGGAATTGTCATTATTAATCAAGGGTGTAGCGTGAGGGTAGAGAGTAAGYTGTTTGGTCTCATATCCATTGGAAATTGTCATTGAACCAGATCTACAGCTGATAAAGGCATCTGCTATGGCTAGCCAAGGCCTGCCCAAAATTAGAGGATGACCCCCCAACTTTGTTTTAGGTTGTAATACCACAAAGTCAGCTGGATAATTCCAAGACTCAATTGAGATGATTAGGTATTCAATGACTCCTTCGGGTTTGATTGTAGAACGGTCAACTAATTCTAGAATGGTTGGGGTATCTCTGATTTCATTCTTCAGTTGTAACAATTGTGAAGTTTCAAGAGTCATAATATTGATAGCAACGCCTAAGTCTACCAGAACTCAAGGAATTATTGTTTTTCCAATTTGCACTGTGACAGTAGGATGGTCGGGATCACCATATTTAACTGGGGGAGCTTTACCCGACATTAGTGTAGACAAATCACCCATGACATGAACTATGAGGGGATCTTTAGCTTTCCTACCAGGTTTCTTAACACAAATGTCTCGCATAGTTCTAGAATAAATTGGTACATCTCTTAGTGCTTGTAATAGTGGAATTTTGACATAGATATTTTGTAATTCCCCTAGAAGATTGAAAGCAGGTGGCTCAAGAGTTTTAGTCAAAGCTAAACGCTCAAGGAATGGTGGTTCTGCTGTTTCAGCAATAGTGTTTGAGGACAGTTGTACCTCTTTAGGTAAATCGTGCTTTTTTATTTCTTCTTTATCAAAATCAAAGGAGGTAACATCATCAATGAAAGGTTCTACTATTTTCCTAGATCGTAAATGAATATCATTGCCTTGTGCAGGGAAAAGAGAAATTATAGGTTGGTTTTGAATATCAATGCACTGCACAACCTTACTATTGGGGTTAGTTTTAGGTTGTACAGGTAGTTGGGGCCTCATCATTTGATTATTCAGTGGAGTATCTGATGGTAAAGAGACTGCTTGCTGAACTTGTGATTGAAATTGAGGAAATGGATTTGGGAACGAGGGTTGTTGACCTCTCCAATTTGGATTCCATTGGTTAAGGTAAGGTTGTTGTTGTGAAGGCCAAGGTGTCCATATTGTTGGGTCTACAAAGGTAGGGTTTTTTTGTTGCATGGGTGGGTAATTCATTTGATTGAAGGGAGGGTAATTTGCTTGACTAAAAGAAGGATAATTATTCCAATGATTAGAAGATGTAAATGGCAAATTAGGATTCATACCTTGTCCCCGTGGTTTCCATTGCCTTCTCTGTGTCAACAGATAGACAGCTTCAGCTTCTTCATCGATTGGTTGTAATGTTGCTTTGATTCCTGGTAAAGAAGGGCATTGTTGAGTTTCATGATCCTTATCACAAATGGTGCAAATTGGCTTTTTGTCCAATGGGCATTCCCTTCGTGGGTGCTTATCTCTACATTTGGAACAAAATATGGACAAATCTTCTTCTGCTTCGGCTTGTTTCTTTTGAATCTGCAAAATGTTAATTTGTGAAGCAAAAGAACTTAACATTTTAGTTTTAAATTCCTCAATTAGATTACCTATTTCGGCTCTTGTTGCTCCTCCACCGGCTGATTTTTGAACTCTTGAAAATTTGGTATCCCTGTTGTTTGATCTATTCCTTGCAGCTCCTCTTGAACATCTTTTACATAGGTTAACAATTTCATCATATGATTCTTTAGATATGTCCCCTTTTCCAAGCATATTCAACATATCTAGACAGTCATCCCTTACTCATTTTAATAATATTGTTTTAAGGATATCTTTACTTACATCGGGGTGACTGGATCTTTGTAGATTATACTGTAGCCTTTCCACAAAGTCCTCTGGATTTTCATCCTCTTTCTGTATCATATTGAATAATTCCTCTCTTGTTTCTCTTGTTCGGCAATAGTCTTGATATTTGTGCAGAAATTTATGTTTCATCTGATCCCATGTTGTGATTACATGACCTCCAAGACTCATGAACCATCTTAATGCATTTCCCTTTAATGTTGTTGGGAATAGCTTTAATTTTTTAGCATTGGAAATGTAATCATAACTTCTACATAATCTGTCAAACTCAAAAAGGAATTCATCAGGATCTTTAGAAGATAAACCATGAAAGTTAGGTAAAGCTGAAAGTGGAATATTCTTCATGGGAGCTACTCTTCTAGGAAGATCACCAATAGGAAATCCTAAGGTAGAAAAATAGTTTTCATCGTTTACCTCTACTTCAAGACCTACCTGTTCTTCATGGTGCAGTTCTTCATTATATCCATCCATGGTTTCTTCTGTTTGTTCCCCTACTGCACTTGCTTGATCCTCAATGTCATCTGCTGGTTTTTCAACTGTCTTCGTTTCAAATTTCGCTTGAAAGGAAGGTTGAGGCTTTGGTTTTCGAGAGCTTGGTCGTTGACGAACAATAGATTCAGATTTTGATATAATCTGGTCGATAAAAGTCTTTCTTCCTCCTCTTCCTCTGCCCCTGCCACTTGTAGGGTCAGTTTCCTTGGGGGGTCTGCGTCCTCTCATGCAATCTGTACATCTAAAAGAAAAACGTAAATGCTTTTGAAATCTATAATTTCCTTCCCTGGCAACGACGCCAAAATGTTGGTCACTATAATTGTTTATTAATTAAAACAATCAAGTGTTACATAAATTGTCAACATAGAGAAGTCTGTTTATTTCAAAGGCAATCACACACTGTATATGCTCAATCTCAAAAGCAATCCAAAGTTGTAGTAAAAGTTACACTAATCACACCTTTCTTTGAACAAACTGAAGTTCTACTTTGAATTACAGTGAAAGCAATCTATCTATTGCAGAGTTCAAGATTCAAGGAAAATAATCATCAGAAGAATCCTGGATTACATTAAGAAACAAAAACCTAGGAAAAAGGAACCCTTTATCACACTGCAAAGAAGACTAACTATTCTGTAACAGAGAACAAGACCCTATTCCCCAAAGTAGGAATCTTCAGCACCTGCCTCCGACTATCACACTGTCATAAACTCATTCTGCAAACAGAATTACCAATCAAAATGATTAATAATTACTGAAGACTAACTATTTTGTAACAGAGAACAAGACCCTATTCCCCAAAGTAGGAATCTTCGGCACCTGTCTCTGACTATCACACTTTCATAAACTCATTCTGTAAACAGCATTACCAATCAAAATGATTAACGATTACCTAGGAATGAATTGTATGAAAACGATGTAACAATCTGTGGAAACAGAGTTTTAATAAGGTATAGATAACAAAAATACTACACACTACAAAAACTAATGGGTGAATCTTGTGAAGAAGGTGGGCCCTTTCCTTCTCACAAGATTCCCTAGAAATTAAAGGAATTAAGAAGGAATGCTCAGAATGATCTTTTATTCATCTGTCAAATGTGACAAGTTACAATATCCAAAGTGAATATCCTCCTTCTATGTAATTCGCCTCTAGCTAAGCCTTTCGTCCCCCTCTAATTTTGATTTCCCCCTTATTTAAAGAGGAGAATCCTCTTAATACAATTAAGCATAAAATTACATGTGTACGTGCAAATCCTATTCTTAGTCTGATCTAATCTTCTATGCTGGAATAGGATATTCTGATCTCCCATAGAAAAATGTTGTTACAATGGTTGGAATGGTATTGGCTTGAGGTACAGTTGTTGCGGCCGGTGTAACAACTTCTTTATTTATCTTTTCTTATTACTGTTGTATGTGAAATACTGTTTCAGCATCGCAAATCACAGACTGTTTCAGCAATGGGATTTGCGTCCTATTTGACTGTTTCAACAACGTGGTCTTCAAGCAGCAACGATGGTTGTAATGGTGCTGGCTTAAGGTACGGCTATTGCGGCCAATGTAACAACTCCTTCTTGTTACTGTTGTATGTGAAATGTTGTTTCAGCATCGCAAATCATGGACTATTTCAGCAACAGGATTTGCATACTGTTGATTGTTTCAGCAACGTGGTCTTCAAGCAGTAACAGTATATTAACTGCAGTTCAAACTATTTCAACAACTATATATTTCTGATTAATGGCTAAGTATGAGAGTAATGTAAAATTACATGTAAAGAAAATTAAACATATAGCAGAGGGAAGAAACGTTATATACCTTTGGAGAAATAGGTTAAGGTGATAATGCAGGCTTAAATATGAGTGGGAAAAGGATGTAATGATAGAAAAAAGTATGAGCAAAAAGGTACATTATAGGGTCCTAACAATAACTACAACCAAGATGATAAACTTCATTAGACCAAGGCTGATATTTCATCTCATGTGCTTGGTTCAACACCCTCCAATATCCGACACAGATACAGACCCTTTAAATTGCCCCACATCCTTCACAATTTTCCTCCAAAGTACTATGAGTACCTACCTGTGTTTGACGAGGAACAAGGTACCATCACAGCCAAAAAACACATCCAATGTTTTGAGAATTTTATATATTTGTTTTAGATTGATCACAAGGATGTTTGTATGAGGGATTTATCTCAATACTTGAGAGGATATACCAAAGAATGGTTCAAACATTTGCAACCAGGGATAGTTGGATCATGGGAAGAATTGAAGGGTGTTTTTTCGAAGTTTTGGGGAAAGAAGAAATATTTATACCTACAACTTACAAAATTCTTTTCCTTGAGAGGGCAAAGCACTGAGACCATTTCTGCATTCAGTGAAGGTTTTCCAGCAATTATTATGATCTACCCAAAGAAATTCGACCCACTGAAGTTGTTGCCATGCTCCAGTATGCCACTACTCTTCACCCAGATTTGTCTTCCTCCTGATGGAAAGGAGGTCTGTGACCTTACAACAAATGTTTAGTGATTCTCATGAGATTAAACATAATATCCTAGCGTGTGAATAGATTCAAAGTGAAAATTGGGTGTTCCACGACATAAGGATGAATGTGAACAAAGAACATTTGACCGGAATCTTGAGCATAAAATTGATGATATCATAAGTCCTTTTGAAGTTTTGAATGAAAATGATTTTGCAGGGGATTATACCCCACTTATTGGAAGGGAAGGTACTTATGCAGTTTCTAATCCACCCCATGATGAGCATAAAGTTGGTTGTTTCATATATTCATTTGAAGATGGTCAAGAAGATGATCTTGCAAATCAGTTTGTTGAGGAACAGGTTGATGTCCCAAGTTTTTTCTTGTTAGACAATGTTGCAGATGTTACCGATTTGTCTATATATGATCAATATGATGATGATTATGATGATGATCTCCCAGAACAACCAAGTGAATTTTCTCTATCAGGAAATGTCCTTCTCCATCAATATAATGAGAGAAATCAACTTACATATCACAGCCACAGAGAAAAGGGTACTGAAATAGCTGAAGGAAATTCTTTGCCTTTATGCTTTTCTTCATTTGAATTGCTGAAAGAAAATGCTAAGGTCATCGTTGAAACAAAGGAGAGTATGCTGATGCCAAATCACACTAATTCACTGAGACAATTTGACAAGAAATTGCAGCCATTGGTCGAAGAGGAATCTGAAAGGGAGTGTGTTCAACAATCTAAAGAGATGGAAAGATGTGCACATGATAGAAGTAAAGAAAATGAAGAAGATTTTGAATCAGGTGAAGGAACCTTGCCATTATGTTTTTCTTCTTTCAAAACGCTGAAGAAAAATGTTTATAATGTTTCAAATCAGACATCCTCTAGACATGATGTTGAATATCTAGGGTACAATGGACTTACAAATGAAAACCATCTTCCATTGTGCTTTTCTTCCTTTGAGTTGTTGAAAGCGAATCATGAAGTAACAAAGGAAGCAGGAAAGTCTCACTCCAATAGCACATCTTTACATAAGAAAATGGTTGTTGATGAGCAAGATCAACAACTTTTGCATGTGTTAAATGATCATGTGGTTGATTACATGGGAGGTTATTTAATTTCATATTTGCAGCCTGTGCTAAACTACCAGTCTGAAAATAAAGATGAAGTTGATCAAGAAAATGTTGTTAAAGGTCATTTCCTTTCTCCTGAAACTAATGAAGATATCCAACAAGATTTCCAGCAAGAAAAAGTCTTTCAAAGTTGTCTTTCTTCCCCTGAGAATGATGTGGTTGTTAAATTTCTAAGTGGCCTAAACAGAGATGAGGATTCTGAAGCTGCATATATGAAAACTCCAAGCAAAGGACAAGCGAGTAACATAGAGTTTCAGGAAAGAAAAAAAATAGTGCATGCCACTTTCCAATCAGAAACAAAGAAAGATGATGAAGAGAAAATTGTTCTATCTGATTCCTTTGAAACTCATGGTTTTGAAAATACATCCATGAGGACTCTAGACTATGAAATAGTTCATGATGTCAGATATTCATATTTGCAAGGATATTATGAACGGGAACTTACTCCCATTCATTCATATGAAAGGCACAATGATAGTCCTCAAACAAATTTCCAGAAGATTGATAAAACCAAACCATAATTGTTTGATAAAACCAAACCATAATTGTTTGGTAAAAAGGAAGATAGTCTTGATGTACATAATATGGCCGACACACTTGAAGATGTTCAAGAATGTATGAATGTTTTTGTTGAGATGCATGGAAAAGTAGACAAACCTATCGCTGCCATTTAATCTGAAAATACTCTCAGGATTGAAGAGGTAGAGAAAAAACAACAGACACTTGTGAAGGAAGCCTGTCCTTTTGTTTTAAATCTTAAAAAGGAAACGTTCCCTCATGTGTTTCATGACCCTATGGTATGCTATATGGAGAATATTTACAATCATAATCTACAGTTGATGATGGGTTTCCATCTCGAGAATGAAGAGGATGATAGATCAATGTCAGTACTAGACATAGATTTCTTTATACCAGAAGTTCCATTTCAGTTAGGACTGTTTTTCGATTAAGAAGGTTGTTGTTTACAACAGTCTTAGCTAGTTTTTCAACTTCTTGGTGAAAAACGACAGGGTAAATCACCTAAAAACAAGAAAGCAATGAAAGAAATGATACAAGATTGTGTTTTTACGCATGTGTTGGAAGATACTTTTGCAGTTTTGCTAGAAATGATGAAAATTCCCAATATTTTTGAAATACTAGAAATCGAATTGATATATAACTTCCCAAAGGAGTTGTTGGTGAGCAGAGTTTGGAACAAGTATATGCAAAGAAAACAAGCAATGGAAAAAATGTTGGCATAGCTACATTGGTATTTTCATTTCACTTGATTGGCATTTTCATTTCGACAATTAGGATAGGTAGTCGCGAATAAGCTTGATGATCAGGCATTTTCAAGTTCAGAATTTCTAAATAAAGTACTTAGTTAGATTTTTTATATCTGGCATTCAGTTTCCAGGACAGAACAATGTACGCACCTATTGTGGGAGAAGCCCATGGATGAGGCATCAGGTCTACGTGTTCTTTTCTACCTCGCAGGGAGGCTAGCATCCCCAGTTGGAGCCTATGTTATCGCTATAATAATTTCTTGGAATCCCAGTCCCGAGATTTGGTAGGACGCTAAATCGATATAAGAAGCGTGATAGTTTAGAAGGTAGGGTCACATCTGGCGGGAAGGGCTAAATTTAGCGGAGATATGAGGGCAATAGGATCTAATGGGTCATGGATCATGGACACTATTGATCAACGGTCGTGGAGTACATCAGGCCCAAAACTAGCGTGGAGTTTAAAATCTTGAGAGAGAACCATTAATAAAACCAAGGTTTCACGTCGAAGCTACACGACACCTCCAGACACATATCGAGGGAAAAAGAAGGTAAGCGCAAAACCGCTCAACCACACCCCAATGTCACATGTTCTAATATCATCGCATGGAGAAAGAGACGACCGATCAAATCACTTCCCGCCACTCATTCGAGTACTTTTCGTTTGTGCGATGCCAGGTGAGCACCACTAGATAACCGATTCGAACCTTCATCATTCAGAATGGATTGGCCGAGCATGACAAATTGTTGTACCTATAAGTACTTTTTCTAGTAGTCCATAATTGGAACTCAATGACTACTGTCATTCAAAACATGGGTTACATTATTCTATTTTGGGCGATTAACGTTCCATTTCAGAACGAGGTAATCACAGGTCGGATCATTCAACTAAAGAAGATAAGTTTTTGTTTTTTGCAAACCGGGGAAAATGGATAAGACATACCAAGCAGCTTCCAGTGAATGAGGATTTTCAACTAATATGACAAATTCATCATTGAAGAAGAAAGAGAAGCTAGTCACATGAATATTAGCAACGAAATTTCATACAAAATCTGTAGAAGAGCGAAGAGCAGATAAAGAGGTCTGATTAAATCCCATCATGAAGGATTTAATCATCAATGGATACGCAGATGAGCACCCCATGCAAGTTGTCAAGAGGAAGCAGAGCAAGCGACATAAGACAAAGGTTAAAGTTGAGGTGGTTGAAAGCATCGGAGAAAACCAACATGCTTGGCTTGACACTTTAAAAGAAGAAATTACTAATCTGAAATAGTTTTCAAGCTAAATTGAGTATGTTTAAGAGAATTTTGTAATGATACAGACATGTGGCATTCAAAGCGAAAATCTAAAATATGTCAGTTTTTAATTATAACATCCCCTAGAAAATAGGAGTACAGTTGTTGTACATTACTCCTTCATTGTAACTAATGTCTATTTTTGGTATCTTGGGGAAGATGATTCGTTTTGAATCTCGGATGTAATTTATCTATATATACTATCAAAAAGATAAATGAATGGTTGGACTGACTGGAGAGGGGCCTTCTCTCATAGTAGGGGGACTTTGTAATTTTTTGGAGCTGAATCGAATATATATATGCATTTGTCTTTAAATTCCCCATGAAAAGATTCTAATGGTGGTGATATGAGATTTGTTTTCTCTCATAGTATGTGTTTCTTGTATTCATAAATTCCATTTGCACTTTCTTCTGTTCAAATTGGAGAGTTAAAAATATCAGAATTCGTCACAAGATGCTCTCAGCTTAAGCAATTTGAACTATGTGTGTTTCTTCTTATTTGATTCAGAATTCATTTCATAAGTTCTCTGATGCAATTATGTGTTTTCTCTTTCTTCTTACACCCTGCTTAAATACCATTTACAACTCAAATTCAATGCCTCATTTAGCCTTTATCCTCTGGAGATTTCTACTGGCCAGTCATTGTTTTCATTCACCTTCAAAATTTCAACTCCGTAGCCCTAAGTATCCCTCCCTTTCCTAGCTAACAATTTTATAAAACCTCCCAAAACAGACCAAATCTAGCCACCGATTGCCAAATAAATATCCAGTGACACGAGAGAGCCCTCTCTAAGTTGAGTAGTCTAGTGCCTAGCTCTAAAGTAGGTTGAAACAATTACCTATGTCGTTTGTCTATCATTCGGACAAAATTTACAAAGTGATAACATTGTCCAACCAAAAATCAACTACGTGAGAAGTCTTACTAATTACATAATTCAATTTCCTTACCAACCCATGAGTCCAATTCCTTGACACTACAGTTCAGTACCTTCCAATATTCTCCACTAATCTTTCTAACCACTTGGTCAAAATAATTAGAAATTCTCCAAAGTAAATCTCATGCAACTCTATGTACACATACCTTTGCATCCATTTCTCATTGCTCATCTGAGGGTTCACATTCTCCTTTTGAGAAAATTCTTGTTCCTTCTCTTCTAGCCATTATGAGATCTCTTTCTTAGTTAGCCTCCAAAACATTCCCTCAATCACAGATTCTGGGTCCCATCAACGAAACCATTTGTTGTCATGCGGTTATAAGAACCTAGGTTCAAGTTATCTTAACCAACAAAACCCTTCAGACATTGACCCTTTTGGCATCCCCTGCATGCAAGTGAAGTATCACCCAAGGCATCTATTGGGGTTGTAGGAACCATGTTTATGCAGTAGTGAGGGAATAGGAGGTGATCATCATCATCATTCTTACTTATATGTTCTATGCACATCATCATGTATTTATTCCTCCTTGATTACTTAGTGAATTCAATGATGTAGTACCATTATACTTCAGAGTGCATCATAAAACAATCATTGTAACATTCATAACTATTGCACAATGATCATGTAAGAAACTGATCTAATCTAACATGCGTAAAGAGAATATTCATGATCAATCACATAAAATACAAGAAGACACAGTAATTAACGTGGTTCACCCAAATTTGGGCTACGTCCACAACGAATGGCTTCTTTATTATTCTTTTTGTAATCATCTCAGTCTTGCGCAATGCGGTTACAACAAATACATCATGCTCTCTTTCTCTCCATCTTTCCTAGCCACTCTACAATGCAATCCTTTCTCTCTACAACTCTCCTTCTCCACTCAGACATAGACTTTCTCCCTCGTACTCAATCTATTCTATCACTCTCTTCACTCGGTATCAACTAGAATAAAACAAACCTAACATACTCGATGAACAAAAAACCCTTACTTCCCAACCCATTACATATTTATACATGAATGATGGATCTCAAAACCCTACTTTGTTTATCCAAAAAACCCAATTACAACTCATTCTAATTCATGACAACTCATGTTGACTCGTTGTTTGATCTTGTTTTCCTACTTTTACGTTTTCATGTTGCTTTTTCACTTCGACTATTGTTCTTCCTACTTTGCGCATCTCTCTTCTTTTGTTATGTCGAACTGTTATCCTTAATTTTCGCCCGCTTGCTTTATTCTCATGCTAGGTATGTTCTTACTGTGCACTGCTCTCATGCATGTGACTATACTATGCACTACCCCTAAATGTGCCTTTACTGTGCACTTCGCTCCTGCCTTGTCTTCATTCTTCTGTTGTTGTGCATATATTCCATACTTAATATTTTCATGAAAACGAAATCCAAAATGCTTGTCCAACATATAATTAGAGGGATTTATTTTATCCCCACTTTACAAATAGGTAGAATGAGGCTTTGAGTCCAAGGTTTTGGGAAGCCTTGTTGGATAGCTAAACTTAAGAGCTTATGTATGTGACGGTTGAGGATAGGTCGTCCAATTTTTAATATTTCAGCTTGTTAACCTTCGATGTCCATATCTTTTACTTTTTAAGAGCCACTTAACCCAAAACTTAATGTCTTCCATAGAAAATGCTTCATCATTTGTACAATTGTTTGGCATGTTGTCCATGACATTAGGGGATTCATACAGATTTTTAAGGTAGAAATTCTAATCCTTCAAGGGAATCTTATTATTTTCTTTAGTTTTATGGCATAGAATTTGCCTCTATAAGTTCTCAGGATCTATTTTAAATAGGTTCACAATCTTCTCTTGATTTCTATTTATATAGTCTTTTTCTTTCTTCGTCTAATTAAGGTTTTGAATCTATTTATATTATCATATTTTAAAGATGCATTGGAAACATCCTTAATGGATTTTCTATCAATTTTACATTCATTATCATACCAAGGGTCAGTTGTACTATTTTTCTTTTTACATAACACCTCAATATAAAAATTATTAATTGAAGTAGAGAGGGTTGTAAAATTATGATAGTCAACTTCAATATAGTTCTGATATGATATGAGTTTTAAAGCACTGCTTAAGTCTTTTAAGAAGCGATTGAATTTTTGTTTATCAAAAAGTAAGTTCCTTTGGTTTTCAGAGTGCTCCTCTACAGATATTTTGTGCATGGAAAAGTTACAAGTTAGGGTTAGAGGTATATGATCAGAGTCAGGTTCGTGGTCATATAAAAGATCAAAGTTATTATTTGGTTGTATATGGGGATATCTGTTGTTATATAATCAACAACACTGCTACCTATCCCATGGATACAAGTCATCCTATTAGAATTTGGCCACTTCTTTAGACCATTGAAAGTTATTAAATCTTGAGAACTACAAAGCTTGATTAACTCAGTACCAAACAAATTCTCGATCAATTCTTCAGATTTTCTTTTGTAACTGTTAGCTAAGACAAGGTCTTCATCTAGCCAAAGAGGATTAGGGTTGAAGTCATTACTTAAATTAATATCTTGATTGGTTGTAGTTCTAGCATCAAAGTCTCCTGACAGGAGGATACTACCTTCATTTTTCATATTGTAGATATATTGCTCTAAGCTTTTGTAGGGACAATTCTTATCTAGATTGTCTTTTGTATAAAAATTAGAGTTAATAGGTGTAAAATAACATATTTATATATAAATCTTCTTAGTGTTAGTATCATATATCTCCATCCATATGAATTGATTGAGAGGATCTTTCTTATGAAGTCGGATGTGAGGAGATATTTTCATTTTTATGTAGCATGATATGCCTCCAATCCCTCTACAGGAGGACTTCTTGTTCCTTATGGACCAAAAAAAAAATCCTTCGATATTAGGGATCTTACATTCTTCATGCTCCTAAGTTTCAAACAAGAGAATGATGTTAATGTCACTCAAGATTCAATTTAGTATAGGCCCTTTACTCCATGGAAAACCACGATAGTTCCAAAAGAGGATTCAGAGTATCCAAATTTTCTATTTATCATTGTCATTTTGGTAACTGTCCCTAATAATAGCTTTTCGGTTCTTAATTATTGTCCATTTTCCTTCCTTCTTGGCTTCCTTTACCTTTTGAGCCTTGTTCCTTAATTTAGCTTGATCTTCTAGAATGAGGTCTTCATTTATAAGTATTGCAGACCCTTTTATACTCATAGTTTTACTAAGTATGTCGTATTTATGGGCATTAGAGCTTACCATAACCCAAACCAACCTATCTTTATGTTCAATTGTTTTTCCCAACCTTTTTGCTTCAATAAGGCCAATTGTTTCAATTTGTGATTTATTTTTTAATTCCTCCTTGACTATTGCTAATGTGTCCTCATCTTTTTGTTCTTTTATACCACAAATTATGAGGTTCAAGGCTCTTTTGTTACGTTCATGGTCTAACTCTATGATCTTATTCATTTCCTCTTTGATAGGTTTGATATCCAATTTGTGTTCCATTCTATTTAGGGCCAAATTGTTAATTAGCTTGTCTTCTAACTCTTTAATTTTGTCCCTAAGATTTCTATTCGTATCCACCTCTTCTTCCTTCATTGATTGTTTTTGTTCTTGGTTTCTTTTTTCTATTTCTTGTAATCTAGCCTCCATTTTGTGTAGTTGAGTCTCAAATCCTAATAGTTTATTATCCGTCCATCTCTAAATATTATCTTCAAAGGATCTAAATTTATTATCAAGCATTGTTAGTAACTCACTTCGAAGCATTGCTACTGATTCACTTTCAAGTTTGGCTTCTCTCTTCTCTACGTTTTTCTATTGATTCTATAAATTCATGTGAACGTTTTCCTATTGATTATATAGATTCATGCAAACTATCTAGGGTTACTTTTTTAGGGATTCATGTATTAGATTTAGGTATCAATGGTGATTTAATCATATTGAAAAGAAAAATAAATAAATATATAAGTCTTTATTCTACACATTTTAAGTATTTTTGGTCAAATCTCAAAAAGGTTAGGAATATTTTATGTGTTTTCAAGGAGTAAGTTAAGAAGTGGACAAACTCAATCATTTATTTGTTGAAATTATTCCCCAAATCTAGTAAGAATATTATCTGAAGTTATAGTTTGATTTGATTGATGGGAAATTTGACAATGAAAATTTGTCTTAGGGGTTTTAGCCTATTTAAGAAGACTGAGATTGTTAGAATTTCAAAAAATAATCGATTAGGATGAAACTTTATTTTCCCCCAAAAAATCAACTCATAACAAAGTTACCGACTTAATTAGAACTGTGACTTCAAAACGAGAACACTGGCCCAAAAAACCCATATTTTTGCAAAAAAAACATCAAAATCAACCCCCAAATAAAAAATTAATGGTACCGATAGCACCACTTTTTTAAACAGGGTCAAAATTACAACATTTTTCAAACATGGACTTCAAAACTCAGACAGTAGCTCAGAAAAACCTTAAAATCAGCACCTAAAAAAAATATGTTTTTGATTTCTTTTTTCAAAACGTTAAAATTTTAGATAATTTGAAATCGTACTTTTAACTGTTGGTACCATTAAAACCAAAACCTCAAAATCAACCATCAAATTGAAAAGTACTGCTACCGGTAGCACCCATTTTGAAATTGGGGTATTAAAATGACACATTTGTTTAAAGTGGTAAAATACATCATCATTACTATAAACAAAATAATAAAATCAACCCTTAAATGCTTACTTTTTAAATCTTAGTTTATCACTCCAAGCACATGATAATACATAATGCCATGAAAACAATACATTTAAAAATATATATTCAAAATCCAAATTTGAAAAAAAAAAAAAAGCACATTAAAACACATTTGAAATTATGACCTCTTAAGAGGAAACACATGTTCTTAACCATTAGGCCCACTCAGGCTGTATATATAAAGGGTCACTTGGTGGTCACATGCCTTAACCTTGCCTATGCAGGGGCTTGAGTGATGCTCGACATTGCCCCACCATATATACATTGCCCCACCATATATATATATGGTTGTTTTTATTTATTTTTAAATGTTGTATTTTATTTATTTTTTAATGTTTTTCAATATAAATTTTATTATTTTAGTTGTAAATTTAAGTTTTTTTTTTTATTAAATATTTTATTTTAGGTTTATTAATTTGGTGTTTTATACATATTTTTTTTTTTTGTAGTTTTAAC
>ML784018.1:313687-339553 GCA_009831015.1 Picea engelmannii
CAATTATGATATGTTTATTTACAGTGACCTAAATATTTATAATAAGGTCAACATCTTTATAATAAGGTGATCATATGTGTAGAGGATCAACATCATGACGACATATATAACATCTTTATAATAAGGTCATATGTGTACAAATGATTTCTTTATATAATAATGACATATACAGCTAACATAAGTTTAGGGTTAGTGTTTATTTATCTTATTAGTCCCTGCTAAAGCAGGGAATATAGCAATCAATTACTATCATTTCATCGATTAGGGTTGAGTTTCAAGAGCAATTCCATATATTTATCAATGAAAAGAGAGAGAGATTATAGCTACAATTGAAGGGAAAAAGATATGTGGATTCCATAAAGTTATAATATTATGGAATCCACATACCCTTTTCCATAGAATATAACAACTAGATCCAAAAATCAAAGACATGAAATATGGTACACACATATTATATTATCAAGGAAAAAACAAGTTAAATGCAATTTGGACATTTGAAAAAAAAATTACAAGTTAAATGAGTACATCAATAAAAAATAACATACTAACCTTGCAAGTTCAAAATCCGAGCTATGTAGATCAAGAATTGGATTTGCTCAACCGGTGGGTGACGGAAAAAATAAACAGCTCAAACAAAAGCCAAGAACAGTGTCGCAACTATAGAAATTGTGTCACAAAGTCTCTTAAAGTCACACATATATAGATAAAATAGTCAACTAGCCGTTATCACCGACCAATGAGATAGGTAAAATTTTCGTCGCTATTGCCATGAAAGATCGTTGCTATAGCGACGAAAATACTGACTAGGTTAAATTAATATTTTCGTCGATATTGCGACGAACGTGCGTGGAAATATCCACGAAAATACCGCCCTCTTTAAAAAAATGATGAAACTAGTGGAAGTGTGGAAATTTTTCGTGGAATAATCTGCCCATATGTAGTAGTGAAGCTTGTTTTCCACTGCATTTTACAGTTTCAGCTTATTTCCTTATTGAATAGAAAACCAGTTTTACTGTATCTCTGTTATTCTGTGTTAAGCATCTGTTGTCATTTTGTTATTCTCATAAAATCTGGATCAGTGGTATCAGAGCGGTCTGCTCCATGTCGTCTTAATGCATGTCCCCAACGAGGTCAGAGTACAAAGAAATGGGTCTCAAGCTTGTTTCTCTTGAGGACCAAAGCTCTCACACGCCCAAGCAACCTCTCATGGTAGGAGAAAAGAAAGATGACGGGATAGGAGATCATTTCAAAATGTTGCTTGAGGAAGCCCTCACGCAACAGAGGAACAAGATGATGGATAGTTTCATGCAAATCCTTTGGCGGCTACCAACAGGCGACGCATATTCTTTGAGCGGAGGCGCCGCCCCCTTCAAGGTACAAATAAACTTTGATATTCTTGTATTTGAAGGTCAGATAGATGGAGATGGTGTAGACAAGTGGTTGAATCTACTAGAAGGTTATTTTTTTGTCCATAACTTTTCGAATAGAGAAAATATTACTTTTTCACTCCTCAAAGTCGTTCCCCATGTCAAAGATTTGTGGGAAATGTTCTGTGAGAAAAAGGAAACAGAGGAACACTCGTTATTTATAGTCACGACCACCTGGGAATCCTTAAGGGATGTTATTAAGGAAAAATACTACCTGGTTGGAAATTATGACAACTTGTATACCAAATGGACCACACTGAGGCAAGAAAGAGACCAAGCAGTGCCAGAGTTCACAAATATCTTCCATACCTTGCACACCAAGATGGGTATCACAGATTTAGAGTGACATCTGGTTCTCAAGTATCGTGGTGCTCTGCATAGATACATCTAGAATGAAATGGAATTTCTGGACATCTCATCCTTGGGCACGACCTACCGATATGCCGTCAAAATCGAGTAGAAGCTCAAACAAAAGATGCGGCAATTTGGGACCAGGAACCCCTCACAGAAAAAGCCAGGAAAGGGTGGCCCAAACCCACAGAACAAAGGATAGAGAAAATATGGAAAGTATTGGGACAACTAGTCCAAGCCGCAATAAAAGAAGGACATCGAAAACACAAAGAAAGATACTGGGAAGTGGTGCAACTTCCATAGGATCCCTTGGCATAACATTGATGACTGTCGCTCAAATCAGTCGTTGGTGGCTGAAGTGAAAGCTTATGAATCAGATGCAGGTTTTGACTCTGAGTCATAACTAGAAAGGGGAAGATGGATCATTGGCGCGGAACTGAGTGCCACCGTTGCTACCACCAAGCTCTAGCCTGATGTACTAGACAAGCCAGAAGAAGGAGAGTGCCTCTTCCATTCACAGATGTGGGTAAAAGGCACCCCGTTGCACTTCATCGTTGATAGTGGTAGCCAGAAGAACCTCATCTCAGTAGAGGTTGTCAAGCAGTTGTCTCTGTCGACAATGTCGCACCCACAACCCTACACCATTGGATGGCTCTTCCAAGGAAGCAATCTCCATGTCAGCCAACAGTACCGACTGTCGTATTACATCAAGCCCTTCAAAGACAAGGTGTTGTGTGATGTTTCTTCTCTCAAAGTTTGTGATGTTCTTTTGGGCCAACCTTATTTATGGAAACATCATGTTGTATATGAGTCTAGGCATTGTAGTGTTATTATTACTTTGAATAGGAAATTGTACATGATACCCAAGGCAGTCCCACCTAGTGCTATTTCCGTGACCTCTGCCAAGCAATGCAGGAAGGTCATCTCTCAGATGGGGAAGTTTGTTTTCTTTGTGATTCGCTCTCAGAATGAGTGAAAGATCATAGCCACATCCAGGGTCTCTGCGTCCGACCTCTCCACACAACAAAAGAAAGTAGATAAGGTTGTTGAAGAATACTCAGATATCTTATCCTCACCTACCAGGGTACCTCTGCACTATCAGGTCAAGAACCCCATTGATATAACCCATGACACACCACTTCCCAATGGGAAAATCTATCGCCTCTCTATGTTAGAGATTGAGGAGATCAAGTGACAGATCCAAGAAATGTTCCACAAGGGGCACATCCATCCCAGCTCATCACCTTGAGAGAGCCCAATCATGTTGGTATAGAAGAAAGATGGAACCTGGCGACTCTACATTGATTACTGGGCCCTGAATAAAATCACAGTCAGAAATCGGTACCCAATTCCCCAAATCGACGACCTCCTTGATCAACTCACTGGGGTCAAATACTTCAGTAAGATTGATCTGAAGTCTGGCTACCACTAGGTCTCGATAGAATAGACAGATCTATGGAAGACCGCCTTCACGTCAAAGGAAGGCTTTTTTGAATGGTTGGTCATGCCCTTTGGTTTGAAAAATGCTCCATCCACTTTCATGAGGATGATGGATGACATCCTGTGACCATTCACCAATACTTTTGTATTGGTGTATCTGGATGAAATTCTCATTTACAACAAGTCTTGGGAAGAACACTTGTATCATATTCAACAGGTTCTTCACACCCTGTGACAGCACAAGCTATATGCCAACTTGGAAAAAATTCTCCTTTGGCATGGACAAGATCCATTACCTGGGATACATTGTTGATCATCATGGCGTACATGTGGATCTAGCCAAGATACAAGTCATCCATGACTGATCAGCCCCAACCACACTCACTAAGCTTCGGAGCTTCTTGGGCCTTGCCAATTTCTACCGCAAGTTTGTGTTGGGATTATCCCATATTGCATGGGACCTCAGCCAAATAACCAGGGGTGATGGTAAGGAAAAATTTTCATGGGGCCGGTCCCAAAAAAAAGTGTTCGATGATTTGAAGCAACACTTATGCTCATCCCTAGTACTTTCACTACCAGACCTGCAACAACCCTTTGAGATCGAGACAAATGCTTCAGACTATGTTGTGGGCGTCGTTCTCACTCAACATGACCACCCTATGTCCTATCATAGTGAGACACTATCATACGTTGTCTGTAAGTACCCTACTTACGACAAAGAAATGTACTCCATTGTGCAAGCCTACCGCCAGTGGAGAAATTACATTCTTGGGAAGGATATAGTCATCCACACTGATCATAAGCCACTGCAGTTCATGCAGACAAAAGGAAAATTACAAAATTACCTCCATCAAAAGTGGTCCACATACTTACAAAAATTCCACCTCAACATCAAGTATAAAACAAGAAGCACCAACCGCATCATTGATTGCCTTAGTAGACCGCCAGTCATGGCACTTACCACGGTGCTAGACTCTTGCGGCCATGAGACCCATATATGGCCCCAACTCTATGAGACAGACCCAGAATTCACCACCACCTACCAAATGTTGGTTGCAAACACAGTTGTCAATAATTTCCATCTTCTGGATGGGTTGTTGTGTCATCTGGTCCAGATCTACATTCCATCAAGTGAGTGAGTGAAGCTGATCTAGGAATCCCACTACAGTTGGGTGGCAGGACACTTTGGCATCGAAAACACAATGGAAATGCTACAAAAACATTTATACTGACGGAAACTTTGACAGGAGGTCAGCAAGTATATCAGGTCTTGCACTATTTGTGCTATTTCCAAATTGACCACTAAGAAATAGGGCATTTACAACCCTCTTCCTACTCCTGAAAGGCCATGGGAATTAATCTCAATGGACTACATGTCGGGCCTCCCATCCACTAAGTAGGGAAACGACTTTGTTTTTGTGGTTAGTGATCTCTTTTCTAAGATGGTGATTCTGGTTGCCTGCAAGAAGAGAATTACAGTAGAAGCCATTGGCAAGATCTTCTTTGAACGAGTCTGGGTACATTTTGGAATCCCAAAAACCATTGACTTAGATCGAGACAGAAAATTTCTCATCACATTTTGTTCGAGCCTCTACTCACTGCTGGACACCAAGCTCACCAAATCCACGACCTTCCACCCCCAGACAGATGACCAAACCGAGGTCGTAAATTGAATGATCATGCATATCATGCGCATGTATAATTCCAAGCACCCTCGCACATGGAATGATATTCTTCCCTATGTCCAACATAGCTACAACCGAACCCTGCATAGCTCAACCGGACACAACCCCTTTTAGGTGGGGTTGGGATTCCAACCATTGGGTCCCATAGATGTTTCACTTCCCCTTGCGGTCACCTCGACCGACTCATCTCCTGCTCCAACTGAAGCTGACAAAGCCACCCATTTCATTGAGTGGATCCAGCACATCTTCCAATAGGTTTAGGATATCCTACAGAAGTCCAATGACAAGTACAAGCAGCGCCATGATGAACATCAGGTGCCACATAAGTTTTAGGTGGGTGACAAAGTTTGGTTGCACTTGCAGAAAGAACAACTTACAGGACCCCATCAGAAGCTTCGCCCAATCTGTTATGGGTCATACACCATCACCAAGGTTGTGGGGGATAATTATTTTGAGCTCAACATTCATCCTTTCCTTGGCCTTCACCCAGTGTTCAACGTGGACCTCCTTCGGCCATATTTCCCACCATTATTGGACACCTTAGACGTAGCAGAATAGTTGACACCAATAGAGATCAACCCCGACTGCATACAATAGGAATCCAGTGATAATATTGTGGACACACAAATCAAGGGCACCTAACAACAAAGGATCTAGCTTTATCAATTCGTCAAAGCAAGGTAGCTCCTGCACCAAGGAAAGTGGCTCACCCAGGACCAAATTCAATAGAAATTTCGTTATCTGATGGGGGAACTCAACGCAATGGAGACCATTGTGTCCTAAGGAGGGAGGATTGATCCAAGTGGATGTCGGTGGCCACCCACCTTTTCCATCTTGCTAAAAACAACTTTCTGGCAATTTTGGTAATTTACTATTTTTAGTAGTTTTTCGGGTCCTGAACTTCCAGAGTTGTTTTGAGGCCCCAAAACGACGTTTTTTGGGCTATGTAGAAAGTCCAAAATTTTCATCATGAAATTTTCTTCAATAGTTTTGTTCCTCAAATAGATATTTCCAACGGGCTATCGTATTCATAAAACGGAGATCATATGCAAAAGTTACGACCCCGGGAAGTTGATGTACTGACTACCCAAACGAGGCCCACATGACTTTTGGCACTTCATCTCCTAGGGTTAGGTTTTTGGATGTCTAGGGTTTTTGACACTCCTTTTTATTGTAAAAAAGCCTTCAGAGCCTCATTTTAATCATCTTCTTGCGAATGAGCGCAACCATCACATCTCTTCTCAGAGATAAGCTGCCACCATTCTAGCAAGCTTGTTTTCCGCTACATTTTATAGTTTCACCTTATTTCCTTATTGAATATAAAACCAGTTTTACTGTATCTCTGTTATTCTGTGTTAAGCATCTGTTAATAATCTGTAGTCATTTCATTCTACTCATAAAATCCAGATCAACATCTCATGGAGTTCCCTTGCAATGGGAGCCTTGCTTGAGGACAACATCACCTTGGATCTTGACATGTGTACCTTGGACTGTAGCACTCCACATGTAAGGGAATTATCCCACATATGTATTGTTAGTCTCTCTTACCTCTCATATATATAGAAGAAGGAGAAATTCCTTTCATTCATAATCATCATTGTACTCTTCTCTTTCATGTACTTGTCTTCATGGTGGAAGTCTCTAGGCTCCATCAGGAAACCCTATGAAATTTATGAAAAGGAAAGAGGATGCCTTTGTTGAGAGCTTTCTCTTATGAACAATGTTTACAGTTTTGAATAAGACAATTGGAGATGATGATAACATCATAATGTCAGAAAGCTGAGTTAGGTTGATAGACAATTGGTATGGATTGTTAGTTTCCATTGATGTAAACCATTGGAGAGTGATATTGTAGATTAATGTCAACCCTTAGTGATTGATGTCAGCCCTTGGAGAAGCCTAGTAGAGAATTCTGGTAGCACAAAGACATGGGTAAGAGACCCAAGTATCTTTGAGGTATAAGGGCATGAAGATCAATGAATTTACAAGTAAGACTATTCTAGATGGATATTACATGTTAGTGATTAATGTCAACCCTTGGAGAATCCTGGTAGCGAATTACAGTAGCACAAAGGCATGGGTAAGGGACCTGAGTCTCTTTGAGGTATAAGGGCATGAATATCAATTAATTTATAGGTAAGACTATTCTATATGGATAGTACATTTCATGTCATTTCTGGTGATACGTGGAACGTCACATAACTCCTCACGGTTAGAGAGTTATGGCTTTGTGAAGTTTGAGAACCCTCATGAGTTATCTAGAATCCCCTAGAAGGTTAAAGAAGTCAAATTACTCTAGAAACGCCTAGAAGAAGTTGACTAGTCAAAGTGGGTGAAACTAGGATTTAATCATGGGTATAGTTGTTGCATTAAGAAAATAAATTAAATAATAAAGGAGTTGCAACAAGAAATTTTGAGTAAAGATAAGTTATTTAAATAATAAAGTAGTCAAAGTGGTTAAGTGGACAAAGTAGCTAAGTGGACAAAGTTGGTTAAGTGGACAAAGTGTCTAAATGGACAAAATGGTTAAGTAGAAAAAGTGGCTAAGTGGAAAAAGTAGCTAAGTGGAAAAAGTTAGTTTAGTGGACAAAGTGGCCAAGTGAAGAAAGTTGGTTAAGTTGACAAAGTGGCTAAGTGGACAAAGTGATTAAGTGGATACTTCTACTGGAAGCTACTTGGAAAGTATAAATAAGAGAACAAGGGTCTCCCATTTGTATCCATTTGAGCATATTGAATATCTACAAGTGACTGAGGTAACCAAAGGATATCTAAGGCGAATTTCAGAGGGAAGGTGAAGTAAAGAAGGTCAAAATTCAAGGGAGGATAAAGTCTTTTGATGATGCTTTCTAAGGTATGTTATTTACAGGTCATCTCACCATTTTCGCAATAACATTTTTTATACAATGATTTAGATAGAAAAATAGAGGTTGTTTAGGAAACATATCCAAGTAGCTGTGATAAACATTTCAACTTGTGGGTCATTGTCTTTTTGTAGTTACACTCCGTGGAAAATAGGGTTTTTGGCTAGTCCCGATACTAGTCTAAAACAAGTGTTTCGGGTAAAAACGTCATAACTTCTAAATAATTATTTAAATAATAAAGTAGTCAAATTGGTTAAGTGGACTAAGTGGCTAAGTGGACAAATTTGGTTAAGTGGAAAAAGTGGCTAAATGGACAAAATGGTTAAGTGGAAAAACTGGCTAAGTGGACAAAATTGGTTTAGTGGACAAAGTTGTTAAGTGAACAAAGTTGGTTAAGTGGACAAAGTGGCTAACTGGACAAAGTGGTTAAGTGGATACTTCTAGAGGAAGCTACTTGGAAAGTATAAATAAGAGATAAAGGGTCCCCCATTTGTATCCATTTGAGCATATTGAATATCTACAAGTGATTGAGGTAACCAAAGGAGATCTAAGGTGAATTTCAGAGGGAAGGTGAAGTAAAGAAGGCCAAAATTCAAGGGAGGATAAAGTCTTTTGATGATGCTTTCTAAGGTATGTTATTTATAGGTCATCTCACCATTTTCGTAATAACTTTTTTTATACAATGATTCAGATAGTGAAATCTGGAGGCCGTTCAAGAAACATATCCAAGTAGTTGTGAAAAAACTTTCATCTTGTGGGTCATTGTATTTTTGGAGTTACAATCTGTGGAAAATACGGTTTTTGGCTAGTACCGAAACTAGTCTAAAACAGGTGTTTCAGGTAAAAACGGCATAAATTATTCATAACATATCCAAATTCAGTAAGACCAAATGTATTGGTTAGAGTACAGGTTGTAGTATGTTAAGTACCATTTTCAGATCCATACAGAAAATATTCCATGCAAGGAATTCTCTACAATTTCACTCTCTAGAATAATCCAAAATTCAACAAAGTATGCCATTTTTGCTACAACCCCTTTTCTAGGAGGTTCCAAGTAGTGAAATATGGAGGAATTGCATTAAAGACACTGAAGAACATTGTGTACTATTTTCATATCTTTATTCATTACAGGTACATAGTTATGATTATTTCAAGTTAGGGTTGTTGACTAATCCAAAATTAGTCATGTGAGACTAAAGTAATGTTTGATGAAAATGCTAGTCTCTTGTTGTTAAAGTTAAGGAAAGTTTGCAAGTATGTGATAATATACACCAATTCTCTTACAGATTTACAAATCAGATTTGGATGATGAAATTGATGAGAGATTTTGGTTGAGGTATGTTATAGATAGAGGTTGTATAACAGTGGGTTTGTGGCACATGGTTTGATGTAATGGTTTATGGTATTGGTTTTATGGATAGAGTGATGAATTGTTAGATAAATTTTGATGGTTATATTTGTATATGGTTCAAGTACATGTTGGGTACATGGTTGCGACAAGTAGTTGATGAGTTGGCACATAAATGAGGTGTATAGTTGATGATGTTGGTACATCTTGATGATTCATAGTTGATGTGTAGTTGATGCATGATTGGTACATACTTGGTACATGGTTGGAGGCACTTGTTAGTAGTATTGTTGACACATGGTTTATGGATGATGCAACATACTTGTCTTGGTATGTTAGTAGAAGAACATATTGATCTTGGTGATGATTATGATTTGTTTTGATGCACATTGTTGAGAGTTGTCTTGGTGATTGATATTGGTGAGTAGATATGATTTGGTTGATAAGATTGATGAGACATGTTGTTGTCATAGGTTGTTTGGACATATTTTTGTGACATGTTATTTGTATAGGTTTGGTGCACGATTGATGCACTTGTTTATGGTACAGGTTGAGGTACAAGTTGGTGCATGTTTGATGCACTTGTTTATGCTAGAGGTTGATTATAGGTTGTTTGGTACATGTTACAAATTATTTGGTGTAGGTTGATTGATACAGGTTTACAATAGTATATCTCACGGTGATAGTGTGGCAGTGGTTCCATCATTCTACTTATATTTCAGGGTGGTTGGATGGGGCAAGAATAGGTTGTTGTAGCCACCTTCCGATTGTAGTCGGAGAACTTAGGGGGTTGTATCCTCCTTCTGGTTGTAGCCATAGAATTGGGGATTTAGAGATTCCCTCAAGCTGTAGCCTGAGAAATTAGGTGGTTGTAGCCACCTTCTTATTGTATCCGAAGAACATAGGGGGTTGTAGCTTCCTTCAAGTTGTAGTTGTAGAAATGGAAGTTGGTGCTTCCTTAAATGTAATTCTTGACATATAAGAAAATAATTTTGTGGTTTTCTCCCACACTGGGTTTCCAAGTAAATATTGGTGTATTGTGCATTGTGTGGATGTGTTTGTTATTGTTTATTATGCACTGATGAATTTTAATTCTTATGATGCAGTAAGATATTGATGATGAATAGATGAACATGGTTGGATAAATAAAATAATATACTTTTTGGATTAAAGGATTAATAATTGGTATAATTGCTCAGTATTGATTCACCCCCCCGCCCCCTCTCAATAATCCAACAATTGGAATCAGAGCGAGGTTCCTTCAGGAAACAGTTTAACCACTAGAAGGAGATCATGGATTATTTTGAGAATGGAGTACCATTGTTTAATGGTCAGTATAGTTTAAAGTATGAGATATGGAGTAGAAGGACGAAAGTATTTTTACAGGAACAGGGGTATGGTATTTGGCCATCAGTTGTTACAATATATGATAGTTCAAAAAGGGAAAAGACTGCAGCCAAGAGGGAATTGAATAAGAATAAAAAAATAGCAATGGATTTCGTCTGGGAAGGATTAGCTAATCCAATAAGAGAAAAGGTTGGTAAATGTTCATCAGCCAAAGAACTTTGGGATAAGTTACATGATATATATTCTTCACCCATCACATATTCAGAAAATGACAAACAACATGCAGGTACAGATCATGAAGAAAGATGTTCACCATGTCAAACAAATTCAGAAGATGAAGAGTATATAATCAACAGAAGTATGTTGTTTTTCTTTAATTGTGAAAAACGCAGACATCTTGAAATGGAATTCCATGAAGGAAATGAGACAAAAAAAACAATTGAAAAAGAAGACAATTATGAAGCAGAATTCATCAGTGCTTTAGATGAACTAAGAAAAGAAAGAGAAGAAAACAAGTCAATTAAGAAAGAATTAATGAAACAAAAGGGAAGTGTTCACATTTTTGAAGAAGCCCAATAGGTCATCAAGAACTTAAGAACTTAGCTAGAAGAAGCCAGAAAGATTGAAGAAACTATTAAATATCAAAAACAATATTTGGAAGCCAACATAGTAGTACAGAAGGAAGAAGCAGAAATGACAGAGAAGATATTGGCATATCATCTTAATGAAAGAAGTAACAATCTAAACTAGCTTGAGTCACAGTTTGGTTAATAAGAGAAAGTACTTGAAGAAGAAATAATCACATTAAAAATTCATCTTGAAAAAGCGAAGAGAACAAAAGAAGTCATGAAGTCTCAGATATTAAAGAAAGAAGAAGAGGTTGAGAAGCTTGAAGAAGAAGTTGTCACATTGAGAAGTAAAATCTCCAAGCTCAGTAAGAACATTGAAGAGACAGAAAGATCTGTATCACTTGTAGAGAATGAAGAGAAACACTATAGGTTGCTAGAAAATAAGAATGAAGAAAATAACAAGATTTATGCAGAAGTACTCAAAGGAAGGAATCATGGTCAACCAGAATCTAAGAAGGGTACATCTTGAAGAATACCATCCATGTTCAATCCACAAAGAAGCTTCAATCATGATCATGATCAGGCAAGGAAGAAATTCAAAAGGACTAAGCCACAAAGAAGATCATTCACTCCCAGGTATGAGAATTTCTTTTATGGTCATTGTTTTTATTGTACCAACTTTGGACATAAGGTTGCAGATTGTGGGGATTATAAAAGAAATGTTCAAGCAATAAATGCCTATGTGGCCCCACATAAAATTGAATGTTACAAATGTCATAACTATGGACACATATCTCGTGATTGTAGAAGCATGATCTATACTTCCATGAAAGAGAACAATGATTTCAGATATAAGAAAGTATGAATAAGAAAACATGAAGAACATGTGAACAAAGACCAGGTCCAAGAGATCGCAAGATTGGATATAAAATGAGATGAAGAAAAATCTACAAAGACAAAGAAATATGTCAGATACATAAAGGTTTGGAAAATAAATGAAATAAAAGAAGGACAGATAAATAAGGAACATGTTCAAGAGATTATACTTTTAGGTATTGCAGTGAAAGATGAATCCACAAACAAAAAGAAATAAGTCAGAGTTCATAGAGATGATGAATCTACTGATGAAGATGATGATGAATCCACATCAGAGAAGGAATTGTTCTAATCCATATGTCGTAGAGACTCCCAGGTAATATGAATAATAGACATGGGGAGTCTATGCGGTAGCTGAGATAGACCAAAGAACCATCCTTCGAGAAACTTGCGGAATTTGAGTAGACAGATTCAGAGCAGTCAGTTAGCAGAAGTACAATATGATAGATTAATCAGTTGTAGTAATGAATACTTCATGATAGTACAATGACATATGAGTCAAAATTATGGATAGTTGTATAGAAGAGTCTTGGAAAGTATGGACATAGATGGATTCGTAAGAACACTTAGAAGGTTTGGAAAGATATATGACAGTGGATGAGATCATGGATTCATAGATTGGTTCAAAGACAAAGGAACATTATCATAATGGATGATAATTACAAATGAATATTTAAATGCTTATTTTTGAATGCTTTTCATATATGTCAGTTGATTGCACAAGGAAGCACCAATGGACAATAACTCCAAAAGGCAACAGGTACATGAAGACTTATATTTTTTCTACATAATATCTTGTAGAGAAGTCAAGAGAGAGAAACAAAACCAAAAACATAGGTATAAATATCATTCAAATAAGTTTCCAGACAGAGAGGTAAGAATAGAGGTATGATTCCAGGGGGAAGAGATTCATCGAATGCAGGATAGAGAGTTAAATGCTTGGAGAGAGAGAACAGAGGCATGTTTCCAGGGGGAGATATTGTCACAAGGTAAGAATGAGTGATATGAATTCAGTGTTGCATCAGAGTGATACCCTTTTTCAAAGGGGGATATATTATTCATATAAAGGGAGAGAGAGTAATCAAAGGCTTATAAACACAAAGAAAAATAAAAGGCATGTAGATAGGGGAAGCAACCCCAAGGAGAGTTTAGTTAGGGGGAGAATCCCCAAAGGGAGATACCCTTTGCCATTGATGTCAAATGGGGAGAGATAGAAACATTGATGAGGAGTATAAGCATGAATGTTATCATGACTATGTGTTGCCATCAATGTTGGTGTTTCCATCAATGCCAAAGGGGGAGATTTTCATACAATTGGCTTAGGTTTATAGACAATTGGTATGGATTGTTGGTTGTCATTGATTTCAACCATTGGAGAGTGATATTGTATATTGATGTCAACCCCTAGTGATTGATGGCAACCCTTGGAGAATCCTAGTAGCGAATTCTGGTAGCACAAAGGCATGGGTAAGGGACCCGGGTCTCTTTGAGGTATAAATGCATGAAGATCAATGAATTTACAGGTAAGACTATTCTAGATGGATATTACATGTTAGTGATTGATGTCAACCCTTGGAGAAGCCTGGTAGCGAATTTTGGTAGCACAAAGCCATGGGTAAGGCACCCGAGTCTCTTTGAGGTATAAGGGCATGAGTATCAATGCATTTACAAGTAAGAATATTCTAGATGGATAGTACATGTCATGCCATTTTCGGTGATTTGTGGAACGTCACATAACTCCTCACAGTTAGAGAGATATTGCCTTGTGAAGTTGGAGAACCCTCATGAGTTATCTAGAAGCCCCTAGAAGGTCAAAGAAGTCAAATTACTCTAGAAACTCCTAGAAGAAGTTGACTAGTCAAAGTGGGTGAAACTAGGATTTAATCATGGGTATAGTTGTTGCATTAAGAAAATAAATTAAATAATAAACAAGTTGCAACAAGAAGTTTTTAGTAAAGAGAAATTATTTAAATAATAAAGTAGTCAAAGTAGTTAAGTGGACAAAGTGGCTAAGTGGAAAAAGTTGGTTAAGTGGAAAAGTGGCTAAATGGACAAAATGATTAAGTGGAAAAAGTGGCTAAGTGGAAAAAATTGGCTTAGTGGACAAAGTTTCTAAGTGAACAAAGTTGGTTAGCTGGACAAAGTGGCTAAGTGGACAAAGTGGTTAAGTGGATACTTATAGAGGAAGCTAATTGGAAAGTATAAATAAGAGAGAAAGGGTCTACCATTTGTATCCATTTGAGCATATTGAATATATACAAGTGATTGAGGTAACAAAAGGAGATCTAAGGTGAATTTCAGATGGAAGGTGAAGTAAAGAAGGATGAAATTCAAGGGAAGATAAAGTCTTTTGATGATGTTTTTTAAGGTATGTTATTTACAGGTCATCTCACCATTTTCGTAATAACTTTTTTTCAACAATGATTCAGATAGCGAAATATGGAGGTCGTTCATGAAACATATCCAAGTAGTTGTGATAAAAATTTCAGCTTGTGGGTCGTTGTATTTTTGGAGTTACACTCCATGGAAAATAGGGCTTTTGGCTAGTCCCGAAACTAGTCTAAAACATGTGTTTCGGGTAAAAATGTCATAAATTATTCATAACATATCCAAATTCAGTAAGACCAAATGTATTGGCTAGAGTACAGGATTTAGTATGTTGAGTACCATTTTCATATCCATACATAAAATATTCCATGCGACGCATGCTCTACACATTCGCTCTCTAGAATAATCCAAAATTCAACAAAGTATGCCATTTTTGTTATAACCCCTTTTCTAGAAGGTTCCAAGTAGTGAAATTTGGAGGAATTGCATAAAAAACACTGAGGAACATTGTGTACTATTTTCATATCTTTATTCATTACAGGTACATAGTTATGATTATTTCAAGTTAGGTTTGTTGACTAATCCAAAATTAGTCATGTAAGACTAAAGTAAAGTTTGATGAAAATGTTATTCTCTTGTTGTTAAAGTTAAGGAAGGTTTGCAAGTATGTGATAATATACACCAAGTTTGTTACAGAGTTACAAATCAGATTTGGATGATGAAATTGATGAGATCTTTTGGTTGAGGTATGTTACAGACAGAGGTTGTATAACAATGAGGTTGTGGCACATGGTTTGATGTAATGGTTTATGGTATTGGGTTTATGGATAGAGTGATGAATTGTTAGATAAATTTTGATGGTTATATTGGTATATGTATTTGGTATATGGTTGAGGTACATGTTGGGTACATGGTTGCAACAAGTAGTTGATGAGTTGGCACATACATGAGGTGTATAGTTGATGATGTTGGTACATGTTGATGAGTCATAGTTGATGTGTAGTTGATGCATGATTGGTACATACTTGGTACATGGTTGGATGCACTTGTTAGTAGTATTGTTGACACATGGTTTATGGATGATGTAGAAATCTTGTCTTGGTATATTATTAGAAGCAAATATTGATCTTGGTGATGATTATGAGTTGTTATGATGCACATTGTTGAGAGTTGTCTTGGTGATTGATCTTGGTGAGTAGATGTGATTTGGTTGATAATATTGATGAGACAGTTTGTTGTGATAGGTTGTTTGGATAGATTGTTGTGACATGTTATTTGTATAGTTTTGGTGTATGGTTGATGCACTTGTTTATGGTATAGGTTGAGGTACAGGTTGTTGCATGGTTGATGCACTTGTTTATGGTACAGGTTGATTATAGGTTGTTTGGTATAGGTTGTTACAGCTTATTTGGTGTAGGTTGATTGGTACAGGTTTACAGCAGTATATCTCACAGTGATAGTGTCACAGTGGTTCCATCATTCTACTTATATTTCAGGGCAGTTGGATGGGTCAAGGATAGGTTGTTGTATCCACCTTATGATTGTAGCCGGAGAACATAAGGGGTTGTAGCCTCCTTCTAGTTGTATCCAGAGAGTTGGGGAGTTGGAGCTTCCCTCGGGTTGTAGCCTAAGAAACTAGGTGGTTATAGCCAGATAACATAGGGGGTTGTAGCCTCCTTCCAGTTGTATATGGAGAATTGAAAGTTGGTGCTTCCTTAAATGTAATTCTTGACATATAAGAAAATCATTATGTGGTTTTCTCCCGCATTGGGTTTCCACGTAAATATTGGTGTACTGTGCATTGTGTGGATGTGTTTGTTATTATTTATTATGAACTGATGAATGTTAATGCTTATGATACAATAAGATATTGATGATGAACAAATGAACATGGTTGAATAAGTAAAATAATATACTTTGTGGTTTAAAGGATTAATAATTGGTATAATTGCTCATTACTTATTCACCCCTCTCCCTCTCAGTAATCCAAGAATTGGAATCGGAGCGAGGTTCCTTCGGGAAACAATTTAAACACTAGAAGGAGATCATGGATTATTCTCAAAATGGAGTACCATTGTTTAATGGTCAGAATAGTTTAAGGTATGAGATATGGAGTAGAAGGACGAAAGTGCTTTTACAAGAACAGGGGTATGATATTTGGCCATCATTTGTTACAGGATATGATAGTTCAAAAAGGGCAAAGACTGCAGCCAAGAAGGAATTGACGAAGAATAAAAAAATAGCAATGGATTTCATCTCGGAAGGATTACCTAATCGGGTAAGAGAAAAGGTTGGTAAATGTTCATCAGCCAAAGAACTTTGGGATAAGTTTCATGATATATATTCTTCACCCATCACAGATTCAAAAAATGCCAAAGAATATGTAGGTACAAATCAAGAAGAAAGATGTTCACCATGTAAAAAAGATTCATAAGATGAAGAGTACATAATCAACAGAAGTATGTTGTTTTTATTTAATATTGAAAAATGAAGACATCTTGAAATGGAATGCCATGAAAGAAATGAGATAGAAAAACTAATTGAAAAAGAAGACAATTATGAAGAAAAATTGATCAGTGCTTTGGATGAACTAAGAAAAGAAAGAGAAGAAAACAAGTCAATTAAGAAAGAATTGGTGAAACAAAAGGAAAGTGGTCACATTTTCTAAGAAGCCTAATAGGTCATCAAGAACTTAAGAACTCATCTAGAAGAAGCCAGAAAGATCAAAGAAAATATTAAATATCAAAAACAATATTTGGAAGCCAACATAGTAGCACAGATGGAAGAAGCACAAATGAGAGAGAATATATTGACATGTCATCTTAACGAAAGAACTAACGATTTAAACCAGCTTGAGTTAGAGTTTGGTCAATAAGAGAAAGTACTTGAAGAAGAAATAATCACATTAAAAATTCATCTTGAAAAAGCGAAGAGAACAAAAGAAGTCATGAAGTTAGATGCTTAGAGAGAGAGAGAAGAGGCATGTTTCCAGGGGGAGAGATTGTCAAAAGGGAAAAATGAGCGATATGACTCCAGTGTTGCATCAAAGTGATACCCTTTGTCAAAGGGGGAGATATTATTCATATGAAGGGAGAGAGAGAGTAATCAGAGGCTTATAAATACAAAGAAAAATCAAAGGCATGTAGACAGGGGGAGTAGCCCCAAGGAGAGTTCATTCAAGGGGAGAGATAGAAACATTGATGAGGAGTATAAGCATGAATGTTATCATGACTATGTGTTGCCATCAATGTTGGTGTTGCCATCAATTCCAAAGGGGGAGATTGTCAGACAATTGGCTTAGGTTCATAAACAATTGGTATGGATTGTTGGTTGTCATTGATGTCAACCATTGGAGAGTGATATTGTAGATTGATTTCAACCCTTAGTTACTGATGTCAACCCTTGGAGAAGCCTCGTAGCGAATTCTGGTAGCACAAAGGCATGGGTAAGGGACCCGAGTCTCTTTGAGGTATAAGGGCATGAAGATCAATGAATTTATAGGCAAGACTATTCTAGATGGATATTACATGTTAGTGATTGATGGCAACCCTTGGAGAAGCCTAGTATCGAATTACAATAGCACAAAAGCATGGGTAAGGGACCCGAGTCTCTTTGAAGGTATAAGGGCATGAAGATCAATGAATTTACAGGTAAGACTATTCTATATGTATAGTACATGTTATGCCATTTCTGGTGATATGTGGAACATCACATAAATCCTCACGCTTAAAGTAATGGCCTTGTGAAGTTGGGGAAACCTCATGAGTTATCAAGAAGCCCCTAGAAGGTCAAAGAAGTCAAATTACTCTAGAAACTCCTAGAAGAAGTTGACTAGTCAAACTGGGTGAAACTAGAAGTTAATCATGGGTATAGTTGTTGCATTAAGAAAACAATTTAAATAATAAAGGAGTTGCAACAAGAATTTTTGAGTAAAGAGAAATTATTTAAATAATAAAGTAGTCAAAGTGGCTAAGTGGACAAAGCGGCTAAGTGGACAAAGTTGGTTAAGTGGACAAAGTGGCTAAATGGACAAAATGGTTAAGTGGAAAAAGTGGCTAAGTGGACAAAGTGGCTAAGTTGAAAAAGTTGGTTTAGTGGACAAAGTGGCTAAGTGAAAAAAGTTGGTTAAGTGGACAAAGTGGTTAAGTGGACAAAGTGGCTAAGTGGACAAAGTGGTTAAGTGGATACTTCTAGAGTAAGCTACTTGGAAAGTATAAATAAGAGAGAAAAGGTCTCCCATTTGTATCCATTTGAGCATATTGAATATCTACAAGTGACTGAAGTAACAAAAGGATATCTAAGGATAATTTTAGAGGGAAGGTGAAGTATAGAAGGCCGAAATTCAAGAGAGGATAAATTGTTTTGATGATGCTTTCTAAGGTATGTTATTTACATGTCATTTCACCATTTTCACAATAACGTTTTTTATACAATGATTCAGATAAAACAATCTAGAGGTTGTTTAGTAAACATATCCAAGTAGCTGTGATAAACATTTCATCTTGTGGGTCATTGTATTTTTGTAGTTACAATCCGTGGAAAATAGGGTTTTTGGCTAGTCCTGAAACTAGTCTAAAACAAATGTTTCGGGTAAAAACGTCATAACTTCTTCATAACATATCCAAATTCAGTAAGACAAAATGTATTGGTTAGAGTATAGGTTGTATTATGTTTAGTACCATTTTTCAATCCATACAACAAATATTCCATGTGGGGCATGCTCTACAAGTTCTCTCTCTAGAATAATCCAAAATTCAACAACATATGTCATTTTTTCTATAACCCCTTTTCTAGGAGGTTCCAAGTAGTGAAATCTGGAGGAATTGCATAAAAGACACTGAAGAACATTGTGTACTATTTTCAGATCTTTATTCATTACATGTACATATTTATGATTATTTCAAGTTAGGGTTTTTGACTAATCCAAAATTAGTCATGTGAGACTAAAGTAAAGTTTGATGAAAATGATAGTCTATTGTTGTTAAAGTTAAGGAAGGTTTGGAGCTATGTGATCATATACACCAGGTCTATTATAGAGTTACAAATCAGATTTGGATGATGAAATTGATGAGGGATTTTGGTTGAGGTATGTTATAGATAGAGGTTGTATAACAGTGAGGTTGTGGCACATGGTTTGATGTAATGGTTTATGGTATTGGGTTTATGGATAAAGTGATGAATTGTTAGATAAATTTTGATGGTTATGTTGGTATATGTATTTGGTATATGGTTGAGGTACATGTTGGGTACATGGTTGAGACAAGTAGTTGATGAGTTAGCACATACATGAGGTGTATAGTTGATGGTGTTGGTATATCTTGATGAGTCATAGTTGATGTGTAGTTGATGCATGATTGGTACATACTTGGTACATGGTTGGAGGCACTTGTTAGTAGTATTGTTGACACATGGTTTATGGATGATGTAGCATACTTGTCTTGTTATATTATTAGAAGCACATATTGATCTTGGTGATGATTATGAGTTGTTGTGATGCACATTATTGATAGTTGTCTTGGTGATTGATCTTGGTGAGTAGATCTGATTTGGTTGATAATATTGATGAGACATGTTGTTGTCATAGGTTGTTTGGAAATATTGTTTTGATAGGTTATTTGTACAGGTTTGGTGCATGGTTGATGCACTTGTTTATGGTACAAGTTGAGGTACAGGTTGGTTCATGGTTTATGCACTTGTTTATAGTACATGTTGATTACAGGTTTTTTGGTACAGGTCGTTACAGATTGTTTGGTTCAGGTTGATTGGTACATGTTTACAACAGTATATCTCACAGTGACAGTGTGACAGTGGTTCCATCATTCTACTTATATTTCAGGGTGGTTGGACGGGGCAAGGATAGGTGGTTGTAGCCACCTTCCGGTTGTATCTGAAGAACATAGGGGGTTGTAGCCTCTTTTTGGTTGTATCCAGAGAATTGGGGAGTTGGAGCTTCCCTTAGGTTGTAGTATGAGAAACTAGGTGGTTGTGGCCACCTTCTGGTTGTAGCCGAAGAACATAGGGGGTTGTAGCCTCCTTCCTGTTGTAGTTGAAGAATTGGAAGTTGGTTCTTCCTTGAATTTAATTCTTGACATATAAGAAAATCATTCTATGGTTTTCTGTCGCATTGGGTTTCCACGCAAATATTGTTGTATTGTGCATTGTGTGGATGTGTTTGTTATTGTTTATTATGCACTGATGAATGTTAATGCTTATGATAAAGTAATATATTGATGATGAACAAATGAACATGGTTGAATAAGTCAAAGAATATACTTTGTGGTTTAAAGGATTAATAATTGATATAATTTCTCATTACTGATTCACCCCTCGCCCCCCTCTTAGTAATCCAACACATAGATCATTTCTACTTATACAAATTGTGTTAGAGATGTGATAAAGTGGAACACACTAATATTCTCCCTCTCTCTTCTATCTTATCATGTACTTTGTTTCTCTTTCTCTTGGAGTTGTTAAAGTTTCTTCATCTTGTTGGAGCATCTTGAAGTCTAGGTTTAGGTTTTCATCCCCTAGATATTTTCAAATTAGGGTTTCATTATGTAATCCTAATTTGTACTAGAAGTGAAGAAGAAGAGGAGATGTCTTGATTTGAAGGACTTATTTGACTGATTCATGCTTGTTGGCTCTCCTTGGTTAAGTTAGGTTTTTCTTGGTTTTCCCTAACTAGGATTTTGGAGAGCTAGTGGATTGTACTATCCCTGTGATAAGGCTACAATATGTTCATGAAATTATTTTTATGCATACTGATGAAGTTTTCAACTATCCAATACTTGTGTAAATTGTAGATTTGATTTTCAACCATCTATCTTCTTTACAGTTTGTAATTTGTATCTATATATGTCTCATTGATTTGACACAAGTTAAGGTTGATTATGTTAAGTGATTTAACATTGTAATTGTTGGAGTTACTTCACACACACCTAGGATTTATTTTTCCTAAGGATTTTCCTTGTTTATTAGTCATTCTTAGTCATTATCCAATCTCCTATATTTTAGGAATAATATTCCTCTAGGGAGAATATTCTCTTCAATTTTCACTTCAGTTTGACTAGTTGAGTGGAGTCTAGATGTTGCATTGGTTTTTTCACCATGCAACATTGGGATAATCACCAGCTAATGCACATTAGCCTTGGTATCATCACCAAACTGGTTCATTACCCATGATTCCCTAATCTCATCCTCACTTCATTATGTTTCAATTAGTTAATTGAAGACTGGTAGACTAGTTAACACAGGTAGGTGGCAATTAACTCTCGTAACTGCCTGAGAGACTAGACTAGGTGGAAAATTACTCCCATAACTGTTGTTGTGTGTCCATATCACTCTAGACCACCACTATGGTGCATTGGCTTCACTTCTAGTGCACATTGGTTGAGTTATACAGATTATATCATGTGTAAATTATTCATTATTCCTTACGATTAATGAGAATTCTTCCATTGTTTCTCTCTTGATTCTTCTTTCAAAATTTCTCTTTGCAAATGTGTGTGGTATTTTCTAGCTAGATCTATTATGTGCAGGTTCAACACATTTATATGGTATCAGATCCGACGGACTGCTAAGAAAATCTACACCAAATTATTTTTTGCAGGTACCAAAGATTGAAGACAACGGAAAGATGGAATTTCCAAAAGAATTCATTCTTACACCTTACAGTTACTTTGCATGGAAGGAGAGAATAATAATTCATATTCGAACCAGAGGATTGTACACATTAACCTTGAATACAGGCACAAAACTGACATCAACCATAGAAAAATCCAAGTATATAAATCGAATGGATAAAGCATTCAGAACAATTTGTAGTCTCTTCTCTCTCGATATCCTTTTTCATATATCTTCTTGTAAAACCCCCAATGAAGCTTGGACCACCTTGTAAGGGATATTTGGAAAACATGATGAGATAAGGGGACACATTCTCGAGGTTTAATATCTCACATTGGATTTACTGTCGCAACTCAAATCTTGCGGGGTTGATAAATCTAAGGAGGAGAAACAAATGGTTCTCACCATTCTATCCAAACTTGCTATTGAATTATATATGTTCATATCCACATTCCATTATGTCAAATTCACCTTTGGAGCCACCTAGAAGATGCCTTCTCTTGAGGAATTTATCGAATCCCTGACATAAGAGCAAACCAAGCTCATAAACATTGGCAAAATCAAAGGTCCAAAGGTGCATGCACTTACTGTGCAAGATGGAAGCCATCAATATAATAAATATCAATATAAAGACAAAAGGAAAGCTCATGCAAATCCAAATAAGGAAGGGCACTCAAAACCCTTCACCGATGCCTCCGGATCCAAAGGTGGAAAGGGAAG
The DNA here is from genome assembly GCA_009831015.1 of Picea engelmannii. Classification (NCBI taxonomy): domain Eukaryota; kingdom Viridiplantae; phylum Streptophyta; class Pinopsida; order Pinales; family Pinaceae; genus Picea; species Picea engelmannii. Next base: position 336,263 of record ML784018.1, read on the forward strand.
AAAAGGGGAGAAATGCACATATTGCCATAAAATATTCCATCCAGAATCCACATGCATGTAGAAAAAAATAGATATAATGACTCAAATACTTTAGAAAAACAACCTTGGAGATCTCATCCTCAAGGGTGCCAAGAAGAAGAAGCCAGAAGATCAGAATCCCAAGAAAGCGAATTCTAGCCATGCCTTGATTGCCATCAACTCCTGTCTCGATGATTAGATCATAGATTCAGGAGAATCACATCACATTGGATGCCAAAAAAGCAGTCTATTCTTCATTGGATGCATGCAAAGTTCATCCTATTCTGATGGGGGACAACTCTCTAGTCGAGGTCACTAGCAAAGGAAGGATTGAACTCACCAACGAAAGCTTAGAGAATGTGTTACATGTTCCCAAACTTTCCATCAATTTTATCTTCGTGTATCAGATGAGGAATTGTGGCACTGGAAATAAAGTCATATTCACACCAAATGCAATGTACATATATGACATACAAACCAATTCCAGGGTTGCTACTAGTGAGGTAAATCATCAATCTAGATTGTATACATTTTCTGAATTTATTGAACCAGATTTTGCTTTATTGCTTACCCATGCTGATGAAAGTAGTCGGATATGGCATGAAAGGTTCGGGAATTTGAATTTTAGATATATGCAACAGGTTATCAAACAAATATTGGTTGATGGTCTACCAAACATCCATTTCTCCAAAGGAATCTGTGAGGGATGTGTTCTTGGAAAACACCCTCAAGAGAAATTTGACAAAGGAAAGATTTAGAGAGCTTCCTCTCCTTTAGATATGATCCATAGTGACCTCATGGGTCCTTTTCCGCATCCATAAATCAACAAAGCGAGGTTTGTTCTCATTTTTTTTTTATGTTTTCTCACGTTTCACATGGATTTACTTTCTCATGAAAAAATATGAGGTCTTTGAACACCTCAAAGATATCAAAGCCCTGGTTGAGACACATTCAGGAAAGAAAATCAAGGTCCTTCGAACTGATAATGGAGGAGAGTATGTCAATCATGAGATTCATAAATTTTTTCACGAGGCATGGTTTCAATTACAACACACAGTTCCCTATACTCCGCAGCAAAAAGGAGTTGTTGAGTGGAAAAATAGATCTCTAAAAGAGATGGCATCTTTCATGCTACATGCAAAGTCACTACCACATAAACTATGGGCTGAAGCACTTAATTGTGAAACCTACATGAAAAATAGATATTCCCATAGATCTATCAAGGATAATACCCCCTACGAGGCTTGGAGTGGCCTCAAACCGGAAGTGACCCACTTTTGTATTTTTGGTTAACGTCCATGGGCCCAGATTCCCTCTGAAAAGAGGAAGGCACTCGATCCACAAAGAACCGAGTGTATCTTTGTTGGATACCTCTATGGTGTGAAGGGATACATAATTATTGATCTTTCCTCAGACTAAATCATCATTGAGAGAAGTTTCCAATTCGAGGAAAGTATCTTGCATGTACCTCAGCAGTCGCATGAAGACACCTTCATTCTTCCACCTATCTGAGAAGATGAGAATGCACATGCCGACTCTTCTTCAAACAAGAGTTCTGATTCAGAGGAATCAGATGATCAAGATACAGAGTCAGAGAATCCAGATGCAGATGCAAATCCAGAGTAGAGGCCCAAGTGGGCACAAACTACTCTTCAGGATGCAGGGGATCTTGTTGGTGATCCAGCCGATACTAGGAGTACTCGATCTAATTTCGAGGAACCTCCTATTGCACTCACTTCCACTGAACCATTACCCTCCAGGCATCTTTTCTTTGTTCAGTCTTTAGATCCACAGTCTTATGGCGAGGCTGCTGGAAATCCCTTTTGGGAATCCACCATGCAGGAGGAGTACAATTCCCTCCTTGAGAACGAGACTTGGGATCTGGCTCCCCTTCCTTCTGGAAGGAAACTTGTCAGTTGCAGATGGGTCTATAGGACCAAGAGCACAGCTGATGGACATATTAAAAGATACAAATCCAGGCTTGTTTCCAAAGGCTTTCAGTAGGTGCATGGCATTGACTATGATGAGACCTTCGCTCCAGTAGTGAAGATTGATTCCATACATTTGTCACTTTCCATTACGACAACCAAGGGATGGGAAGTCCATCAGATGGACGTGAAGAATGCATTTCTTCATGGTGATCTCTTTAAGGAGATCTATATGGAATAGCCCGAGCGATTTATGCAGGATTCATCTTTGTTCTGTCGACTGAAGAAGTCTCTTTATAGCCTCAAGTAGGCTCTGAGGGCATGGTATACCAAGATGGACTCCTACCTGTTTTCACAAAACTTTGTACATTGTAAATCAGACCCAAATGTCTACATACTCAGGACGATTGATTTACTTCTACTCTTAGTTATGTATGTTGATGATTTTTTGATCACCGATTGCTCAAATTCAACAATTGTTGTAGTCAATAGGATTCCACATGATAGGTTTTTGATGATGGACATGGGTCCACTACACTTCTTCCTTGGACTAGAGATAATTCATGATGCATCAGGATTCAAACTTGAGGATGGAAGGGACACTCCACTGGTTAATAGCACATTGTACATACAGCTAGTGGGGAGCTTGTTGTATCTCACACACTCCAAAACAGGCCTCTCCTATGAAGTTGGTGTAGTTTCCAAGTTCATGCAAGAGATGCATGAGCTACATTGGAAGGTTGTAAAGAGTATCCTTTGATACGTACAGGGCACCATCACCTTTGGGATTCATTATGCAGCAGACTCTACATTAGATCTCATTGGGTTTATTGATTCTAACTGGGCTGGCGAAAGCATTGATCGCAAGTCCACATCTGGTTACTCACTCAGTCTTGGTTACGGGCCTATCTGTTGGTCTACCAAGAAGCAGGTTTCTATTTCTCTTTCTTCAGCCGAGGCAGAGTGCAGAGGGGTAGTTAACATAAACATTCAGGCTATGTCCCTACAACATTTTGTCATTGAGTTGGGCATTCAGTTTCATTGACCGATCGTCATCTGGTGTGACAACTAGAGCACTCTGAAGTTCTGCAGAGATCCATTTAAGAGGAAGCAGACGAAGCACATCGAGATCCACATGCACTACATTCTGGACTTAGTACATGAGCGGATCATCGACCTACATTTCTTTCCTTAAGAAAAACAGATGACAAATATCTTCACCAAGACCTTCATTGAGCATAAGTTCCATTCTCAGTGAAGTTGTCTTGGAGTAAAGGACACAGTTGTGTAGCAACTGTAGTTCTTCTTTTTACATACATTGTACCTTGAGGGGGGGGGGGGGGGG
>ML784018.1:371036-493534 GCA_009831015.1 Picea engelmannii
CCTTAAAGTACAATGTATGTAAAAAGAAGAAATAACAGTTGTTAGGAAAATGTGTCCTTCACTCCAAGACGACTGTGCAAAGAATAAAACTTTTGCTCAGTGAAGGTCTTGGTGAAGATGACTGCAGTCTATTCTTATGAAGGACGGAACCACAAGTCGATGATCCCCTCATGTACTAAGTCTCGGATGTAGTGCATGTGGATCTCGATGTGATTCGTTCACTACCTTTGAACTTGATCTCTATAGAACTTCAGAGTGCTCTGGTTGTCACACCAAATGATGATCGGCCGATGAAACTAAATGCCCAACTCAGTGAGAAAATGTTGTATCCACATAGCCTAAATGGTTATGTTAACTACCCCTTTGTACTCTACCTTGGCTAAAGATAGAGAAATAGCAGCCTGCTTCTTGCTCGACCAACAGATAGGCTCGAAACAAAGACTAAGTGAGTAACCATATGTTGACTTGCGATCAGTGTTATCTCCAACCCAGTCAAAATCAGTGAACCCGATGAGATCCAATGTAGATTCTGATGCATAATGAATCCCAAAGGTGATGGTTCCCTATACGTATCAAAGGATACACTTTACAGCCTTCCAATGTAGCTCATGTGGCTCCTGCATGAACCTGGAGACTGCGCCAACTGCACAGAAGAGGTATGGTCTAGAGTGTGTGAGATACAACAAGCTCCCCACTAACTGTCTTTACAATGTGTTTTCAACCAGTGGAGTGTCCCTGCCATCCTCAAGTTTGACTCCTTATAGGAAAGGGGTCGAGGCAGACTTGCAGTCTGTCATGTGAAATCTCTCAAGGATATCTCGTGCATACTTGGCCTGAGACAGTTTGATGCCTGATGCATCCTGATTGATCTTGAGTCCAAGAAAGAAGTGTAGAAAACCCATGTCCGTCATCAAGAACCTGTCATGTAGAATCCTCTTGACTGCAACAATCGTTGAAGTCGAGCAACCGGTGATCAACAAATCATCAACATACAGAAGTAAGAGTAGAATTGAATTAGTTATCCTGAGCATGTAAACATTCGGGTCTGATTTACAACGTACAAATTTCGGTGACAGTAGGTATGAGTCCATCTTGGCATACCATGCCCTGAGAGCCTTCTTGAGGCCATAAAGATATTTCTTCAGTCGACAGACCAAATATGAATATTGCATAAATCCCTTGGGTTGCTCCATATAGATCTCCTCAGAGAGATCACCATGAAGAAATGCATTCTTCATGTCCATCTGATGGACTTCCCATCCCTTGTCTACCGCAATGGAAAGTTCCAATTGTATGGAATCCATCTTCTCTACTGGAGCGAAGGTCTCATCATAGTCAATTCCATGCACATGCTGAAAGCCTTTGGAAATAAGCTTAGATTTGTATCTACTAATCTTTCCATACGTTGCGCTCTTGGTCCTGTAGACCCATCTGCATCTGACAAGCTTCCTTCCAGAAGGAAGGGGAACCAGATCCCAAGTCAGGAGGGATTTGTACTCCTCATGCATGGCAGATTCCAAAAAGAGATTTCCAACAACCTCGCCATAAGACTGTGGATTTGAAGACTGAACCAAGAAAAAGTTCTTGGGTGGAAATAGTTCAGTGGAAGTGAGTGCAAGAGGAGGCTCCTCGAAATAATATCGAGTCCTCCTAGTGTCATCTAGATCACCAACAAGATCCCCTGCATCGTGAAGAGTAGTTTGAGTCCACTTGAGCCTCGCCTCTGGCTCTACATCTATAGCTACATGCACTGAATCTACATCTGAATATACTGACTTTGTATCTGGATCATCTGAATCTTCTAAATTGGAACTCTCATCTGAAGAAGAGTCGGCATGTGCATGCTCATCATCTCTGACAGGTGGAAGAATAAAGGTGTCTGCATGCGACTACTAAGGTACATGCAAGACACTTTCCTCGAATTGGACATTGCGCTCAATGATGAGCCAGTCTGAGGAAATATTAATAAGTATGTATCCCTTCACACTGTCGGGGTATCCAACAAAGATACACTCTGTCCTCTGTGGATCAAGTTCCTTCCTCTTTTCATAGGGAATCCAAGCCCATGCACGTGAACCAAAAATACGTAAGTGGGTCACTTTCGGTTTGAGGCTTCTCCAAGCCTTGTAGGGGGTCTTGTCCTTGACAGATCTATGGGGAGATTTGTTTTGGATGTAGTTTTCAAAAATAAGTGCTTCGAACCATAATCTCTGTGGAAGTGACTTTTCATGTAGCATGCAAGATGCCATATCTTTTAGATGTCTATTTTTCCGCTTAGCAAATCCATTTTGTTGCAGAGTATAGGGAACTGTGTGTTGCAACTGAATCCCTACCTCATGACAAAGATTTTGGATCTCATGGTTGACATACTCTCCCCCGTTATCAGTTTGGAGGATTTTTATTTTCTTTCCTGATTGTGTCTCAACCAGAGCTTTGAAATCTTTAAGGTGTTGAAAGACCTCAGAATTTTGCCCGAGAAAGAAAATCCATGTGAAGCGTAAGAAATCATCAACAAAAATGAGCACGTACCTTGATTTGGTGATTGATGGATGCGAAAAAGGGCCCATGGGGTCACTATGGATCAAATCTAAAGGAGAGGAAGCCCTATGTGTCTTTCCTTTGTAGACTTTCTCTTGAGGGTGTTTTCCAAGAACACATCCCTCACAAATTCCTTTAGAGAAATGGATGTCTGGTAGACCATCAACCAATCCCTACTTGCTAAGTTGTTGCATATATATGAAATTTAAATGCCTGAACCTTTTGTGCCAAATCCTACTGCTTTCATCAGCATGGGTAAGTAGTAAAGCAGAATCTGGTTCAATAAATTCAGAAAATATGTAAAGCCTAGATTGATGATTTACCTCATTGGTAGAAACCCTGGAATTGATTTGTATGTCATATATATCCACTACATCAAGTGTGAATATGACTTTCTTTCCGGTGCCGAAATTTTTCATCTGATACACGGAGAGAAGATTGACGAAAATTTTGGGAATGTGCATCACATTCTCGAAGCTTTCGTTGGTGAGTTCAATCCTTCCTTTGTTGGTGACCTCGACTGGAGAGTTGTCCCCCGTCAGAATGGGAGGAACTTTGCATCCATCCAATGAAGAATAGACTATTTTTTTGGAATCCATGTGGTGTGATGCTCCTAAATCTACGATCCAAGCATCGAAAGAGGAGTTGATGGAAATCAAGGCATGACTAGAATTGCCTTTCTTGGGATTCAGATCTTCTGGCTTCTTATTCTTGGCACCCTCGGGGATGTGATCTCCAAGGCTTTTTTGTTGAAGTATTTGGGTCATTATATCTATTTTTTTTTATATACATGTAGATTCTGGATGGAATCATTTATGGAAGTATGTGCATTTCTCCCCTTTTTTCCCTTTCCACCTTTGGATTCGAAGGCATCGTTGAAGGGTTTTGAGTACCCTTCTTTCTTCGGATTTGCATGATCTTTATTTTGTATTTATCTTTAGATTTATGATATTGATGATCCCTTCCATCTTGCACAGTAAGTGCATGTGCCTTTGGGCCTTTTATTTTTCCCATGTTGATGATCTTGGTCTTCTCTTGTGTCAAAGATTCGATAAATTCCTCAAGAGAAAGCATATTCTAGGTGGCTCCGGAGGTGAATATGACTCAATGGAATGTGGATACAAACACCGATAATTCAGGACCAATCTGGAGAGAATGGTGATGACCATTTTTTTGTCCTCCTAATATTTATCAACCCCGCAGGCCTTGAGTTGCGATAGTAAATCCTTATATTTTGTTAAGAAATCTTGGAGATTGTCGAAGCTTTTTGGATCCAATTTGAGCAATTCCACCTCGAGCATGTGTCCCCTCATCTCATCCTGTTTTCCAAAAATCCCTTCCATGGTGTTCCAGGCTTCAATGGGGGTTTTACATGAAGATATGTGAAAAAGGAGATCGAGAGAAATGAGACTAGAAATTGTTCTGAATGCTTCATTTATTCGATTTAGATACTTGGATTTTTGTATGGCTGATGTTGGTTATGTCTTTGCGTTCATGGTTAACTTGTATAATCTTATTCTTCAAAGATGCATGATCATGTTCTCCTTCCATGGAAAGAAGTTTTAAGGTGTAAGAATGAATTCTTTTGGGAATTCCATTTTTCTGTTGTCTTCAATCTTCGGTACCTGCAAAAAATAATTTGGTGTGGCTTTTCCCTAGTATTTCGTCGGCTCTAATACCATGCAAATTTTTTGAAACTGCATAGAATAGATCTAGATGGGAATTGACATACACAGTTGCATAGAAAATAGAAGAAAAGAGAAGCAGGAGAAAAAGAATGGAATAATTCTCATTAACCAAATAAATAATTGATATTTTACACATGATATACTATGTATAACTCAACAAATGCGCATTGGAGGAGAATCCAATTCACCATAGTGGTGGTCTAGAGTGATCTAGACACACACCAACAGTTACGGGAGTAAATTGCCAGCTAGTATAGTCTCTCGGGCAGTTACAAGAGTGAACTGCCACCTAGCTAAGTTAACTAGTCTATCAGTCTTCAGTTAACTGACTGAAACAGAGTGAAGTGAGAAGGAGATCAGGGAATCATGGATAATTTTCTAGTCTGGTGATGATCCCAAGGACAATGTGCATTAATTGGTGATGATCCCAATGTTGCATGGTGATAATCCCAATGTAGCATCTATACTCCACTCAACTGATCAAACTGAAGAGAATATTCTCCCTAGAGAAATGTTCTTCCTAAAATATAGGAGACGGAATAATGACTAATAAACATAGGAAAAATCTTAGGAAAAGGAAATCCTAGGTCTTTGTGAAGTAACTCCAACAAAACCTTAAGGAAGCTCCAACTCCCTTTGTTCTCTGGCACCAAACGAAAGGAGTCTACAACCCCCTTTCCTAGCCCCATCCTGACGCCTTGAAATATAAGTGTAGACCAAAATTTCACAACCACAATCACTATCACTATCACTTCCACTATCACATCAACATGTAACCAGTCAACCTATCATTGTCACCAACCTATCATTGTCACCAACCTGTCATTGTCAACCTATCATTGATCAACATGTACAACGTGTCATTGTCACTGATACTCAACCATATCTAATCACATGGATCATATACCAAGGACACCTCTCAACTAGATGTCCAACATCACCAACACATGCCTCTACCAAGCATGTACCAAAGATGTGCCTCAAACATATACCAATGCCTCAATAAAATACCAAAGGCATGACCATCACATAATCAACAAGTAACCAAGATGTACCTCAAACAATGTGCCTCAAGCATGTGCCAAACCATGAACCTGTACCATACCAAGCATCAATCGTGTACCACAACAAGTGCATCAACCATGCACCAACACCTATACAACATCAAGTGCATCAACCATGCACCAACACATGTACCATGTACCTCAACCATCTACCATGTACATCAACACCTATACCATACCATGTACCAACAATGTATCTCAACCATATACCATATCACTCAATCATTCCATACACCACATACCATAGGATATACCAAGCAAGTAATATCAATGGTGTACCTTAACCAAGTACCAACATCACCAAGAGATGTATCCCATACATGTGTTGCCATATACCAAGTGTATTCCTCAACAATGTATTGATATCAATGATAGGCCTCTAACATAACAACCATACACCATGTGCCAATGCTTCAAGATTATACCAAGAACAAACATCAAGCATGTACCATAGCATCATCAACATGTAGTCAAACCATATACCAAACAACAAAGAGTGTACTACTAACAATGTATCATATCATGTCCAAGATGTACCTTGCACCATCACTACCATGACATGCCTCAAGCATGTATCATACCGTAACCAAGCATAAGCCTCAAAACAAACACATGAGCATACCTGTAACCTACAGCCAACCTGTTGTACTGTAATACTATCATACAAATCTTCCACAACCTTCAGTAGCCTAGTACCAACATATGTATCAATCTTTCCTTAGCTTCATGGGACTAAAACTCCTTGTCATGTGGGGACTCGCGTGATGTGCTCTAGGAAACCCGCGGGGATTCCTTGCGGGACACTAGTTTTCTGACCCACAGGGATCAACCAATTAGGGATTTTACAAAAAACCCTAACTCTCCTCTCTAATCCTGAAAATCACGCACTTCTCTCTTGTCACTACCTCAGATTTCACTGTCGCAAACTAGCAAAAAGATTACTTGCTCACAAGATAGATATTCAATGAATGTGTATGTGAATGTTCTTATGAGAGACTCCTTGAGGTGTATTTATACTTTTTCTAGGTAAGATATTTCCTTATTCTTAGGGATTCTTGAATTTATTGTTACAACCACTTTAACCTTTAATTAAATCAATTGTAACCAACTAGGGGCTTCTTAACCATTCTTTGGGGATTTCAACTTCATGAGGGCATATCTCCCTAACCGTGAGGAACCATGTGGCATACCACCTATCACTGGAAATGGAACGACGAGGACTATCCATTTATGAGTGTGTTCCCTACATTTTCACTTTCCTTCATGTCCTTATTCCTCAAACAAATTCAGGTCTCATGACCACACCTCCAGGGCGTCGTGTAGACTTCATCAAATGCACCCAACACATATGTTGACATCAACCAATCTTGTTGACATAAATGACAACTAAGTCACCATCAATATCGACCACAACTATGGGGTATCTTGAATTCTCCAAGGGTTGACATCAATGACAACCAACTGTCCAACAATCAAGTCAAAAAATAGAATAGTTCTTAACAATATTCACAACATATTACTACTCTTCCATACATTCATTTAACAACTAAAATCTAAAACCGAATTTAAACCTCACTCACCATCATATACCTTAAAATGATATGCAATAAAGACCAATAAAAACTTGGTCACAATTGAAAAGTATTAGGCATGAAGGGATATCAAAGAAATTGTATATGTTATCCCAAATTCCTTTTCATTAATGTCCCAAGTGTCATTTGGGATTACTAGTCCTTTTTTGGATTTTGCATCTGATTCCATGGTGTGCCCTCTATAGATGTGGGCAAAGTAAGTGGAGGCGAAGGAAGGTATTGAGTCCTTCACTCAGTCAAACAATGGCCCCAAGGTAATATTCTACATCCTGATGGAACTTGTTCTCCTTTCAATGACTAGCTTGGAATACCCCATCACCTAAATGAGTGGGATACCTCTTTCCTCTACTAGTTTCAATAATATTTCCAATGTATTTCATTCTACAATGTTATTGGTGCCTTCTTCTTGTCCATAAATACAATTTTGTAGCCTTTTGAGAGATTTATAAGTCATCCTACCTCATAAAAACCATGTTGTCCTTGGCAAGCATCATCTAAAAAGATCCCATGGCTTATTTTTATCAACCTTCAATTCTCCTACCTTCCTAGCCCCTTTGATTTTTGAAACCCATTTTATTCCTTGAAACACACACTTAAATAGGTTTATTATGCAATTGGAAAGGAGGATATTCCTTTCCTTCTGTTGTAACATAAATCAACACAACTCAAATTTTAGAATTTTTTTCCAAAACTTGCTCATCCCTTGTCATTCAAGTTTCCACTCCTTGGTCCATAAAGCCTCTGCCATTTATACTTATCTCTAAAACCTTTTCCAAATATAATTTGATCTCCTTCATATCTGATTTCATGGTTCTCCTTTCAAATCCTTTCTCAAAATTATCATTTTAAGCCAAGATTTATAATATTGTTATATGATGAGCTCAAATATTTGGTTGTAGTATTTTTATTTATGATGGTTTCTCTGAAGTGTTATTTATGATGATAATTATGCCTCATGGTGAAATGTTATTGCCGACAGTTTATATTCGTTGGAATTCATATTTCTAACAGAGAATTAGTTTACCGATGGTGAATGGAGTATGGCAGCTCACATAACAGTTGAAGAGGCCATTTCAAGGAACACTTAAGCACAATTTTTGAACAATTATGAAAGAAAATGGAGCCCAATACATATTTTAATCCATTTGGAGGAGGACCACAACTCTGCGTTGGTCTCAAACTTGCCAAATCGAAGATTGTTGTTTTGTTTCATCACCCTTTTCTCAACTTTAGCTGGGAATTGGCAGAAGAAGATCATGTGTTTTCTTTTCCTTTCATAGAGTTTGAGAAGGACCCCCACAACGTACAGGATGTTAACACGTGCAAGGTTTACCATCAGTAAAATTCGAGCATAGTTTCCGAGCAAACGGAGATGAATTTCCAAAATCCACGATATGTTTTTTTTGCAGGATGGCCTCAATTGTATGAATCACGAGAAAAATTAAAAATATTGAATGGTTTGAGAGATTTTGTTGTTTTTCTAAAGGTGAATTTTCCATATTTTTTGAATGGCAGGATTGGTAAAATGTCCAATGCCCAAAACCAGTTTACATTTACCGTACAAGGCATATGGTCAATGTAAACTGGTTTTGGGTGTATGGTTATATTGACCGTACAATAAAAAAATTTCAAATATGCAGAAATAACATGTGCACTGAAACTTTCTGTTACTGGTGCACTTGGATTTTGAACAAGAAAAGCCCTGAATGGTTCTTGTAGCAACTTCCTTGGATGGCAAAGATCAGATGGGAAATTCTAGAACTTCACAACTAGCATACTACCTGGTCTCTAACAATTTTTCTTCGAAGGATACATTTGATCCAGTTTTTACACTGGATATGTGCATGACCCAGTTGGATCGCAAGCAGGATTCTTTGTTTTACAAGGATCAATTTAATTATGCTGCAGAGATGATGCTTAAATCTGGTATATCCAAAATTCTTCCTTAGTTAATTCTTTTTGATATTAAATTTGATCCATGTTGGTACTCCATGAATTCAATTGAAGGACCAACTTTATCTACAATTCATGTAACTCTTGAGGATGGTTTTAGTTATGCAAGCTTTGAATGTTGATTAAGTTTGGTTGTCATTGATGTCAACCCTTGAAGAAATCCCCGTAGCACAAGGTTGTGTAATGGACCCCGTAGCACAATTAGACAGCTTCAAGGTTTACAGGGGAAAGCTAACTTTTTGCGTCGATTTATTGTGAATTATGCCAATATCACTAAGGGTTTCATGCGCGTATTGAAGAAAGACACCCTGTTTATCTGGGATGAGCGAGCCCAACAGTGTTTTGACGCTTTAAAGAAAGCCTTGGTATCGGCCCCTCTGCTGAAATCTCCTGATTACAGTAGAGATTACTTATTGTATATCGTCGCATCTGAAGAAACCATTGGTATGGTTCTAGTTCAGGAGGATGATGAGCTCTGCGAGCATGTCATCTACTATCTCAGTCGAAATTCAGTCGGTCCTGAACAAAATTACTCACATGTTGAAAAGCTAGCTTTGGCTGCCGTCCACGTAGTCCAACGTTTATGACACTATATATTGCTTTGCAAAACCGCTGTGGTTGCTGATGTTAATCCATTTCAATACGTCCTCACTAGACGTATCATAGGCGGAAAATATAATAAATGGATTGCCATCCTACAAGAATTTGATCTCGACTTTGCTTCGACCAAGTCTAAGAAATCACTAGTTTTTGCAGAGTTAATATCCGATTTCCCACGGTTAGACGAAGATGTTATTCATGTCGATTCATTCGCAGATGAACACATTTTCCTTGTTTCGTCATCTTACCCCTGGTATGGAGATATTGTTTTATACCTTCAAACCTTGAAGTTCGCTCATCATCTCTCGCGAGATGATCGACGACGTGTTCGATACCAAGCCAGAAAGTATACAATCGTCGGCGACACTTTGTATCATCGAGGAATAGATAGCATTTTATGTCGTTTCTTAACTCATGAAGAAGTCGAGTTAGTCCTTAATGATTGCCACAAAGGGGCTTGTGGCGGTCATCTATCCGGGCTTGCAACAACCTAAAAAATATTGCGAGCCAGTTACTTCTGGCCCACCATCTTTAAAGATTGTATTGAAGCGGTTAAGAAGTGTCACCCCTGCCAGGTGTTCACTCGAAAAATGCGCTCGCACCCAGCCCCTCTCCACCCGGTCATTACCGTCGGTCCCTTCACTAAGTGGGGAATAGATTTCGTTGATTGCAACCCAACTTCTGTTGGGGGGCATCAACACATTATCGTGGTTGTTGACTACTTTACCAAGTGGGCCGAAGCCATGCCTACCATGAAATCCGATGCAAAGACTGCAGATTTTTTCGTATTCAACCAAATTATCGCCCGATTTGGTATCCCGAGTGAGATTGTCACTGATCATGGCAGTCATTTTCATAATGAAATGATGATAGAACTAGCATCTAAGCTAGGGTTTAAACATGATCACTCGTCTACTTATTACCCCCAGGAAAATGGGCAAGTAGAGGCCGTCAATAAGTCTCTCAATACCATTTTGCAAAAAACTGTCAGTCGAAGTAACTCCAACTGGCACATCATGTTATATCCCACACTTTGGGCATACCGAACCTCGGTTAAGACTGCCACCGGTTTTTCTCCTTTTCAGTTAGTACACGGTGTGGAGTCGATACTTCCCGTTGAATGCGAAATCCCTTCTCTCAAATTGGCAGTTGAGCTCCTACCTGACACTTCGGATTTAGAGTGATGCCTTGTACACCTTGAGAGTCTTGATGAGCAACGTCGAGATGTCTTTACGGCTATCAAGGCAAATAAGAAACTTGTCAAGGTTCAGTACGATAAGTCTGTCTTCCCCCGGTTGTATGCCGAGGGTGAATTGGTCCTCTTGTATGACCAAGCCAAAGAACCGCTAAGGGGAGGCAAGTTTAAACCCATGTGGCACGGTCCTTCTATTGTGCGACGTGTTCTAGAAAAAAGAGCCTACGAGTTGGAATATTATGAAGGGAATAAATTGGTTGAGCCCAGAAATGGGCTCTACTTAAAAAAGTACTACGGTTGAGCCCTAGGCTTGGGTGAAACCCTTTGTATACTAATGTAAATTTAGTATATATACACCTTTTCCCCTTTTTTGTCTTTGGCTTGCTTATCAAGTTTTCCCTTTTGTTGGCAGATGTCAACGGAATCTTTGGTCTATGTAGGATTCGTAGACGGAGCCAGTCATGATACAAGGAACTTAGCTTCCGCCGCTTGGGTGATTTACTCATTCGAGGGTCTGCTGGTGTCTTAAGGTGGTGTATGCCTAGGGCCATCCACGAATAATGTGGTCGAATATAGCGTCGTTATAGAATTATTGCGCGATGTTATCTCACATGGTATTCGCTCTATAGAAGTGTGCCTGGATTCTCAGTTAGTCTTACGTCAGTTAAACGGTCATTACCATGTGCGTGATCCGACGTTACTCCATCGATTCCTATGGGTACGTCTTTTAGAATGACAATTTGACTTTATTACATATTTTCACATTCCTAGAAGTTCTAATCATGTATCAAATGCCTACGCTAATTATGTTTTGGATTGGCATTTGTCACATTAATAAAGCAAAGAAGACCATTAAATCAATGAACACATTGTAAGATATAAGTACATCCGAAGATCCCTCTTTTTATATTTCCAAAAAATATGGTGTTTTATATTACAAAATTGGGTCTAAACCCCTCAAAAATACATATACAGCTGATATACATGTCCTATGACATCTACGCCTATGGTGCCAGATGAGTCTCGTGATAGCAAACCACGGCATTAGTGAGACGTCGGAAGAGTTGTACCCATGCTCTAGGTACACCGCCAACCTGTCTCTGCATGGCTTCAGGTAGATCCTCCACCTGAACCATAGGAATCCTCTATGTCAAACGCGACAGGTTGCCCTGCACGTTCTGAAGGACTCTCTCCGCCTCTCCTCCCACTGCCTCATCTGCTCGGTGCGTCCACCTGTCTCATAGGAATCCCACTGGCCATTGTGGACCCACGTCTGCAACCACACAAGTATCGAGTTAATATTTAAACACACCATCCAAAAAAAAAATTTGTTCTTTTAAAATACAAAAATACAAAAAATGAAATATATAAAAAACATTGTTTACCTATGGCGCCATAGGCGGCTCCTGGTGGAAGTGGCATATCAAGATCACCTCTGAAATCAATTCCTGCATAGGGATAGTCGTCCAGAGCTATGATTTGTCTCCCCCACCAGAAGAAAAAATCATCATTGTAGGGTGTCACCACCCTACCTCCCACCTGCCGCCTCATGACCTCAACCCATCGCGCCATAGCTGGATCACATGGCCCTCTAGGAATGATATCCACTCTAGGTCCCAGGCTTGGGATCCGCTCTAAAAAGAAGATACAAAGGATAGAGGCAAACCCAAAGTTTCTCTTTTCCCCCTTCTTGCACTCTATCAACTGACCTTTCATGTTGGTCAGCAGTGAGGTACACCAATCGTACACGGTAGGCCTCACACACTCCAGTGCGTAAAACATAAGCGGTCTCGATGCTTGATGCAGTGAGGCCGACCCTATAATCCTGGTAAGCACGAGCACAATAGTCTTCAAACTGAGGTTACCTATAGCCCGGATAGGGATTTGACTTCCCACCATGGGAGTCCCTGCAACACAGTGGGCCTCGATGTATTCTTCGACCTTCATCCCACTTCTGGCCCCACATGACTTAAGGTCCACGACCTCTCCTTAGAGTGAAAGTCCTATCAAAAAGTAGATGTCCTCTACTTCGATCCTTAATGGTTGCCCATCAAGGATAAATCTCTCGCTATCTGGATCCCAATAGCCCACCAACATTTCCAATAACTTCACTTGGGCCCTCATTCCTTTGAGAGCCCAAAACTTGTATAGACCACATATTTTCAATGCCTCTTGAGCCACCAGATCCCTTTCCACTGCTGCATCTACCTCCTCATGCTCTCTCTCCCTCCACTCCAACACCATCCCGCAAAAACCAAATAAATTTTGGAGTTAAAAACTTATTTTTTTCCCTTTTGCGCACATATACGTGGTTTATCCAAGAACAGTCATGGGTAGGGCCTGATATACGCCCCCTGTAGTTCACACAGGGGCGTATATCTGGTCATATATGCGACATATTAGTATAAATCCACGTATACTGAAAAACATAATTTGCGCCCTTAAAAACTAAAAAAATGGAGCCCAATTCAAAATTGTAAACCATGGAATTTGAAGATGATGGGGTGAAGAGTTACCTGGACCAGACAGCTTGCCATTTCGTTGCTTATTTCTCCCGCGATCGTCGTTTGAATTCCAGAGGTATGTTAGTCCAAATTGCACTATTTTGGGTGAAAATGAAAATGACATAGTAAATTGTGGTTTTATTACTATTTATAAAACATTTTTACCCATTCGATATAGTTTTATGCTATTATTTTGTCTAATGGACTAATTCAAAAATGGTTTTAAGATGGTTTTTGTAGTTTCGACTCAATCTTCTTACAGATTTCAACGTCATGGTTGGTCGTTCGTATCCTCAGACAGGTATATTCATAACCTATCATATAGAATAGGTATTCACTACATCGTGTTGTTTTGCATTATCCTTCAATTACCACTTTTTATGCCTTAGGTACGAACCCATTTATTGTGACACATTAACCTCCATCTGCTATCATAGCATCGTTAATAAATGGTAGAGACTTGCCAAACATGGGTACCCTAGTTAGAACCTCTTTGTCACTTAGCGTCCATGCCGAGATTTTCCTTAGGACCGGGAGTCCATTAGAATTCGACACATGACTTTACAATGAGCCTTATTTCTCATTCATGTACACGCAGCCTTATCACCCGCGGACTCCCGGAACACGAGTCTTAGTTAAGCTCTTTTCCGACTCGTTACTAAAAATTGAAAAGATCACCGAGTGATTTGTCCCTTTCACACTCGTTAAAATTGGATTTGAAAGATCACGAGTCTTAGTTAAGCTCTTTTCCGACTCGCTATAAAAAATGGAAAAGATCGTCGAGTGAACTTGTCTTCTTCACACTCGTAAATTGTATTTGAAAGGACGTCTATTTGGCACAAGTTTACCCCTTTCTCACACCAAATAGACTACAAGATATAAAAAGGACATTTTTTGGCATTAAATTGTGATTGCATCTCATGCCCTTGCTTGCAGTATTGAGCCTTTAGCCAGTTCTCACTTTGCGTTATGAACCATGGCCCAAGCAGAGCCTTGTTCTTATCCTTCGCAATTTGACACCTTATACCTTGGAACGAACATCACCCCAAGTTTCCATATCCCGCATGCATTTCCTTGCATTGAGCATAGGTACGTTCCACTGTTGGAACTAGTTTTTCTTACTTGCAACACTCATTTCCTCCTTCGTATCATATCATTCATTTGTTATGAAAAAAAAAAAAAAGACGAGCAGGAAGGGAGTACTATATTGTAATTGGCAGCAATCGTGTCGCCTTTGAACAGAGCACAAAGTTATTGAGTCCTTGCGTCATCATAATTTTGGGTTTAGCATGGCCTTAGGAAGCTGATCTCGTTATAGAATTTTCTATACTCACTGGTTAATCTTCCAGCCACTATAGAGAACATTATGGATGCCTCCTGCATCTAATTGTCAAATCATTAAGTCTATGCTGCCAGAGTCCACCGTATGTTTCATGCTCTTGTTCAAAGGAAGTCTATCAACCTGTGTCGGCCACTCCTCAGAAATTTTGACTTCGCATGTCGGCCATACCCTCAGTTTTTCTCAGAATCACATTATAATTTGGTCTTATGATGCACCCTGGCCCTACTTTCATCATTGGTAGGTCACCTTGAACCCAACAATCAACATTTCATCATAGGTTGTTGACTGGGTGGTTTGCCTTGTGTTCAATGGCAAGACATCTATTCACACTTTGGGATTCGTGTAGTGTCTTGGATTCCATTAGCCTTATTGGTGGTTTCCTTTCCTTTGTCAGTAGTTTTCATCACTAGCTTCTATTCAGAGGGTCTTTTTCATGTACCACTTGCATTTGGCACACGCAAAAGATGCAAAGGGTCGTTGGTTCGTGAACATGTTCTTCGTCCGATCTCCACCAAATCATGAAGCTTTTGCTTTGCTCCTCGTGCTGACTGATGAGAGATGCCTTAATGCTCTCCTTTCAGTGGGTCTCTTTCCAACGACTTCAACTCATGTATTCTAGATATGAGACTTAGATTTTTTTTAGTACCTTGAGGTTTACAGTCATTAGTGGCAGGCTCTCTCGCCATTGACATATGGGAATACATCAATGTCTCCTGATCAATGGATCTCTCAAATATTTGACACCAACTCCTTCATTCACATTTGTAGAGATGTACTCAGTGCCCTGATACCTACTTTCATAATTGGTAGGCTGTCTCGCATTTTTTAACGGTATACCTCAATGATCGGTAATCAAACGATGTCTCATCGTGTTCGACCTCAACTCATTTATTCACATGATGTAGACTTGCACCATTGGCGGATTGTATTGAATACTTGAAGACATCACTTTGAAGACACAACTTTTCTGAGTTGTTACTTCCATTTCATCGGGCCAGTACCTTTTTGACTTCAGCGATCATGGGAGATTAGATTGTACTCCTTGGTATACAGATATCTTCAGATTGATTTTGAGACTGGTTTCACTAGACCTTGTTCTTGACTATGACAACTATTGGCATGTAGCCGCATTTATATTTTCCTACTCATGGCCATGAACACTTGTTGGTATATTTTCCACATGGATCTGCATTGTATTCTTGGCAGCCATGTATGCAAAGTCAGTACATAATGTAATGAGCAATTGAGTTCGTCCAACTGGTTCTCTACCACTCCACTTCTGGGTTATTTATAATATATTTTGGCCATCACATATACTCCTGTGATCTCACACATTAGGGGGCATCTGTTATAGAAAGATTTGCCTCACCATTGCTATCTTGCACAGAGGGCCTTTTTCCATTTCCCTATGCAGACTTATAAAACCCCTTTTTGATAAATCCAGAGCCAAAAATATATATATATATTCCACATATACGCTCCCTAACTGCTTTACAAGATGTGTATACGCTTGATGCTCCACTACAATTCGCGTATGTCGGGATTTGTGCCAGAAAATACAAAATGAGGTCAGGTTTCCATGTCACGACAAAAGATCTCTGATCTTTGGCCTTCCATATACTGGAAACGTTCCGACTCGGCCCTTCAGTTGCATTCTGGAGGCTATAAGAGCACAATTTCAAGCTATGGAAAAAGAGAGAGAAAGCATTCAACTTTGAGAGCAAAGTTAATCTCGAGAAATTATTTCATATTGAGTTTACATCCCTTTGTCCCTCAAGTCTAAACACAGTGTTTAGCCCCCAAGCTCTTCCCTTATTGTCAAGAGAATCTCTTTATCTCTTTGCTATGAGCTTGTCGTTGGTGAAGGATTGAAGTGGTGGAGACCCAGTTGGAAGGTACTTGGTTTCTTGGTTTCGAACCGTGCCGACACAAAAGTCTATAATGTTGATACTCGTGTGGATCAATTATTAATAGAAATACTCCTTTCCTGTCCTATCAATATCTTGAAAATATATGATTATTATCCATGGGCATGTTTCTAATGTTTGTTAATGGATTGTGTTATCTGATGTGCTAACTCATTTTATATATTGTCACTATATACTTGCATCGCTTGTTCGTTGAGAACTTCTTGCAGGTATAAGGATTTGGGTCAAAATGCTCAATGGTGGAATGACATCAAACAATTGGATCGAGGTAGGCTTCTTCCTCATATTGCACATTAGTTTATATAGCACATGTTGGAATTAAGTTGATTTCTGCAGTCATACCTGTCTGTTGTGGTTTACCCTTGGCCATAGAGAGTTTTTCCCTTGTAATAGGTACATACTTGGCACATGGTTGGTTGCACTTGTTTATGGTACAGGTTGATTACAGATTGTTTGGTACAGGTTGGTGCATGGTTGATGCACTTGTTTACGGTACAGGTTGATTACAGGTTGAGGTACAGGTTGATGCATGGTTGATGCATGGTTCAAGTTTATTGGTACATGTTTACAACGGTATATATCACAGTGATAGTGTGACAGTGGTTCCATCATTCTACTTCTACTTCAAGGCGGTTGGACGAGGCAAGGACAGGTGGTTGTAGCTGGAGAACATGGGGGGTTGTAGCCTCCTTCTGGTTGTATCCAGAGAATTGGGGAGTTAGAGCTTCCCTCGGGTTGTAGCCTGAGAAACTAGGGGGTTGAAGCCTCCTTCCAGTTGCAGCTAGAAAACAAAGGAAGTTGGTGCTTCCAATGAATTTAATTCTTCAAGACATATAAGATAAATCATTCTGTGGTTTTCTCCTGATTTGGGTTTCCACATAAAACACTGGTGTACTTTGTATGCGTGTGATTGTTCATTTCTTATTGCTCATTATTGTATAATAATTCTACATTGATATAACACTTGGATTATTTGGAGAAAAATGATTATAATTACGCTATTACTGATTCACCCCCCCTCTCAGTAATCCAACATTGAAGACATGGGTTATCATTCCAAGGATTGTGATCTAGAAGCTTTGGTGGAGAGGGTATTAATTTGTTTCACACTTATGATATTCTCCATTGCAGTTTATGACAATGTTGGTGCGTGTCTATCTTCAAGGACCAAACTAGTTTGGCCACAAGGGTATAGGTGTGAAATCATCGGGAAAAGGATTAAGATTGGGTCACTATTTATTTTAAATTCCATGGAAAGTAAAATGTATGTTATTGTGATTGACTTTATCTTCAAGAATATACCCAAAGATTTGAAATCTTCTAGAGAGATAATCGAACTATTATGAGAGTTGATAGTTGGTAGCATAAAATAATAAAGGTGTCAATTCGATCTCCTATTTTTAAGGTAACTAGGATAGTTAACCTAGAAAGTGTCGATCCCTCTCAAGGATATTATCTCTATTCTATTTTAATCCAAGATTTGAAGGCGTAATATTGACAATCAATCAAAACAATTCCAAGACTTCTAGGCAATAGTTAAGTATTAGATCCATATTTTCAACCAACAACATAATCAACATTGAGGGCATATAAGCAACATTTGAAAGACATTTTGAGGGGGATGTAGGTTACGAAATTCTTGACAACATGGGTTGTGTTTGTAAAAGGCCCTATTGTAAATATATAAATCATAGACTGTGTATTGTATTCATTTTCTTATCTAAACAGATCCGTGTTTTTCCTTCATTTTGTTGTGTTAAACTCCTTATTAATTGCCACCTTTGTTCTTTTTTTATCATTATAATTTGTAGAAAGATTACAGGTTTTAAAATGACAATTTGGTACTACGTTCACTGTCATTTATCATAAACAAATTTGTAGGTTATTGGTATGAGTGTCATTATGTTGAATTCACCCTTGTTCTCAACTTTGACATTCTTTTATTGACTGGATTCATTCTTACAGATGCCCGATAAATCACTTTTCTTCATCTTGCTTGACAGGGACTTCCTTACTCACTATTAGACCAAAGATTTAGTGTTCTTCTTCTTTTCTTCCACCTTCCATTATAATCTTTTGTTCTCTATTAGATGAGAATCCATGCCCAATGAATTAAACCTTTGGTATGATGGATTTACAATCTTTTATTGCCATTTTTTTGCTAGTTTTTCTCTCAAACCTGTCTACCCTATTTTATGTTGTTTGTTACCCAAATATAGCACCTAAGATTAATGATGAAAGCCATTGATTAGTGACAGTGGGTAGCCTACAGTTTTAAATCTGATGAGGGATCCCCCTCTGATCTAAGAGCCAACTTGTGACCTGAAGATTCGTTTAAATATGTCTTGGCATGGTTTCTAAACAACCAAAAACGATCTCAAGTTACAACATTCTTTTTGGCGTCATTGTTGGGGACGAAGGTTTGAGATATTTTCCTCGGGGTTTTATCAAGATTAGATATGATTCTTGAAGGTGAACAAGGATCAGAAATAGGTTGTGTGGCTATTCACCTAACAACTCCACTGTAATTTCACTGGTGACTATGATGTTTTTCAATGTCAAGTTCTTTTGTTGCAAAGATCACTGCAAGGTTTTCACCTTTTGATTTCTCAGTTTTACTTGGCTTTACAAATACTGTTCCACACATAGAGGAATGGGGAGAATGTCTTCCCATATTCAAAGAAAATGATGGATATAGTCCAATTGAGCACCTCATAGTTTTTCATAAATATATGCATCAAATGGGTATTGTTCATGAAGATGTATTAATGAAAATGTTTATGTTTTACTTGGAAGGAGATGCACGACAATGGTACAAATATCTACCTCCTGGTAGTGTTTCTATTTAAGATAATTTCATGCATATTTTCATCCTCACTGTAGAAGAAATTTCAAAGCTAAATTTATTTTAGAATCTTGTTGGAATGAAAAATTTGAAAGACAAATCTGTTATTCTAATGATCATGAAGAAGAATTTGCTGATAAAAAGTTTGAGTGTGATAGCAGTTTTGATGAAATGCAAGAAGATTCTCATCAAGAAAAATTATATAAAGAACAATCAAATCAAGAAATATATGATGAAAATCATGAAGATATATTGATCCTTGTTTGTGAAGATAAAGGTCAATTTTTTTAGCGTATAGCTAATTTAGATTAATGTGAAGGATTCTTTAAAGACAATGATGGAGAATAGATCTGTGAATTGGAATCTTCAGAAATTCTTAGTAGTCAACTCAACAATGCATCAAAAAAAGAAAAGAGCATACAAAAACAACACAAACATTTGTACATGGATGATCAAATGGTAATTTTCTATCAGTATGAAGATCCTCTAGCACCCTACTTAAAATCAGTAGGTTGTGTGAGTTTTTTATCATTCTTTCACTGTAAATATTGATTCAAGCTACATATGGATTTTTTGTTATTCATACTTTACATGTTGATTATAAATGGTGAAAGAATGGATCATTCAAGAAGTCAATTTCTTTGGTAGTTGCACTGGAAGTATACTTATACTTGATCGAAATGAATGAGTTGATTAAGTAGGAGTAGCTCGTATATAAATAAGCTTTCAGTTTGAGCATCATTTTAGTTTCAGTTCGGTAGTTAGAGCAATCTCTTTTCAATTTTTCAGTGTGTAAAGTGATATGGCTTTCATTTTGTAAGGTCAGTTTGTTTCAACTGAGAATAATCAAGGGTTATTTTAAGTCTGATGTTTCAGAGATGATTTCAGAGAATGTACATGCATTTACAGGTTTCAGAGTTGAACATAGTTCATTTTCATATTGCAGAAGTATGAAGGCATGTGGTCTATTGTTCTTCGGTTGCTTGCAGGGAGACACCATCCCCAGATGGAGCCTAATGTTGTAACATAAATCAACATAAGCAAAATTTTAGAAATTTTTTCCAAGACTTTCCCATTCCTTGTCATCTCAAGTTTCCACTCCTTGGTCTATAAAGTCTCTGTCATTTATCCTTATCTCTCAAACCTTTTCCAAATCTAGTTTGATCTCCTTCATATCTGATTTCATGGTTCTCATTTCAAAGTCTTTATCAAAATTATCATTTTAAGCCAACATTTTTAATATCCTTATATTAAACTTCCACAAAGGCTAATAGTTATCAAATATCTCGTATCTAGGATAGGTTATAAGTTATTACTTGTTTGTCTCAAGAAGTGAACTAAGATTGATTTCTATTTTAAGTTACGAGTCAAAACTTGTATTTTTAAGTTATATGTCATATTATAGGTTCAAAGCTCCAATTCATTTTTCGAGCCTAAATCATCATTTCCAGAAGGGGGTAGGGTATGTATAACTCCGTAGACTTTACCAATCAAATCGATGGGCGGAGGGGGGTCCCTTGTCCCACAAACAAGAGAGTCTCACACACCAATTTAGTGTGACTTGGCCGTGACCTTAAAAATATATTATTATTATTTATTATTATTATTATTATTATAAACCAAATGTTGTAATCTAGCACCAATAGAATGGTGCTATTATGGAGTGAAAATCAATGGTCAATGGAAAGAAGATCTGATGGATCATTGCAAAGGAGATCAACAGTTATTATGTATTGTGGAACCCCCGCATGATCGACATTTAAACTAAGGGGATTGGGCCACAAAACTTAACCAAGGTTAAAGTTTCATCGATGTGCGACAACATATGGATTGCGACCCCCCCTCTATATATTTTGAAAAACCGTAGACACACCCCTCACAATGCATATGAGAGTAACATGTGGTAGCTCAATACCTGTGGACGGTCAAAATGTAACATGCATGGTTTGATGGTATGTGGACATCTTCTGGTGAATTGTGAGAGACATGGCGATATGACACATACTCGTTTTGTTAAGTGCTGCAGATATATTGCAAATAGAGTGATGAGCTCAAAGATTTGGTTGTAGTATTGTTAATCTTTGGGTCCTCTGAAGTGTTATTTATGATGATAATTATGCCTCATGGTGAAACGTTATTTCTGACAGTTTATATTCGTTGGCATTCATATTTCTAACAGAGAATTAGTTTGTCAATGGTGAATGGAATATGATAGCTCACACAACAGTTAAGGAGGTCATTTCAAGGAACACTTTGGTACAATTTTTGGACAATTATGGAAGAAAATGGAGCCCAATACATATTTTAATCCATTTGGAGGAGGACCATGACTCTACATTAGTCTTAAACTTGCCAAATCATATATGGTTGTTTTCTTTCATCACCTCATTCTCAACTTTAGCCAAGAATTGGCAGAAGAAGATTGTGAGCTTGCTTTTCCTTTCCTAGAGTTTGAGAAGGACCCCCCCTCAATGTATAGAATGTCAACACGGGGAAGGTTTACAAACAGTAAAAATCAAGCATAGTTTTCAGGAAAAAATACTGAATGGTTTGAGAGATTTTGTTGTTTTTCTAAAGGTGAATTTTCCATATTTTGTGAATGGAGGGATGGGTAAAATGTCCAATGCCCAAAACAAGTTTATATTGAATGGAATGTTGATTTTGTCATATATTTAGAGGTCAGGTAGGACTTTACTCCAATCTCGAAGAGCATGCATATGGTTATATTGACCATACAATGAAATTTTTTCAAATATGCAGAGACAACATGTGCACTGAAACTTTTTGTTACTGGTGCACTTGGATTTTGAACAAGAAAAGGCTTGAATGGTTCTTGTAGCAACTTCCTTGGATAAAAAAGATCAGATGGGAAATTTTGGAACGTCACAACTGGCATATCTACCTGGCCTCTGAAAATTTTGCTTCTAAGGATACATTTGATCCATTTTTTACACTAGAGATGTGCATGACCTAGTTGGATCACAGGTGAGCTTCTTTGTTTTAAAAGGATCAATTTAATTATGTTCCAGAGATGATTCTTAAATATGGTATATCCAAAATTCTTCCTTAGTAAAGAATTTGTGATATTAAATTTGATCCATGCTGGTACTCCATGAATTCAATTGAAGGACCAACTTTATCTACAATTCATGTAACTCTTGAGGATGGTTTTAGTTATGCAAGCTTTGAAGACATGGGTTATCATTCCAAGGATTGTGATCTAGAAGATTTGGTGGAGAGGGTATTAAGTTGTTTCACGTTTATGATATCCTCCATTGCAGTTTATGACAATGCTGGTGCGTGTCTATCTTCATGGACCAAACTAGTTTGGCCACAAGGGTATACTTGTGAAATCATCCGGAAAAGGATTAAGATTGAGTCACTATTTATTTTAAATTCTATGGAAAGTAAAATGTATGCTATTGTGATTGACTTTATCTTCAAGAAGATACCCAAAGACTTGAAATCTTCTAGAGAGATAATAGAATTGTTATGAGAGTTGATAGTTGGTAGCATAAAATAATAAAGGTGTCAATTCAATCTCCTATTTTTAAGGTAACTAGGACAGTTAACTTAGGAAGTGTCGATCCCTCTCAACGATCTTATCTCTATTTTATTTTAATCCCAGATTTGAAGGCATAAGATTGGAAATCAATCAAAACAGTTCCAGGACTTCTGGAAAATAGTTAAGCATCAAATCCATATTTTCAGAAGCAACATAATCAACATTGAGGATATATAAGAAACATTTGAAAGACATTTTGAGGGGGGTGTAGGTTACAAAATTCTTGACAACATGGGTTGTGTTTGTAAAAGGTCCAAGGGGATATTTTTTGTAAATATATAAATCATATACCGTGTATTGGATTCATTTTCTTATCTAAACAGATCCTTGTTTTTCCTTCATTTTATTGTGTTAAGCTCCTTATTAATTGCCACCTTCGTTCTTTTTTTATCATTATAATTTGTAGAAAGATTACAGGTTTTAAAATGACAATTTTGTGCAAGTCCACTGTCATTTATTATAAACAAATCTTGTGCTCAACTATGACATTCTTTTATTGATTGGATTCATTCTTACAGATGCCCCGTAAATCACTTTTTTCATCTTGCTTGATATGGACTTCCTTACTCACTATTAGACCAAAGATTTATTGGTCTTCTTCTTTTCTTCCACCTTCCATTATAACATTTTGTTCTCTATTAGATGAGAATTCATGCCCAATGAATTAAACCTTTGGTATGAGAGATTTACAATCTTTTGTTACCAGACTTTTGCCAGTTTTTTCTAGATTTTCTCTCAAACCCGTCTACCCTATTTTATGTTGTTTGTTACCCAAATATAGCACCTAATATTAATGATGAAATCCATTGCTTAGTGACAGTGGGTAGTCTACAATTTTAAATATGATGAGGGATCCCCCTCTGGTCTAAGATTCAGCTTGTGACCTGAAGATTGGTTTAAATATGTCTTGGCATGATTTCTAAACAACCAAAAACCATCTCAAGTTACAACATTCTTTTTGGCATCATTGTTGGGGACGAAGGTTTGAGATATTTTCCTCGGGGTTTTATCAAGATTAGGTATGATTCTTGAAGGTGAACAAGGATCAAAAATAGGTTGTGTGGTTGTTCACCTGACAACTCCACTATGATTTCACTGGTGACTCTGTTGTGTTTCAATGTCAAGTTATTTTGTTGCAAAGATCACTGCAAGGTTTGCACCTTTTGATTTCTCAGTTTTACTTGGCTTTACAAATATTGTTCCACACATAGAGGAATGGGGATACTGTCTTCCCATATTCAAAGAAGATGATGGAGATAGTCCAATTGAGCACCTAATAGCTTTTCATAAATATATGCATCAAATGGGTATTGTTCATGAAGATGTATTAATGAAAATGTTTATGTTATACTTGGAAGGAGATGCACGAGAATGGTACAAATATCTACCCTCTGGTAGTGTTTCTTATTTAAGATAATTTCATGCATATTTTCATCATCACTGTAGAAGAATTTTTAGAGCTAAACTTATTTTAGAATCTTGTTGCATTGAAAAATTTGAAAGACAAATATGTTATTCTAATAATCATGAAGAAGAAATTGTTGATAAAATTTTTGAGTTTGATAGCAGTTTTGATGAAATGCAATAAGATTCTCATCGAGAAAAAATATATAAAGAACAATCAAATCAAGAAATATATGATGAAAATCATGAAGATATGTTGATCCTTGTTTGTGAAGATAAAGGTCAATTTTTTTAGCGTATAGCTAATTTAGATTACTGTGAAGTATTCTTTAAAGACATTGATAAAGAACGGATATGTGAATTGGAATCTTCATAAATTCTTAGTAGTCAACTCAACAATGCATCAGAAAAAGAAAAGAGCATACAAAAACAACACAAACATTTGTATATGGATGATCAAATGGTAATTTTCTATCAGTATGAAGATCCTCTAGCACCCTACTTAAAATCAGTAGGTTGTGTGAGTTTTTTATCATTCTTTCACTGTAAATATTGATTCAAGCTATATATGGATTTTTTGTTATTCATACTTTATATGTTGATTATAAATGGTGAAAGAATGGATCATTCAAGAAGTCAAATTCTTTGTTAGTTTCACTAGAAGTATACTTATACTTGATCGAGATAACTAAGTTGATTAAGTAGGAGTAGCTCGTATATAAATAATATTTCAGTTTGAGCATCATTTTAGTTTCAGTTCAGCAGTTAGAGCAGTCTCTTTTTAGTTTTCAGTGTGTAAAGTGATATGGCTTGTAGCTTGTAAGGTCAGTTTGTTTCAACTGAGAATAAGCAAGGGTTATTTTAAGTCTGATGTTTCAGAGATGATTTCAGAGAATGTACATGCACTTACAGGTTTCATAGTTGAACATAGTTCATTTTCATATTGCAAAAGTATGAAGGCACATGGTCTACTGTTCTTCAGTTCCTTGCAGGGAGACACCATCCTTGGATGGAGCCTAATGTTGTAACATAAATCGACATAACCAAAATTTTAGAAAAAAAATTCCAAGACTTTCCCATTCCTTGTCATCTCAAGTTTCCACTCCTTGGTCCATAAAGTCTCTGCCATTTATCCTTATCTCTCAAACCTTTTCCAAATCTAGTTTGATCTCCTTCATATCTAATTTCATGGTTCTCATTTCAAAGCCTTTATCAAAATTATCATTTTAAGCCAAGATTATTAATATCGTTATATTAAACTTCCACAAAGGCTAATAGTTATCAAATATCTTGTATCTAGGAGAGGTTATAAGTTGTTATTTGTTTGTCTGAAGAAGTGAACTAATCTTGATTTCTATTTTAAGTTACGAGTCAAAACTTGTATTTTTAAGTTATAGGTCATATTATAGGTTCAAAGCTCCAAGTCGTTTTTCGAGCCTAAATCATCATTTATTTATAAACCAAATTCTATAATCTAGCACCAAATGAACGATGATATTATGGAGTGAAAATCAATGGTCAATGGAAAGAAGATTCGATGGATCATTGCAAAGGAGATCAACGATTATTATGGATTGTGGAACCCCCGCATGCTCGACATTTAAACTAAGGGGAGTGGGCAGCAAAACTTAACCAAGGTTAAAGTTTCATCGATGTGCGACAACATATGGATTGTGGCCCCCCTCTATATAGTTTGCAAAAATGTAGAGACACCCCCCCGTAATGCATATGAGTGTAACACGTGGTGGCTCAATACGTGTGGACGTTCAAAATGTGACATGCATGGTTTGATGGTATGTGGACATCTTTTGGTAAGTTGTGAGAGACATGGCGATATGACACATAATCGTTTTGTTAAGTGTTGTAGACATATTGCAAATAGAGTGATGAGATCAAATATTTGGTTGTAGTATTGTTAATCTATGGGTCCTCTGAAGTGTTATTTATGATGATAATTATGCCTCATGGTGAAATGTTATTGCTGATAGTTTATATTCATTGGAATTCATATTTCTAACAAAGAATTAGTTTGTCAATGGCGAATGGAATATGATAGCTCCCACAATAGTTGAAGGAGGCCATTTCAAGGAACATTTTGGTGCAATTTTGGAACAATTATTTTTGTTCTGCATACTTTTTATATCTGAAATATTACAAGTTGTATTAGATCACTTTCCCCGGCAGAAAATTGTGGGTTAATTTTTTTTTTCAGAGTAGAGAAGTATTCTGGCATCTTTAAGCTATAGAGATCTATCGTTATGCGCAAAAACCCGCGGTCATGGATTCATACACGCAGGAAATACAAGTGGTACTTAAGAGCACATATGTTGGCCACCCTTGTAACCCTTATTGGTACCCCTTCGAGTGGTAGCACATCAGACAACACATGTATACAAATCGACCTATATTTCCTGAAGCCCTCTTTAGATAAACCGATCGGTTTCCTGACTACTATAGTGCCACTGAGAACAACACTCGGGAAGATACTCTCTAGTACCTGGGTAGTCGGGTAGTACGGCTAAGGGCATGGTCTAGCCTCCTTACTTGATGCCCTGAGATATTGGGCCGAGTACTACTCTTGGACCCCACACGTATATCAGAGAGCTATAGGACAGGGCAAACCTTGTCTGTAGAACCCTTGAATACCTAACCGTTGGGGATGGAAACAAAAAACAAAACAGACAAGATCTATTGTTGTGCAACTATGTCTCCTGCATTCAAGTTGCTAAATCACTACACATTTATTCCTGATTAAGCATTTGGGCATTTCATCATTGTTGTATTCTTCATACCGAAGTATAACTTCGCAGGTGAAAAATAATTAAAAATATATATATATATATATATATATATATATGGATTTTGTTGCACCATTATTTGAGACATATTCCATTGGATTTATCTATTCGCCCTTATCACATTCATACCTATCATTTTTAATCAAAATGTTTGAACCCACCCACCCCTTTTTGGTTCCCTCGTCATCATGGCCCATACCCATAACCAAGACTTGGAAGCTCGCTTCAATACCTTGCAATCTAATTTCACAGAGACCCAACAAGAAGTGAGACAACTCAGTGCCAATATTTCCACCATCAATAAAAACACGCATTCCTCCATCGCCACATCAATAGAGGAACTCAAAGAAGACCTCAAACAAGACATTACTACCTAGCTTGACTCTGTCACTTCGATGATCTGCAGCAAGCTGCATATCCCTGCAGATCCCCCTTTATCTGACCCACCTTTGCATACCGAAGTTGAAACTTCCTCTCATTCCCATAATTTTCAGCACCATCACTTTTAGCATGACCTATGCCTCCTACATGTGGATGTAACCAAATTTGATGGCTTAGATCCCACTGGTTGGGTAACTCAAATGGAAAATTATTTCTCTTTGTACGACATTAGAGATGACTTGGCCAAACTCTGGTATGGTGTTCTCCATCTAGATCAAGAACGTTGACAATGGTGGCAATGGAGAAAAACTGCATGTCAAGGGTATGTTG
Source organism: Picea engelmannii (assembly GCA_009831015.1). Taxonomy (NCBI): domain Eukaryota; kingdom Viridiplantae; phylum Streptophyta; class Pinopsida; order Pinales; family Pinaceae; genus Picea; species Picea engelmannii. The sequence goes on from ML784018.1 coordinate 398,764, forward strand.
CTTGGACACACTTTGTGGCAGAGCTTTATGAATGCTTTGACACTGACACCATCCATTTAGGCCATTTGACAAATTTGAAACAATCTGGCACAGTGGAATACTTTATAGCTTCTTTTGAGTGACTGGATTTTCGTACAGAGGGCATGTTTGATGCTTTTTTTCGAGAATGTTTTATCAGTGGCCTCAAGGATGAGATTTGTGCCCGTGTCCTCGTGGCTTGGCCTCAGATTTAGGTGGAGTTTACTAAAACAGCTAAGGAATCACAACAGATTGTCTCTTCTCAAAACCGAAAACCCTCCTTTATTCCTCACACTAAACCAGTAAATCCCACTCCTCCTTCTACTCCACTAAAGATCCAAAAATTGACCAAGGTCGAAATGGTTGAATGCCAACTCAAAGGCCTTTGTTATAATTTTGATGACAAATATTTTCTCGGACACAAGTGTAAGGAGCACAATATTTTTATGGCCATATCCGAGGATGTTTCGGAAGAGGATGTTGAAGCTCCCCTTGTGTCTATGTCACCTGAACCCACTGACATAACCCCTCCCTCAAACCCTCCCGAAGTATAACCGGTCATTTCCCTAAATCCTCTCACTGGATTCTCTTCTCCCCAAACCCTCAAACTAATTGGCTACATCAAGCATAGGAAGGTCATCATTCTTGTTGATAGTGGAAGCACTGATAATTTTATTCATCGCCGCATTGCCCAAGAAAATAATTGTTATATCTGTGTAGTCAATAATTTCCAAATCATTATTGTCAATGGTGGGTCCATGAAATGTGGAGGGAATTGTGAAAATGTGTGTCTCCAAATTGGTGACTACCACCTGAAATCTCATATGTTTTCTATCGACATGGGCGGTTGTGACATTGTGTTGGGTGCAAACTGGCTAAGGAATTTGGGCCCCATTCTCATGGATTCTAAGGAATTATGATCCAGGTGGATATTAATGGCCACCCACCTTTTCCAACGGGCTCAAAACAATTTTTTGGCAATTTTGGCAACTTACTATTTTTAGCAGTTTTAAACTTTCGGGGCCATTTTGAGGGCCTAAATGAGGGTTTTTCGGGATCAATCTTCTCAATGATAGCCAAAGGCATGATTTATCCCCCAAAATGAATCTCCTCGGTGACACCTTTCTAACAGGCTATCATACGCCTAAAACAAAGATCGTATGAAAAAGTTACGACCGCGGGAAGTTGATGTACTAACTTACCCAAATGGGGCCCACATGACTTTTGGCGCTTCATCTCCTAGTTTTAGGTTTTTTGGATGTCTAGGGTTTTAGGCATTCTGGTTTATTTTAAAAAAATGCATTCATAGCCTCATTGTAATCATCTTCTTGCAAATGTGAGTAGCCATCACATCTCTTCTCAAAGATAAGTTGCCACCATTATAGCGAGTCTTTCACTCTGTATTTTTATAGTCTATGTACATTTATTTCATTAATATAAATCATGTAGTATTGTATCTCTGTGTTTATGGTTGCATATCTGATACATTTATGTTATATTATTGGATATCCTCGATATCTCTATGCATTTCTTTATTATATCTCCACTCTCATTTCTTGTCGAAAATAATCTGGATCAGTGGTATCAGAGGAGGTTGTTCTTGATCATTTTTTTTTAGTGCATGTCCCCAATGAGGTCTGAGTATAGCAAGTTGGGTCTCAACCTTGTCTCTCTTGAGGTTAATCTCTCTCGCACACCCAAGAAACCCTAAATGGCGGAAGAAAATAAAAATGACGGAGTAGACGATCCTATCAATCTGTTGCTTGAGAAATCTCTCACATGATAGAGGGACGAAATGATGGAGAATTTTTCCCACATCCTTCAATTTCTATCAATAGCAGCAGGTGCATATTCATCAAACAACCACTTTGTAAGCACTTCTCCTTTCAAGGTACAGGTTAATTTTGATATTCTTGTACTTGAAGGTTAGATATATGCAGATGCCCTAAACAAATTGTTAAATATGTTAGAAGGTTATTTCTTTGTTCATAATTTTTTCGATAGGGAAAATATCACCTTCGCACTCCTTAAATCTCTCCCTCATGTCAAACATTGGTGGGAAACTTACTAGGAGCAAAGTTCCACAGAGGAGTTTGGAATATGTGGGGTCGAACCCACTTGGGATTTTTTTGTGGATGCAATAAAGGAACAGTATTACCCTGTTGGAAACTATGAGGAATAGTACATTAGATGGACCACACTGTGGCAAGAGAGGGGCCAAGCAATTCCAGAGTTCACCAATACCTTCCATACCTTTTGCACCAAGCTGGGTATCAGAGACTCCAAACGAAATTTGGTTCTGAAATACCGTGGGGCTCTACACAGATACATCCAAACTGAAATGGATTTTCTGGACATCTCATCACTCGGTGTTGCTTATCGATATGTTGTTAAAATCGAGCAGAAATTTAAGCACCAAAACAAACGAGAGTTTGGTTCTGCAAATCCGCAACAACCAAAGTATGACAAAGATGACCCTAACAAATAGTCCCTCGAAAACCAGTCCAAGCCACAGGAAAACAAGGGTCACAGGAAGACAAAGAAGGACACTGGAAAATGGTGCGATTTCCACAAAATCCCCTGGCACAACACCGATGAATGTCGCTCAAAATAGTCATTGGTGATCGAGATCAAAGACAAGGATTTGAACCCTAATTGAGAATCTGATTCTGAAAATACTGGTAAAGGACAAAATATTGACGCGGACCCCACTGATATTGTCGTGACCGCAAAAATTCAACCAGAAGAACCAATAGATACTGAAGAGGGGGAGTGCCTTTTTCATTCACAGATGTGGGTGAAGGGGACCCCGCTACATTTTATTGTTGACAACGGAAGCCAAAAGATCCTCATCTCAGTAGAGGTTGTCAAACAGTTGGGATTGTTGACAACACCACACATGCAACCATACAACATCGGGTGGCTTCGCCAAGGAAGAGATCTTTGTGTCAGCCAGCAGTGTCGATTGTCATACGAAATCCAACCCTTCAAGGATGAGGTATTACATGATGTTTCCCCACTGGATGTCTGTGATGTTCTCTTGGGACAACCATATATGTGGAAGGGCCATGATGTTTATGAGTCTCAACCCCACAGTGTCATTATTTCTCTGGGGGGTCATCTCTACAAAATACCAGAGGTAGTTCTGACTATTGTTCCACCTAAAAAGTGTCTCAAGGTAGTATCTCATACTACAAAATTCAGCCTCTTCACAATCTGTTCAAAAGGGGAACAGAAGGACACTGCAACCACTACAACCTCGCCCCAACCTTTTATCCAACAGAAGTAGGTCGATGAGGTTGCAACAAAGTGAAAATATTCCTTCTGCACACCATCCCCTCATGTAGCTCAACTTGTTGAATAGCCTCAGCCTCAACAAGTTCATGACAAATTTCCACAAACTGAGTAGTGCGACGTCTCTAGCAAGGCAAGCATATCACCAAGATGTAGATTCAATAAACGCTTTTCCCTCTCCCCCAGGAACTCAACGCAATGGAGACCATTGCTTCCTAAGGAGGGAGGATTGATCCAGGTGGATATCGATGGCCACCCACCTTTTCCAACTGGCTCAAAATAGTTTTCTGGCAATTTTGGCAACTTATTATTTTTAGCAGTTTTAAACTTTCGGGGCCATTTTGAGGGCCTAAATGAAATTTTTTCTAGATCAATCTTCTCAATGATTAAAAAAAAAAAAAAAGGCATGATTGATCCCCCAAAATGAATCTCCTCGATGATACCTTTCCAACAGGCTATCATATGCCTAAAACGGAGATCGTATGCAAAAGTTATGACCCCAGGAAGTTGATGTACTAACTTACCCAAACGGGGCCCACATGACTTTTGGCACTTCATCTCCTAGGGTTAGATTTTTTGGATGTCTAGGGTTTTAGGCATTCCGGTTTATTGTAAAAAAAGGCCTTCAAAGACTCATTGTAATCATCTTCTTGCGAATGTGAGTATCCATCACATCTTTTCTCAGAGATAAGCTGCCACCATTCTAGCGAGTCTTTCACTCTGTATTTTTACAGTCTCTGTACATTTATTTCATTAATAGAAATCGTATAGTATTGTATCTCTATGTTTATGGTTTCATATTTGATACATTTATGTTATATTATTGGATATACGCGATATCTTTATGCATTTATTTATTATATCTCTGCTCTCATTTCGTGCCAAAAGTAATCTGGATGAAATTAACCATGCAATTCGACCAGGAGGGCCAACTATATAAGTTCCAAGGCATCACCACCAGTTCCTCTGAAATCATTAGTTCCCATCGCATAGAAAAGTTGCTCAAAAAATGTCATTCGGGCGTTATTTCCCAACTCCATGCCATACAAGCAACTAAGATACCCTCTGTGCCATAGGACCTCCAATCCATCCTCTCTAAACATCAAATGGTTTTTTCCACTCCCTAGGGACTCCCTCCTTCCCATGGTGTTCATGATCAATGTTGGCATAGGGGAAAACCCAGGGTTCAACGATTAACAGTGCACCAACAAAAACCTGACTATCGACCCTTTTGGCAACACCTGCGAAGCAAGTGAAGTCTCACCCAAGGTAGAAGCAGGGGGGGTTACAGTACACAGGTGTATGTAACCAAGCTGGAACACAGATCTGTGATAATAACACTTCACATGGTATTTTTTTAACACTTAGAAGATGACATGCATTAGTTTCCTAAACTTAGTAACATCGCAGAACATACCCTAAAGATATATCGGCGCAGTAATAATAAAGATTAAGTACTTCAACCACTTATCACATAGCACTGAGTTAGATCTAACATTCATTTATCTTTAACATAAGTAAAGAACTAAGCATCAACAAATCTATCTATCATACACAATAATCAAAGCACTGAGAAGATTCATAACATAAACAACACAACACAAAGCAAACCAAAGACACAAGATATACGTGGTTCACCCCAGTGTGGGGCTACGTCCACCAACAACTTCATCTTCTTTATTATTCATCAATCTCTTAAATTTTGTGAATCCTATGCACTAAGCCACAGATTCGAGCTTCACATAGGATAGGATATCTGCACACTGAGCACCAAATCCTCCTTCCACAACTAGGTCAAGGCATAGAGTGAACTTTCTATCAAGCACAAAGCCTTATGCATATACATTCCCTTGCACAAAGCTACTCAAGTTACTTGCACTAAACTCCGAAGGATTCTGACTACTTTTCTTCAATACATTCTTACTTATTTATACTTTTACAATCCCTTACAATAAGGCCTAATCATGGGTAAAACCTCATGGGCCGACATCCCATAACCCATCACAAAAACCCTAGAGGACCCCTTACTGGGTCCACATAGACCACAAAATAAGTGATATTCGTGATCTCAGCTCCACTTGGGCGCTCCTTCCTCGACCAATGTGTCTAAGTCCAAAAAGTGGTCCAAACCTGACCAAGGTTTCCTCGACAAAACTTGGTCGGGGGCCAATAGGCCCCCAAAACTCACCTGTGACTCATCCTAAGTCACTCAGTTCTAGTCAATGTTGCTTCGAAGGTCTCAAGCTTAACTCGAGTTTCCTCGACTTGTTGCTTCGCCTAAGCCTTTTGATCAGTGAGCTCCTGGATTTTTTGTTCTATAAAAGGCCCTTCCAGGTGTTGTTCTACTGATGCAACCACTTGGGCCAATTGCGAGCCCTTCCCATAAATTTCTTTGAACACCTTGCAGGCTTCATCTTGCACAGGTTGCAGCTTCTGTGTTACTTCCATTACTTTACCTTGGAGGGAAGTGATTTGTTGTTGTACTGCACATTGCTCCTAAGATCTCTTCATTATTTCAACTGCGGTGAGCAGCTTCATCTACACCTGCATGGAGAATAACTGATGGTGTGCCTCCTGTAACTGCACTTACATATTTCTTAGTTTTGAATCCTCGGTGAGGCGTTCATATGTTTGTGCGCTTCTATCACTCATTTGTTTGCATTCTGAGGCAAGGGATCTTATCCTTCCTACTGCATTTTTAGTAGTTTCCTCCCTCTGGTCACACACCTCCTCTAGGGTGCTCGACACTGCTTGGGCCTCCAATTATTTTATCCTTGCTTGAAGTTGTTGGATGGTCTCAACGAGCTTCACTACTTGATCCTCAACTGACTCATGTTCCTCTTGTTCCAAGCCTGGCATAGAGTGACATGCTTTACTCACTACCTCTTTGACTGCGGCCCACTCTGTGAGCAACTGCTCCTTGTCCTTCTGTAGCTGAGCCTTTTCCTCCTGGAGCATCGCCTAAAATTATTCTCTCTCACTTTCGTAGGGGCATACATTCTACCGCGCTACTCATACTTTCTCTAAGGCTTCACATTTATCTTATTTCAAGGCTTCTGTAGCCTTCTCCTTCTCTTCTTGGACTTTCTGAAGTCGAGCTTCTGTCGCAAATGCAAGTCTTCTCAATTGGGATGGTTCATCCCCCAATTCTGCAATCTGTGACGAGGAAGGCACAGTAGGTACTACGCGGACCAAATGAATAGATTGTTGAACTTCCTTCAATTCCTTCTCGACCCTTCCATATATTTCTTCCTGCTTCGCTCCCTATCTATGCAAGATGTCCTCAGAAGCATCCTCCATAGCTCTGTGGACCAAACCGATATCATCCTTTGTGACGGTTGCTTCTAACTGGGGCTTATAATGCGCGTCTTCTTCCTTGTTGAAGGTTTATTTTGAGAAACCTTCCTCTTGTGCGATGTTATTTTCCTAGTAGGTGGGTCTTTAGGCAGTGTAGCTTCGCCTCCTCCTTGATCATCCCCTCCTCCTTGTCAATATACTCTGTCTTCTCCTCCTTCTCCTAGTGAGCCATATCCATTTTCTTCAAAGGCGTTGTCCTCCTCATCGGTCTCTATATCCTAGACTTCTTTCCTGCTTCTTCTTCTTCTTTGTCCCACTGATCTATCTGACATTATCAACTCAGGTGACCATGTGGATTCATATGGTTTCAGTGTCAGAGAGTTCTGCATCAACGACAGGTACAAGGAACTCCTTCGGCCATTCCTTTGTAATCTGTTCCATGTCTTCATCTGTTATCTTGTAGTATGACTGTAAATCTCCCTTGTTATCATCTCTGTATGTAGTGATATAAATGAAATGTGGATCTGTGCAGAACTTTGTTATTGGTCTGTACTGGTGTATGGTGCGCGGTGTCATGCGTGGAAATGACTCGATGGCAACCTTCAATTGCTAATAGTATGCATGGAACACAACGTTTACCACCATTGCTTCATCATGTCATTGGTGTACCACAAGGTGGAAAACCTAGAGGCCAACAGATTCGATGGTTCGATCTCCGAAAAGGTGGCTCCGTCAGGCATTTTCCAAGCAACAAATGCGATCAAAACGATCCCAGCTGAAGTGGAATTCATATCCCAAATCCTGGGCTTTGCGAAAATGTTTCTCTTTTTCATTGATGAGGTAACTCGCCCAGTTCATCTGCATGCCCTCCACACATTTTCCCATGAGGTCCACCACGAACCCAATGACATGTGTGGGGCGTTTCTTTCTTACGAGCTTGCCAGCTATTAAAGGAAGACAAGTTTATACATTCCATGACTCTTAGATAACCCTAGACCGAAGTCTAGGTGTCAAAAACAAAGGAACCATTTGTTGACATAGGGGCAGAACCAGGGTTCAACGCTTAACATCACACCAACAAAACCCTGACTATCAGCCCTTTCGAAAACACCTGTGAAGTAGGAGAAGTCTCACCTGAGGTAGAAGCAGGGGGGTTACAGGACGCAGGTGTTTGTAACCAAGCTAGGACACAGATCTGTGATAATAAAACTTCGCAGGGTATTCTTTTAACACTTAGAAGATGACATGCATTAGTTTCCTAACCTTAGTAACATCACAGAACATGCCCTAAAGATAGATCGGCGCAGTAATAAAAAATATTAAGTACTTCAACCACTTAGCACGTAGAACTGAGTCAGATCTAACATTCATTTATCTTTAACATGAGCAAAGCACTAATCATCAACAGATATATCTATCATACATAATAATCAAAGCACTAAGAAGATTCATAACATAAACAGCACAACACAAAGCAAACCAAAGACACAAGATATACATGGTTCACCCCAATGTGGGGCTACGTCCACCAACAACTTTGTCTTCTTTATTATTCGTCAATCTCTTACATTCTATGACTCCTGTGCACTAAGCCACAGAGTCGAGATTCACATAGGACATGATATCGGCACATTGAGCACCAGATCCTCCTTCCACAACTAGTTCAAGGCACAGAGCCAGCTTTCTATCAAGCACAGAGCCTTATGCATAGACATTCCCTTGCACAAAGCTACTCAAGTTACTTTCACTTAGCTCCGAAGGCTTCTAACTACTTTTCTTCAATACATTCTCACTTATTTATACTATTACAATCCATTACAATAAGGCCTAATCATGGGTAAAACCCCATGGGCCGACATCCCATAACCTATTACAAAAACCCTAGAGGACCCCTTACTAGGTCCACATAGCCCGCAAAATAAGTGAGATCTGTGATCTCAGCTTTGCCTGGGCACTCCTTCCTCGACCAATGTGTCGAAGTCCAAAAAGTGGTCCAAACCTAACCAAGGTTTCCTCAAAACTTGGTCGAGGGGAAACAATCAATCCATTCCCCTTATCCCAGGAAGCCTTCCTCCCAATATCCGTCCATATCATCACCCCTTTTCCCCAAAAATTGAAATTGAGAAAATGGTTCAAGAACTGCTTAACGCAGGTGTTATCCACCCTAGTACGAGCCCCTACTCTTCTCCTATGGTCATGGTCATGAAGAAAGAAGGTTCTTGGTGCATGTGTCCTGACTTCTGCGCCCTCAACAAACTCACCATTAAATACAAATTTCCCATTCCTGTAATTGATGACCTCTTGGGTGAATTGAGTGGCGCCTAGTTATTTACTAAACTTGATCTTCATTCTGGCTACCACCATATTTGTATAAAAGAGGCAGACATTCCTAAGACTTCCTTTAGAACTCATGAGGTCCACTATGAGTTTTTGGTCATGCCCTCTGGCTTGTGTAATGCTCCCTCCACTTTCCAAAGCCTCATGAATCATATCTACCATCCTTTTCTCCATCATTTTGTCTTGGTTTTCTTTGATGATATCCTCATCTATAGCAAAACCTAGACAGACCATCTTGCTCATGTGGATCAAGTTCTCCATCTACTCTCTAAGCACCAAATTTTCCTGAAACAATCTAAATGTGCTTTTGGCGCCTCAGAAGTCAAGTACTTGGGTCATCTTATTGGAAAGGATGGCATCCGGGTGGATCCTAAAAATATTGAAGCTATGAAAGGTTGACCTCACCCAAAGACTCTCAAAATCTTGTGTGGATTTTTGGGTCTAATAGGTTATTATCGCAAGTTTGTTAAGAATTATGGAAAGATTGTGACACCTCTCACTACAGTCCTTAAAAATAATTATTTCACTTGGACTCCAACAGCTGCTCAGGATTTTCAAACCTTGAAGATGGACATGTGCACCACTCCAGTCCTAGCCCTTCCTGATTTCACAAAGACCTTTGTCCTGGAATGTGATGCTTCAGGGAAAGGAATTGGTGTTGTCCTTATGCAAGAGGGTCAGCCTTTGGCCTTTACCAGCAAACAACTCTCTGAATGAAATTTGGGAAAATCAATCTATCAAAAGGAAATGTTGGCTATTCTGCATGTCATTGATCTTTGGCACCCTTATCTATTGGGGAAACGCTTCCAAATTAAGACAGACCATCAAAGCCTCAATTATTTTCTAGAACAACGTATTTCCTCCCCAGAGCAACAAAAATGGGTGACTAAGCTCTTTGGATATGATTATGAGATCATTTACAAGAAAGGTAAAGACAATGTAGTTGCAGATGCACTTTCCCAAAAATATGAAGATGAAGGGTCCCTTTTTTCTCTCTTCTTCATTGTACCAGATTGGCTCCAAGTCGTTTGTCGGGAATGGCTACACGATCCCAAAATTTTGCATCTGATACAACAATTGCAGTCCAATTCTCTAGTTTCCCCAGGGTACTCTTGGCTCCATGATGAGATTCAATACAAAGGTCGTTTGTATTTAAGTAAACAGTCCAAACTTAAATCCACGGTACTTTCTAAGCTTCATGCTACACCCACAGATAGGCACTCTGGGTTTACCAAAACCTATTATAGGGTCAAACATTATTTTTTTCTGGGATGGTATGAAACAGGACATTCGTAATTTTGTGGCTGAATGTGATGTGTGTCAACGCAACAAGGGAGAAACAGTGAAATCTCATGCCACACTACAACTGCTTCCGATTCCACCTGCTATTTGGTGGGATATCTCTATGGATTTTATTGTTGGCTTACCTAAATCAAGCAATAAATCAGTCATCATGGTAGTAGTTGATCTCCTTTCCAAGTATGCTCATTTCTATGCTCTTCAACACCCATTTACAACATCCACTGTGGCTCAAATTTTCATGGATCAGGTCTTCAAGCTTCATGGCATGTCACATTCTATTGTTTTTGAATGTGACCTAACTTTCACCAGCAATTTTTGGCAAGAATTGTTCAAGATACAAGGCACCCATTTTCATATCAACACAACTTATCATCCCCAAACTAATGGTCAAACTGAAGTTGTCAACAAGTGTTTGGAAACATATTTGAGGTGTTTTGCATCAGAAAATAAAAATCAGTGGGCTCAATGGTTACCACTAGCTGAATGGTGGTACAACACTTCATACCATACAGCTACCTGCATGACCCCTTTTGAAGTGGTATATGGACAAAAGCCACCTTTAGTTCTCTCATATTTACCAGGTGTCTCAAAGGTCTAGGCGGTTGACCAAATGCTTACAGCTCGAGAGGCTATTCTCTGTACCCTCAAAGAGAATTTGGTCATGGCCCAAAATCATTAGAAGCAACAAGCAGATCAAGGTCGCTCTGAACATCAATTTGCAGAAGGGGATCGAGGGTTTCTTCGACTGCAATCTTACAAGAAAAACTCCCTCAAGGCTGACCATTGTCAGAAACTGGTGCCCAAATTTTATGGTCCTTATACCATTCTCAAGCGTGTGGGACAGGTGTCCTATCAGTTAGATTTTCCCAGTCATTCTAAGCTACATCATGTTTTTCATGTTTCCTACTTAAAGAAGGTGATTGGATCTAAGTTCCAAACTCAAACCAACCTTCCCGAGTTGGACAAATAAGGATCCATTTGGCTACAGCCAGAAGCAGTTTTGGACCAGCGTAAGTGTTGTTTGCGTCAACGAACCATCAAGGAAGTGTTAGTCCAGTGGAAATATACAACCCCAGCAGATTCCACTTTGGAACTAGCTACCATTCTGCAGCAATTTCCACATCTCAATCCTTGAGGACAAGGTTGATTTTAAGGGGGAGGACATGTTAGGGACCTAACCCCTCACTTAGGTAGAATAATATATTCCGATGTAATAAAGGTAAATATTAATAATCCCTAGAAATAAGGAATAATAAGTCGAATGTAAGAAGACCTAATGGAAGCTTTCGCTTCTAGAAGGACCTTCCTCTAGATGATTCTTTTGATAGACATATTTAGTATAAATAGGAGTCGAGGGTATGAGAACTATTGTCTTGGATATTATTGTAATAGAGATTTGCTTTGTTGGAGGTTTCCCCCTCGAAGAGGCAAGTGAACATTTCTCTCAGTAATCTAAGTGCTCTTTCTAGTGTTATTCTAGTATCATTTTGGTATTATTGTAGTGTTGTTCTGGTTATATTGTTGTTCATCTACCATTTCTAGCATTTTATTTCTATTCTGCATACTTTTTATATCTGGAATATTACACTTTTCTTTTCCTTTCCTATATTTTGAGAAGGACCCTCCCCCCCCCACCTGCCCCCCGCAATGTATAGAATGTCAACACGTGGAAGGTTTACAAACAGTAAAAATCAAGCATAGTTTTCGAGCAAATAGAGATGAATTTCTAAAATCCATGATATGGGTTTTTTGCAGGATGGCCTCAAAAATACTGAATGGTTTGAGAGATTTTGTTATTTTTCTGAAGGTGAATTTGCCATATTTTGTGAATGGCGGGATTGGTAAAATGTCCAATTCCCAAAACCAGTTTACATTGAATGGAATATTGATTTTTTCATATATTTCGAGGTCAAGTAGGGCTTTACTCCAATATCGAAGAGCATGCATATGGCTATATTGACCATACAATGAATTTTTTTCAAATATGCAGAAACAACATGTGCAGTGAAACTTTTTGTTACTAGTGCACTTGGATTTTGAACAAGCAAAGGCCTTAATGGTTCTAGTAGAAACTTCCTTGGATGACAAAGATTTGATGGGAAATTTTGGAACGTCACAACTGGCATATCTACCTGGCCTCTAATGATTTTTCTTTAGAGGATACATCTAATCTAGTTTTTACACTGGAGATGTGCATGAACCAGTTGGATCACTTTAATTATGTTGTAGAGATGACGCTTAAATCTTGTATATTAAAAATTATTCCTCAGTAAAAAATTTGTGATTTTGAATTTCATCCATGCGGGTACTCCATGAATTCAATTGAAAGACCATCTTTATCTACAATTCATGTAACTCTTGAGGTTGGTTTTAGTTATGAAAACTTTGAAGCCATGGATTGTCATTCCAAGCATTGTCATCTGGAAGCTTTGGTACAGAGGGTACCAAGTTGTTTCACTCCTATGATATTATCCGTTGCAGTTTATGACAATGTTATCGCATGTCTATCTTCATGGACCAAACTAGTTTGGCCACAAGGGTATACATGTGAAATCATCGAGAAAAGGATTAATATTGGGTCACTATGAATTTTAAATGTCATGGAAAGTAAAATGTATGTTATTGTGATTGAATTTATCTTTGAGAAGATACCCAAAGATTTGAAATCTTATAGAGAGATAATAGAACTGTTATGACAACTCATAGTTGGAAACATAAAAGAATAAAGGTGTCAATTCAAACTCCTATTTTTAAGGCAACTAGGACAATTGACCTAGGAAGTGTCGATCCCTCTCAAGGATATTATCTCTATTCTATTTAAATCCAATATTTGAAGGCATAAGATTGAAAACCAATCAAAACAGTTATAGGACTTCCAAGCAACAGTTAAGCATCAGATCCATATTTTCAGCAGGAAACAAAATCAATATTAAGGGCATATAAGCAACCATTGAACGACATTTTGAGGGGGATGTAGGTTAGGGAATTTTGGATAGCATGGGTTGTGTTTGTAAAAGGCCCTAGGGGATATTTTTTGTAAATATTTGAATCAGAGACTGTGTATTGGATTCATTTTCTTATCTAAACAGAGCCTTGTTTTCCTTTCATTTTATTGTGTTAAGCTCCTTATTAATTACCACCTTTGTTCTTGTTTTATCATTATAATTTGCAAAAATATTATAGGTTTTAAAATGACAATTTGGTACTACGTCCATTGTCAATTATTATAAAAAAAATTGTTGGTTAATGGTACGAGTGTCATTATGTTGAATGCACCCTTGTTCTCAACTCTAATCTTCTTTTATTGATTTCATTCATTGTTACAGATGCCCAGTAAATCACTTTTCTTCATCTTGGTTGACAGGGACTTCCTTACTCATTGTTAGACCAAAGATTTAGTGTTCTTCTTATTTTCTTACACTTTACATCATCAACTTTTGTGCTTTGTTATACCAGACTCCATGCCCAATGGATTAGACCTCTGTTCTGATGGATTTACAATCTTTTATACCATTTTTTTTGTGAGTTTTTCTCCCAAACCTGTCTACCCTGATTTATGTTCTTTGTTACCCAAATCTGGAACCTGAGATTAATGATGAAAGATGTTTCTTAGTGATAGTGGGCAACCAATAGTTTTAAATATGATGAGGGAGCCCCCTCTGGTCCAATATTCGGCTTGTGCCCTAAATATTGGTTTAAACATGTCTTGGCATGCTTTCTAAACAACCAGAAACCATCTCAAGTTACAACACCTTCAAAATTCTTTCTTTTTTGGCAAACCATATAGACTAGGAAAAAACTAAGGGTAATGCTCTAAACAAGTTTAAAGCTTGATATTCACATCATTTCTTTATGAAATCTATTAATGATCCTTCATTACAGCTTCCTTTTCCCTGTATCAAACTCAATATGGACCTTCATACCTCCTTTGTGTAGTCACTAGAACTAATGAATGATTTATATTTATAGATGCCAAGTCATTGTCTTGTATTTTTCTAAAGGATGCCCCATGTGAGATATTTTCTAACCATTGACAACCACATGAAGATTATGTATTTCATCAATGTCTTTCCCTTCCATATTCATTTCCACCACTAGGCCTGATATTCATTTTCTTTTACAAACATATCTTTGTCCCCTAATTTTGGTATGTACCTGCCATGAGAAATATTTTTAGACTATACTAGTACATCCTCTTCCTATGTTAATTAGATATGAGCTTGAGAAAGTCTCTCAGTGAAGCTCACCCATTATTTTTCCTTCATACCTCCTATTTTGAGTGCTTCTTCCTTATTCCATCTCCTCTCCCATGAATTAGTGTACAAAATATGTGTTGCATCGGTAAGAACATGAAAACCATGGGTGCTTAGTGTAATTACCAAATCTTGGGGGAGGATTTAATTCCCACCACTACCTACCCAAGTATTGAGCCCTAGCCTCACCTTTCTTCCATCACAAATCCTCCATTCTAACTAATTCCCTACAAGAGGGAAAGACAATACCAATGATTTATGTGTACATTATTAAGGTGCTGGAAAACGATTTAGTTGGTGTTCAAATCCATTATTCAAAGGAAAGAGGATCAAGTATAAAATATAAACTTAATCCAAAGGCCCTAATTGTTTATAAGCCTCTAAATAATTTTGCAACTAAGGCCTTTCCAAAATAATGAATATTTTTTAACCCCTAACCTCTGAATACCTTTGACATGGCTATTCTTTTCCATTTTACCAAATCCATTCTATCATTTTCCTTTTTCCCCGTTCATAAAAATGAAAACATTACTTTCTTATTTTTTTCATCATTCTTACTGAGATATATGTCATTAAGATATAGTAAAATGGTATGTATTTGAGGACTAATTTGACCAAAGTCAACCTTCCTCCAATGGGAATCCATGAATTACAATAGGTGGTGATCGTTTTTTCCACCTTCTAGTAAATCCATATCCAATCCTAGAATCCATAATCATTGGGCTTAATCATAAACCCTAGATATTTTGAAACCTTCATTAAATCAATTCTTTGGAAAGATTGAAACATCTTGTCATCATGCCTTCTTATTTTTATAGAATCTATTAAAAGAAATAGTATAAATCTAACCATTGATTTCCATCCTAGTATCTTTATTATATGCGTCCAGTATCTCCTTAAACTTGAGGGATTCCCTCAAATAACCATTCCCAAATAGTAGCACATCATCAAAAAATACCTATCTTTACGCCTTTAATCAAGTCATTCCTCACATAGTGCATAAACATTCTACTCACAACCTCTGCAACTATAAGGAAAACAAGTGGAGACAACACGCATCCTCGAAAAAGACCTCTAGGAGGCTTGAAAAACTAAGAGGCTAGTTCATTGATTAGTATTAAGAAGGAAACAAAATTAAGACAACTCATTATCCAATTGACAAAGGGAGAAATGCATCCTATATGAATGAGAAATAACCTTGTGTACAACCAACTACCCTATCATAGGATTTAGAGATATCTAGTTTAATCACCATGGCTTGGATCTTCTTTGTCTTAAGTGTATGAAGGGCTTTTGGTGCTACCACAAAAACATCATGCATTTATCTATTCCTCAAAAAACTAAATTGATCTTATGAGATGGAGATGATTTTGTAGAGAGCACAACATAGTGAGAAGGGCCTAAATTTCTCAAAGGGATTAGGACCATATATGAGGAGGCAAACAAGGGATAATGGACCTTTAAATTCCTCATCTTCCAACCAAATTGGATTAAACTTGAAAGGTCCAACAAGCTTGTTGTCATCCTTTTCTACCATATTGATGAAATTATTTGAAAGACCACCATTCTCAAACCAACTTCTTATATGTTTGAGTCTTCCATTACTTTTGTAGTGACCAAAACCTTGTCCAATCTCTTTGAGATGCTTTCATTGCCTTCCTTTTTATTCCTCCACATTGGTGTAATATTTAAAGGTTCAACATCACATAACATTGCCTCCTCAATATTTTGAAGGAAATAATCTACTCTAATGATTCATTCTAGCATTATCTCCCCACATTTCTTCTTTTTTTGTTTTAAAATTTAGGGTTTCTCCTACAATTATATATTTTTCTTGCAATCAGTCCTTAAATAAGAAATATTTCCATAATTTTTCTTGTCACTATAGGGCCTATAAATATTAATTAATGATATGTTTTTACCAAGTTCCAAAGTTAAACATTGTTTAGATTCTTATAGGGATCAAAGATTGGTTAATGAACTGGAGCGAATGGTTTTAACCATATATTATTCCATTGATCTACCATATGAGTCTACCCCTACAAACTACCATATTTTAAAAATGAAGATAGAATATCTTTGGAACATTCAACATATAACATAGTTTCCTAAAATAGGAAATATCTAACTAGTGAAGCTTAAATAGGTGCTTCAAGGCTATATTTTTATTAGGTGAGACCAACCCTATTATATTTAATGAAAGGACAACTATCACTTATTCTTTCCTAGGGCCTTCCTTTCTCTAAAGGCCCCCATAATTAACTATTGTTTAACACTTGTTATATCACATTTTACCTTTTTTGGTGCCAACTTCAGTTTGGACTTTATTTTGGGTGATAATTGAGGTTAATCCCTCATCAAGGCTCAATTATCCTTCCACCTCCCTTATGTCAAGGTCATATACCCTTGATTTTGAGGACCTAAGGTGATATCTAGGCTTTATTTTAGGATTTGGAATTTATTCTCTGAAAGCTAAGTTGCTTAAGTGTTTTGGCCTACCCTTAGCCCTGGTGTCTCCTTTGTGAATTAGGTAGGGGACCCAATGGCATTGGGTGATTGTAAGGGGTTTGATTTTGAAGAGGCTTGACCATTACCTTTAACCCTGTTTGGACAAGACAATGACTCTACAATATTCATCTTCTTGACAAATCAAACAAAATTCTCGCAATCTCAAGACTTGAAGGAGTGTTATGTGACCTATACCCTTGCAGGGATTTATGCCTAAGGTTTGGACTTCGTTAAGTTCCTTATATAGTGGTACAATAGGTAGGGATGGTTTTGACAAGTTTCCACTTTTATCCCCTACTAAAGAAAGATATGTTCTATTCTAATTACCATCTAAACTTAATGGAGAAAGAGAGTATGGGGGAAGGGAAATGCAATGTTCATACCTTATTCTGATGATGGTTCTCTTCAAATATCTTTGTTTCTTTTGTTCATCATCATGATATCAAGGTTAGATAAGGAGGTTGAGGGCACTTGCATTCTATCTAGGGGAGAAGAAGGATGGTCCATTGTATTCCGTTCTTCATCATGGGTAGAAAAACCATTATGTTTTCTCATTGTTAGTTCCAAAGTCACATTACTTTTATTGTTTCTCCTCCTTCTCAATTGCCACAAACTTCTTTTTACATACTCTCTTTGGGGGATTACCAATAGAGAAGTCATTTTTTATATGACCATATTGAAGACAAATATTACGATGAAAAGGGACTCCCACATAATATAAAACTTGGGAAAAACCTTGATTGCCCACCTTGAGTTCTATGAAATCTAGGATCCCTAAACTTAAGTTTATTTCCACCAAACAAATTCCACAAATTTGGATATCAACTCATAGGGATCCTTCTTGAGTCCTAGGAGTATCCCTAGCTTACTCCCTATCTCCTTCAATATGGATGCGCTCTAAAATTCTAGAGGTAGAATTGACATCTTTAACCACAAAGAATGGACATAGAAATTTTCTATTATTATAGGATTGAAGCACAGCCTTCTCAACTTTAGAGTTAAAATAGAACTACCCCAATACCAATTTCGATTCCAATTTTTTTTGGGGGTCTTTCCCATTCAGATTGAAAACAAAAGGCCATCCTACTTTGTGCTAGGATTTGGAACATTTGTATATCCAATTTGTTTTTCCCCATACCTTGCTCATATAGTTTGATAGGATTTTTCTTTCATAAAAGAACCTTCCTAGTAGAGCCAATTCCTTCACTAGGATTATTTTATCCATCAATAGGTCTTCATTTATTATCGTTCATATTATTTACTCACTCTACTTTATGCACTTCCTCTCTTTATTCACCAGTCTCCTCATTTCATTTTGAGTTCCTTCGCCTATTTTTGAGTCCATTGATCCATTGATCCATTGATTACCATGGAACCCTTATAACCCTATATCCCCTAGACTGCTCCCCTAAAAACATATGTGCATAGGATATCATTTGGGTCCCCAACCCTTAAGTGAGGGATTTTTTTATCCTCTTATGCAGAGCTCTTCATCTTGGCTAAAACTTGAAATTCTCAAAAGTTTGGTAAGAGATTTGGATCGGGATTGTTTCTATAGTTAGGCCCTTCCTCCTAGGCTTCCACCCATGTTAATGATTTTCAATGATTTGACAAGTCTTGTTCTCCTTTACTCCAATTGAAAAATCTCATACCCTCCAAGATATGTGCATTTAGTTCTAAGGTTTTCAATTCTAATGGGGCACCAAGGAGACAAGGTCTAATTTCCTTAGATAGTGATCCTTTTGGTTGATCACATAGTATGAGGGAGTGAATAGGTGAGTAGCAGAGGTTTTGAGAGTCTACGAAGTCCAAAGGAAGAGAAATGATCCCTTTGTCTAGTCGTAATGATTTACTCTATGGATACAAAAATTAATTCCTTTCATCTTCAAAATCAAGAAGCTCATCTTCTTCCATCATCCACAATGATGATTACAATTCACAAACTCAAACTATGTCCTCAATTTTCCTACACCTTTTCTCTACAACCATCATTTCCTTACTAATATTTTATTATCTAAATAGAGCCTTGTTTTCCTTTCATTTTATTGTGTTAAGATCCTTATTAATTTCCACCTATGTTCTTGTTTTATAATTATAATTTGCAAAAAGATTACAGGTTTTAAATTGACAATTTGGTACTACGTCCACTGTCAATTATTATAAACAAGTTTGTTGGTTATTGGTACGAGTGTCATTATTTTGAATGCACCCTTGTGCTCAACTCTGACGTTCTTTTATTGATTGGATTCATTGTTATAGATGCCCATTAAATAAATTTTCTTCATCTTGGTTGACATGGACTTCCTTACTCACTATTAGAACAAATATTTAGTGTTATTCTTCTTTTCTTCCACCTTCCATTATCAAATTTTGTGATTTTTTAGACGAGACTCCATGCCCAATGGATTAGACCTCTGGTCTGAGGGATTTACAATCTTTTATTACCAATTTTTTTCCATTTTTCTCTCAAACCTATCTACCCTGTTTTATGTTGTTTGTTACCCAAATATGGCACCTGAGATTAATAATGAAAGATGTTGCTTAGTGACAATGGGAAACCAACAATTTTAAATCCGATGAGGGAGCCCCCTTTGGTCCAAGAGACAATTTGTGACCTAAATATCGGTTTAAATATGTATTGGCATGATTTCTATACGTCCATAAGCCATCTCAAGTTACAACACCTTCAAAGATTATTTATTTTTTGGAAAACTATATAGACTAGGAAACAACTAAGGGTAATGCTCTAAACAACTTTAAAGCTTGATATTCAAATCATTTCTTTATGAAATCTAGTAATGATCCCTCATTACAACTTCCTTTTCCATGTATCAAACTCAATATGGACCTCCATACTTCATTTGTGTAGTCACTAGAACCAATGAATGACTTATATCCACACTTGTTTTTTTTTAGAGGCTATAGATGTTAGGTCCTTGTCTTGTTCTTTTCTAAAGGATGCCCCATGTGAGATATTTTCTAACCATTTAAAACCACATGAAGATTATGTATTTCATCAATTTATTTCCCTTCCATATTCATTTCCACCACTAGGTCTGATATTCATTTTCTTTTACAAACATATCCTTGTCCCCTAATTTTGGTATGTACTTTCCTTGAGAAATATTTTTAGACTAGAAAAGTACATCCTCTTCCTATGTTAATTAGACATGAGCTTGAGAAAGCCTCTTAGTGAAGCTCAACCATTATTTTTCCTTCATACCTCCTAGTTTGAGTGATTTTGCCTTCTTCCATCCCCGCTCCCATGCATTAGTGTACATAATATTCATTGCATTGGTAAGAAAATGCAAACCAAGAGTTCTTAGTGTAATTACCAAATCTTGGGGGAGGATGTAATTCCCACCACTACCTACCCAAGTATTGAGCACTAGCCTCACCTTTCTTCCATCACAAATCCTCCATGCTAACTAATTCCCTACAATGGGGAAGGACAATACCAATGATTTCCATGTACATTATTGAGGCATTGGCAAATGATTTTGTTGGTATTCCAATCCAATATTCAAAGGAAAGAGGATCAAGTATCAAATATAAACTTACTCCAAATGCCTTAATTGTTTTTAAGCCTCTAAAGAATTTTGCAACTAAGGCCTTTCCAAAATAGTGAATATTTTTTAACCCCTAACCTCTGACTAACTTTGGCATAGTTATTCTTTTCCATTTTACCAAATCCATTCCATCATTTTCCTTTATCCCCATTTATAAAAATGAAAACATTACGTTATTATTTTTTTCATCATTCCTACTGAGATATATGTCATTATGATCTAGTAAAATGGTACGTCTTTGAGGACTAATTTGACCACTGTCAACCTTCCTCCAATGGGAATCCATCAATTACAATAGGTGGTGATCCTTTTTTCCACCTTCTAATAATTCCATATCCAATCCTAGGATCCATAATCATTGGGCTTAATCATAAACCCTAGATATTTTGAAACTTTTATTAAATTCAATTCTTTGGAAAGATTGAAACATCTTGTCATCATGCCGTCTTATTTTTCTAGACTCTATTAAAAGAAATAGTATAAATCTAACCATTGATTTCCATCCTAGTAGCTCTATTATATGAGTCTGTTATCTCCTTAAACTTGAGGGCTTCCCTCAAATAGCCATTCCCAAATAGTAGCACATCATCAAAAAATCCCTATATTTACGCCTTTAATCAAGGGATTCCTCACATAGTCCAATAAAAATTCTACTCACACCCTATGCAACTATAATGAAAATAAGTGGAGACAACAAGCATCCCCGACAAAGACCTCTAGTAGGTTTGAAAAAGTAAGAATTGACAAAGGGAGCAATACATCCTATATGAATGAGAAATAATCTTGTGTACAACCAACTACCCTATCATAGAATTTAGAGATATCTAGTTTAATCACCATGGCTTGGGTCTTATTTTTCTTAACTTTATGAAGGGCTTCTGGTGCTACCACAATAACATCATGCATTCATATATTCCTCAAAAAATTAAATTGATCTTATGATATGGAGATGATTTTGTAGAGAGCACGACATAGTGATAAGGGCCTAAATTCATCAAATGATTTAGGACTATATTTTACTATCATCAAGGCTATGAATGTATAGTTGATAGATCCCATGACCCATCGTGACTGCTTAGACTTTTCCACTACCTTAATTAGATCCTTCTCTAAAAAATCATAGAAACCTATATAGAAATGAGTTAACCATCCGTCCGAGCCAAGGATTTTGTCATATTGAAAAGACTCAACAACTTATATTAATTTTTCCTTGGAAATTCCATCCATTATCCCTTGTTTTCCTCCTCATATATGAATCTAGGGAAGTAGGATGCCAACTTTATTGTCTCTAGTATGTTTTCTCTCTCGAGATCATTGTATATACTTTTGAAATGGGACACCCCTAGATATGAAATTTCCTTAAATATTCTTACTTTCCTTCCGTATTCCAGCTACATTTCCCATATGGTATTATTGTATTTCCTTTGTTTGGGAAAGTTTTGAAAAAACTTTGTGTTTTCATCCTGGTGTGCTAGCCATTATGATCTACTTTTCATTCTCCATTTGGAATAATCCCACTCCAATAGTTCCATTTTCCTACTCTTAAATGTGTACAATTGTCCTTTTGGTTATATAAAAAGCCTCTTTCATTTAGCTCATGCATTTTGGATATCATTCCCTTCACCTCCATCAATTTTCCTTTAAAGACTAGATTTGTTTTTCCCATTCCAATGTTATCTTTTCACTCTTATTGGGTTCTATACAAACTGATACATTGTTTAACCTTGATCTGTTAGCAAGATATGTCTCCATGACACTTTCACTAGTTTTGCAAATCCCTCATCTTCCAACCAAATTGGATTAAACTTGAAAGGTCCAACAAGCTTGTTGTCATCCTTTTCTACCATATTGATGCAATTATTTGAAAGACCACCATTCTCAAACCAACTTCTTATGTGTTTGAGTCTTCCATTACTCTTTTAGTGACCAAAACCTTGTCCAATCTCTTTGAGATGCTTCCATTCCCTTCCTTTTGATTCCTCGACATTGGTGTAATATTTAAAGGTTCAAAATCACATAGCATTGCCTCCTCAATATTTTGAAGGAAATAATCTACTCTAATGATCCATTGTAGCATTGTCTCCTCATATTTCTTCTTTTCTTGTTTTAAAATTCAAGGTTTCTTCTACAATTATATATTCCTCTTGCAAACAGTCCCTAGAGAAGAAATATCTCCATAATTTTCCTTGTCACTATAGGGCCTATAAATATTGATTATTGATATGTTTTTACCAAGTTCCAAAGTTAAACATTGTCTAGATTCTTATAGGGATCAAAGATTGGTTAATGAACTCGAGAGAATGGTTAACCATATATTCTTCCATTTACCTACCATATGAGTCTACCCCTACAAACTACCATCTTTAAAAAATGAACATAGAATATCTTTGGAACATTCAACATCTAACATAGCTTCCTAAAATAGGAAATATCTAACTAGTGAAGCTTAAGTAGGTGCTTCAAGGCTATATTTTTATTAGGGGAGCCCAACCCTCTTATATTTAATGAAAGGACAACTATCACTTATTCTTTCCTAGGGCCTTCCTTTCTCTAAAGGCCCCCATAATTGACTATCGTTTAACACTTCTTATATCACATTCTAGTGTTTTTGGTGCCAACTTCAGTTTGGACTTTCTTTTGGGTGATAATTGAGGTTAATCCCTCATCAAGGCTCAATTCTCCTTCCACCTCCCTTATGTCAAGGTCCTCTGCCCCTAACTTTTAGGACCTAAGGTGATATCTAGTCTTTATTTTAGGATTTGGAATTTATTCTTTGAAAACTAACTTGCTTGAGTGTTTTGGCCTACCCTTAGCCCTAGTGTCTCCTTTGTGACTTAGGTAGGGGACCTAGTGGCACTGGGTGATGGTAAGGGGTTTGATCTTGAAGAGGCTTGACCATTATATTTAACCTTGTTTGGACAAGAAAATGACTCTACAATATTTATCTTCTTGACAAATCAAACAAAATTATCACAATCGCAAGACTTGAAGGAGTGTTATGTAACCTATACCCTTATAGGGATTTATACCTAAGGTTTTGACTTTGTTAAGTTCCTTATACAGGAGGTAGGGAGGGTTTTGACAAATTTCCACTTTTATCCCCTACTAAAGAAAATTATGTTCTATTCTAATTACCATATAAACTTAATGGAGAGAGAGGGTATGGGGGAAGGGAAATGCAATGTTCATACCTTATTCTGATGATGGTTCTCTTCAAATCTCTTTGTTGATTTTGTTCATCATCATGATATCAAGGTTAGATAAGGAGGTTGAGGGCACTTTCATTTTATCTAGGGGAGAAGAAGGATGATCCATTGTATGCCTTTCTTCATCATGGGTAGAAAAACCATTATATTTTCTCATTGTTAATTCCAAAGTCACGTTTCTCTAATTGTTTCTCCTCCTTCTCAATTTCCACAACCTTCTTTTTACATACTCTCTTTTGGGGGATTACCAATAGGGATTTTTTTTTTTATATGACCATATTGAAGACAAAGATTACGATGAAAAGGGACTCCCACATAATATAAAACTTGGGAAAAAACTTGATTTCCCACCTTAAGTTCCATGAAATCCAGGAGCCCTACACTTAAGTTTATTTCCACCAAAAAAATTCCACGAATTTGAATATCAACTCATAGGGACCCTTCTTAATTCCTAGGAGTATCCCTAGCTTACTCCCTATCTCCTTCAATATGGATGCACTCTAAAATTCTAGAGGTAGCATTGACATATTTACCAACAAAGAATGGACATATACTTTTTCTATTATTATAGGATTGAAGCACAACCTTCTCAACTTTAGACTTAATAGAGAACTACTATTTTTCCAACTGGCTCAAAACAGTTTTCTGACAATTTTGTCAATTTACTATTTTTAGCAGTTTTAACTTCTAGGGCCATTTTGAGGACCTAAATGAAGGTTTTTCGGGATCGAGCTTCTCAATGATATCCAAAGGCATGATTGAGCCCCCAAAATGAATCTCCTTGACGATACCTTTCCAATGAGATATCACACGCCTAAAATGGAGATCGTATGCAAAAGTTACGACCTCGCAAAGTTGATGTACTAACTTACCCAAACGGGGCCCAAATGACTTTTGGCGCTTCATATCCTAGGGTTGGGTTTTTGGATGTCTAGAGTTTTGGGCATTCTTGCTTATTGTAAAAATGCCTTCAGAGCCTCATTGTAACCTTCTTCTTGCGAATGCGCATTGTCGTCACATCTCTTTTCAGAGATAAGCCGCCACCATTCCAACAAGTTTGTTTCTGTTGCATTTTACAGTTTCAACTTATTTCGTTATTGAATAGAAAACCTGTTTTATTGTATCTCTGTTATTTTTTGTTAAGCACCTATTAATAATCTGTATTCATTTCGCTCTGCTCATAAAATATGGATCAGTGGTATCAGAGCGGTCTGCTCCTTGTCGTCTTAATGCATGTCCCCAACGAGGTTGGTGTACAAAGAGTTAGGTCTCAAGATTGTTTCTCTTGAGGATAGAAGCTCTCGCATGCCCAAGCGACCTCCCATGGCAGGAGAAAAGAAAGATGACAGGATAGGAGATCCTTTCAAACTATTGATTGAGGAATCCCTCATGCAACAGAGGAATGAAATGAATACAGATTATTAACAAGTGCTTAACACAAAATAACAGAGATACAATAAAATTGGTTTTCTATTCAATAACGAAATAAGTTGAAACTGTAAAATGCATCGGAAACAAGCTTGTTGGAATGGTGGTGGCTTATCTCTGAGAAGAGATGTGACGACAGTGCGCATTTTCAAGAAGAAGGTTACAATGAGGCTCTGAAGGCCTTTTTATAATAAGCAAGAATGTCAAAAACCCTAAACATCCACAAAACTGGATCTCCTTCGCCCTTATTTCCCACCATTATTTGACACCTCAAAAGTAGCAAAACAACTGACACCAACAGAGCTCAACCCCGACTGCATACAACAGGAATCCAATGATCAGATTGTGGACAGACAGATCAAGGGCACTCGACAACATAGGATCCAGCTTTATCGAGTTGTCAAAGCAGGGCAGCTCCTGCACCAAGGCAAGTGGCTCACCCGGGGCCAAATTCAACAGAAATTTCCTCATCTGATGGGGGACTTCAACGCAATGGAGACCATTGCTTCCTAAGAATGTAGGATTGATCCATATGGATATCGGTGGCCACCCACCTTTTCCAACTAGCTCAAAACAGTTTTCTGACAATTTTGGCAATTTACTATTTTTAGCAGTTTTAACTTCCGAGGCCATTTTGAGGGCCTAAATGAAGGTTTTTTGGGATCGATATCTTTAATGATATCCAAAGGCATGATTAAGCCCCCAAAATGAATCTCCTCGACGATACCTTTCCAACGGGCTATCACACGCCTAAAACGAAGATCATATGCAAAAGTTACGACCCCGGGAAGTTGATGTTCTAACTTACCCAAACGGGGCCCACGTGACTTTTGGCGCTTCATCTCCTAGGGTTAGTTTTTTGGATGTCTAGGGATTTTGACATTCTTTCTTATTGTAAAAAGGTCTTCAGAGCCTCATTGTAACCTTCTTCTTGCGAATGCGCATTGTCGTCACATCTCTTCTCAGAGATAATCCGCCACCATTCCAACAAGCTTGTTTCCACCGCATTTTACAGTTTCATCTTATTTCGTTATTGAATAGAAAACCCGTTTTATTGTATCTCTGTTATTTTACGTTAAGCACCTGTTAATAATCTGTATTCATTTCGTTCTGCTCATAAAATCCAGATCAGTGGTATCAAAGCGGTCTGCTCCTTGTCGTCTTAATGCATGTCCCCAATGAGGTCAGAGTACAAAGAGTTGGGTCTCGAGCTTGTTTCTCTTGAGGACAGAAGCTCTCACACGCCCAAGCGACCTCCCATGGCAAGAGAAAAGAAAGATGACGGGACAGGAGATCCTTTCAAACTGTTGATTGAGGAAGCCCTCACGCAACAGAGGAACGAAATGAATACAAATCATTAACAGGTGCTTAACACAAAATAACAAAGATACAATAAAAGTGGTTTTCTTTTCAATAACGAAATAAGTTGAAACTGTAAAATGCAGCGGAAGCAATCTTGTTGGAATGGTGGCGGCTTATCTCTGATAAGAGATGTGACAACAATGTGCATTCGCAAGAAGAAGGTTACAATGAGGCTTTGAAGGCCTTTTTACAATAAGCAAGAATGCCAAAAACCCTAGACATCCAAAAACCCCAATACCAATTTCAATTCCATTTTTTTTCTAGGTCTTCCCCATTGAGATTCAAAACAAAGGCCATCCTACCTTGTGCTAGGATATGGAACATTTGTATATCCTAGATTTGTTCCCCCATACCTTGCTCATATAGTTTGATAGGATTTTTCTTTCATAAAAGAACCTCCCTAGTAGAGCCAATTCCTTCACTGGGATTATTTGATCCATCAAGAGGTCTTCATTTATTATTGTTCATATTGTTTCCTCACTCTACTTTATGCACTTCCTCTCTTTCTTCACCAGTCTCCTCATTGCATTTTGAGTTCCTTCACCTATTTTTGAGTCCATTGATCCATCGATTCCCATGGAACCCTTATAACCCTATATCCCCTAGACTGCTCCCCTAAAAACATATGTGTATAGGATATCATTTGGGTCCCCAACCCTTAGGTGAGGGATTTGTTTATCCTCTTCTGCAGAGCTCTTCATCTCGGCTAAAACTTGAAATTCTCAAACGTTTGGTAAGAGATGTGGATGAGGATTATTTCTATAGTCGAGCCCTTCCTCCTAGGATTCTACCCTTATGAATGATTTTCAATGATTTGACAAGTCTTGTTCTCCTTTACTTCAATTGATAAATCTCATACCCTCTGAGATATGTGCATTTAATTCTAAGGTTTTCAATTCTAATGGGGCACCAAGGAGACAAGGTCTAATTTCCTTAGATAACGATCCTTTTGGTTGATCACATAATACTAAGGAGTGACTAAGTGAGTAAATGAGGTTTTGAGAGCCTACGAAGAACAAATGAAAAGAAATGATTACTTTATCTAACCATAATGATTTCCTCTATAGATACAAAAATTAATTCCTTTCATCTTCATAATCAAGAAGCCCATATTCCTCCATCATTATCCACAATGATGATTACAAGTCACAAACTCAAACTATGTCCTCAATTTTCCTACACCTTTTCTATACAATCATCATTTCCTTACTAAAATTTTAACACCTATACACCTCTACATAGGTTTCCTCCCCTAACCTTCCACTAACAAAACCCTCGTCTCCATAACCATCATCATTAGATGAATACAAAGTCCTTACCTTCAAAGCAAAACAACATTCAATGAATGCAAAGTCATTACGTTCTACATATGTCTCCTCCCAATACTAGACTTCCACTAACAAAACCCTCGTCGCTACGACCATCATTATTTAAAAAAAATAAACATGGGATGAATGCAAAGTCCTTATCTTGAAAGCAAAACAACATTCAATGAATGCAAAGTCATTACCTTTAAAAGCACGCCAATACTATTTTATCAAATTTTTTAGTATATTATTCCACTTAATTATGATAGGTTATATATAGGACTTAAATACACCAAACACTATAAAACACACTTTTTAATTTTTCTACCACTTTGGTGGCATGACTGGAATCTGTGGCTCTATGCAGATATAATATGTTATGCTGTCAAAAAGTCAATTGGAGAATCTCAAAGCATAGTACAAGGCATCAAACGACGAGCTAATGTGCCACGTGGCACAAAACAGAGCCACGTAACAAATGATGAAGTCATAGATGTGGGAAAACCCTAAATAAATGCATTGTTTTATGATAAATAATGCAAATGTGCGAACCTTTGAATTAAATATCATAGAATCTTAGGTAGYGGCTATCTTCATGCAAGATTCGACAGGTACAAGAGAGGACTTTGACAGACAGAATTCTCCTCCTCAGAATACGCCAGTCATGAAGTCGAGTCGACTTCAGTGTTTTCATGGGGAAGGTACTATCAGTATCATTGTTTGTTTTTAATTATAAGGTTCATGGATTTCTCCCATGGCGGTCATTCTAACAGGTGGGTGAAAAACAGCAGAGCTCCATGAGTTTGTACTCTGCTGTRCCATGTTAAATCTTTCTGTTGAGTTTCGGGAAGTTGGTGGTGGCACATTCTAAGATTGGTATGTGATCTCGAAACGCTTTGAATCGGCGTGTCTCGCCGTTACTTGATTTGTGTTTTATTGTTCAAGAATAATGCACAGCTGAATTTTCTGAATAAACTTGCATGGGTTTGCAGTAGAGAAGTTTCAGGCGAAGATCGGACACTTTTATCAATGGGAGGCCGTCTGATAAGCTTCGTTTCAGCTCTCAAATCCAAATTCAAGGACGATAAATCGAAGAAAGCAGCCTACAGAAAGATGGATCGGTCAGACAGCATGAAGGTAGATGCGGAGAGCAAGCGTGCACAGAGATTGATTCGCAAAACGCTTAAGTCAGCTGATAAACCTGGTCGGAAACCGGTTCCATAAATACATATATCATGATTATCTCTGTTACGCAGCTATTGCTTTGCCCTCCTGAACTTACTTGTTCTGGATAATCTAAGCACATGCTGTTATTAAAAAAAAATCCCATGAGAGATCAATGAATAAATCATACAAACCCATATTTCAGAAAGACTGATTCGTTTATTTTCTGTCTGTTACTGTTATTGTTTATTTATGTTGAGTGATCTTTGATGTCTCGGCCGTCTTAAGGAAAAGAAACCATACGTTACAATAAGTTTTTGATGTTTCAATGTTCGTTTTCACTCTAAAACATATGGAGTAAAGACTGGTTCAGATTCATGGTCCATTCATAATGGAGTAAAGACCGGTTCAGATTGATGGTTTTATAAATTTTTACTGAAATTCGGTCAAAATTTGTTGGAAATCTAGATTTAAGTAATTGAATCTGTATAATTTGAATGTTTTTGGGTTTTTCATGTGCTGAATTCATTTATGCATTCAAAAATGCAATTTAAATAATAGAAAATGGTGATTTCACCCAGATCTGTTTTGTCAGATTCTAGTAAAAAAGTTTTAAAAGTCCAATATTTAGACAAAGCCATAATTATCAGGAAAACCTTAAATACTGAGGAGAAGTTATGGTTTTTTTTGACTGAGGAAATCAGTAACTAGTCTGGCACAAACTCTAGTGACTAGTGTTATCCGACTGCTACCACTATAACCCGAGGCATGTCAAGCATGTCAACCCAGGTATATCAAGCATGTCAACCAGACCTCTGGGCACACAAGACTAATCTAGAGTTTAGAACCAGTAACTTCACATAACAAAGTACCTTAACAGTGCACTCCATCACTAATTATTCTACACCTTAAAAGAGAGAAACCATTATATTAAGGTACCCAGCTTATAAAACTTTCCATTAAATGTAGTGTACAGCTTTACTATAGTTCAAGAGGAACTCCGAAGCTAAGGGCTTTGAGTTGTTTCGGCTCTTCGCTGTGTTGAAGCTCATTCTATTGGTAATCTTGCTGGTGGTTCTTCATTAAATCCTTGACTATCGTTTTTTTGGGTCAAATTCTATACTTCACTCGTTAAGGATTGTGTTGTACCTGAGACTCAGGCTGATAAAACCTCAACAGAAAATAGATGAGTCCACATTGCCGAGAATTCATCTCGGCAAAATAACCTTTCCCTGGTGCGTAAAGTGCCACGGAACAAACCTATTGGTGAGGTATGTACCTTCCAAACCTCTGGCTACAGGGAAAGAGCTTCTCTGCGCCCATCAAGCCACTTCCCCTCAGAGGGGTAATCAATAAACCAGAGTGGGACCGCTTGTTTCCTTCCCATGTATTGCATTCACAGGGGACCTAAGCAAATAGATTTGGAAAAATTTTAGTACTCATTTTTGACAGTTCATTTTTGCATGCTGCAAAATTTAGAAGAATTGTTGTAAAAGCAAATATCAATGGTTAAGATCACAGAATTTAGATATAATAAGGTATTTGAGAAAGCTGAATTTATTTTTTCAATCAAAAATATAAATTTAACAATAAAAATTGTATTTTTAATAATTCTTCTACAACAAGATTTCCTAAATCCAAATAGTAGAATGTCTAAACTTCTTTCAACCTAAATACAAAACAATAACTTAAGCATGCTTGATACTAAAAATATGATGAAATGACAGATCATTTTTGCATGGTTCAAAATTTAGAAGAATTATTGCAACAGCAAATATTGATGGTCAAGATCATGAAATTTAGATACAATAAGGTTTTAGAAAAAGTTGAATCCATTTTTACAATAAAAATTGTGTTTCTAATAATTCTTCTACAATAAGATTTCAGAAATCCAAATCCTAGAATGTTTAAACATCTCTAAACCTAAATACCAAACAATAACTTAATCATCCTTGATACTAAAAATAGGATGATTATATGCTTAGTATTTAATGAAAATTTCTAAACCTAAATACCAAACAATAACTTAATTATCCTTGATACTAAAAATAGGATGATTATATGCTTAGTATTTAATGAAAATTTCATTCGGCATTTTGAACCAATTACATAGCTAGTTGGATATATACATTCAAACTAATGGTTGAGTAGAAAACTTGTTTCTTGGAATGTGCAATATATACGCTCAACTTATCATAGAAGAGCTTTGGTGTGACAACTATGTAATGTGATTTCCTTTTTGGTTTATGATGTACTAGTGGGAGGTTAGAACCATTGGTGTTTTTCTCTTAACTACCATGTGTTTTATTTTTGGATAGCTTATGTTTATGTTACAAATTGTGAAAGAGAAGAGAGGTGGTGTAGAAATTTGGGTTGTACCATCTTTGATGATCATTGCTTTACAATTGGTCACATATAGATGGATTCTATTGAAATTGGATGGCCAAATCCTAGGAGCAACCAATATTTATGCATTAAATATTGTTGTGAAAAAGGTTGTCTTATGGATGTGGTTTTTTAATAATTTCAATGGCATCGACTAGTTCATTTGTGATGATTTCAACATGGTTGAGGCAATGAAAGAAAAGAAGGCTTATATTTCATGTGTGTATACCTAAAGGAGAATGGATGGTTTGGAGTGGCTTTAAAGACTTCAATTGAGCCTTTACAACCCCAACCAGTATAGAAGGTATGATTCCTTCTAGTTGTTCTTTACCTAGACTAACTTATACAAAGGCTAAGAGTGAGTCATGAAACAACTCAATAATAATATGATGTCATAACAAAATACCCATTTCTTTGATTAATTTTTCATTTGCAACACCCTAAGCTATGTGAATGCTAGCAAAAATGTATGGAACTTGTTGCCTAGGATGCAAGGCTTTAATGGTTGGATTGCTTTGTGGGGGGATACAACCAACCATATCAATATTTTTATTCAAGCCTATGGTAGGTAGAGTACTATCATAAACATGTTTAAGAGGAGCTTAAGGAAAATAATAAAAACTCCAAATCTTTCCCTATGATGAAAAGTTGTGGGATTTCTAACCAAGCTTCAAAAATTCCTTAATGTGGAGTAAATTTGATGAGCTAAAGCAGCTTAGCTACGAAACAAACTTCATTGGATTAAATCAAGGGATCTATCCACCAATGGCTCACCAAATCCTTCTTTAAATCCTCAACCAAAACCTCCTCACCAAAGCCTTCTTTAAATCCTCAATAAAAACCTTCTTTAAATCACTAGTCATTAAAGATCATACTTTTAAAAAGATTAAAACTATCCAACATGCACAAGGACATCTGTAACACCCCCACGCTTTGTGCGAGAACTAAATAAAATTTCCCGTTCACGAGTCGGATTAGCTCTTCGATTTCCTGCTGAAATCCCGCTATTTGATCCACAAGCCCTATTGAAACCCCACCAACGTGAACATGCACAAGGCAAGGGCTTGACCTATGCGACCACAGGTTGTGACCGCATGCCTATAAAAAGGTGTTTCACATTTCGAGACTTTGAGACTTCTGCATGCAAGTCAATCCTGACTCCTGTTTCCCCGAATCCCTGACCTCCGGTTTCTCTCCAAGGCCATATCTATGGACCTACGTTGTCCCCTCGATCGACAGTTGTGATCGTGTCGCAATTTCTCATAGCAGGATAATGAACGTGAGCCAACTCTGACTCTCCATTCCCCGAAATCTCGATCTCCATTAACTCCTCCCTTAATCTCCCACCCATACAACCGATCACCATGACCTGGGGCTTATTCTTCGAACTCGTCGGGACTTTGCGTTTTGCGAAGTTGGAACACAACCCAACGCCTACCTTTCGAAAGCCCGATCCTCGAACTCCTGATATCCCCTCGCCCAGATCAACAGTCATGGCTCTCCTATGATCTGACGATTCAGATCAAATCATGAGTTCGGGTCTCACGAGTTCACAAAACTCTACCCTTTGAATTCTTTCAGTAGCGAGTCAGCGAAATGTTGATCTCTCGCCACATGTCTTCTTACGATGGACAGTCAAGGAGGGTCCCGATAGATCCTTGGATCTACAGTCCAGATTTCATCGCTACTTGTGAATACTGAAGGAGTCGAGGTGTTAACACCTGCACTCCCTCTTCAAATATAATGGTCGTGACAGACCTCGGATCCTTCCCGAAGGATCTCTTCCGTTCATCTCCCAAACGAAAGGATATTCCCTTTCGTTATTTGAACTCGCTATCCTTTCTAAACTTGGGCAACGAAATTCAACCTCTCAGAGCTTCGAGCTTCCACGGCTCTAAAACCTTAAAAAACTAACTCCTTCTTGCACAGGGTTCCTAGATCTAGGTCACCTGAACCTTTAGATGATTCTTGGGCAAATTATCCCTACTCTTAGTTGGGTTTTTGGATAAGGGCTCAGGTGCATTTCAAAGTCCCTAGGCTACTGACCTGAATGAAGTGCCTTCCTAATTCACCAAGTTAGGAGCTATGACACTGGGGCAAGGTAAACTCGTGGTTTTACCGTAGCGGTAGCCATACCAAGGATCTTACTCTGACTCTGAGATATGATGCAATTCCTCGGGGAGGGTGCTTTCGAGGGATTAAATTAGAACATCACGAGAATCAAGAAGATGGGACGATTCTCAGTGGAACAGACTCATGCTCCAGACTTAATCATTTTATACAGAAACCAACTATGGAATATAAGTATACACATGCATCCATTACTTCCAATCTAAAACACCAGGCAATCATTCCACACAGAAACCATTTATGGACGTATAAACATGAGCATGTATCCATGATATTCAATTCAAAATACAAGGCATAAAACACTTATCAAAACCACAAGGCATGATGTGACTGTTGAGAGGGGTGCGCGTTTCCACCCAACCATAGGCTTAATCACTCCCAATGGATTTATCACTGGCCACCCCCGAGCTTAGGCCATGATTCTTTGAGATTCAATCTCTTACTTCCAGCACAACGAAAGTTAGGGACGAAGGTTACTCTCCTTCTCCCTATACAGCAATAGACGAGGACGAAGGTTACTCTCCTTCTCACGACTCAGTCTCTCTTCTCTGTGATCCCAACTCACTTTTCACTCTCAATCCTTCCTTAGACCCGAGATTTTTCTGCTCTCGTCTCTGCATTCTTCGTCGGTCCTCTCTGCCCACACCACACTTCCTTTCTTTCCTTCCTCGGCAAGATTGTGTGTGGCTCGAATTCCCAGTCTGTGGTCAGGTCCAGAAGCCTTACATATGGGTGGTCTGCCCCATCCCCTCATTATCTCTTGAGGAGGTCTTCCCACCTACCAGCCTGACTATAATTCATTTCGGGTCAGAGGGTTGTTCTAATCTTGAGCAATTAAAACCAGCATAGTACTGGCTCGGTGGAACTTAACGCAACTGATTCGGGCCCCTTCCACCACCTTTTCATCAGCAATCGTGGTCTCTTTTAGCACATCCCCTTCCCAGTAGTCATGCAACACATATTCAGAACCAATTTACATTCATCGACCTTTTATACAAAGGTCCATCAAATCAAACATTCACACCTTTGAGTTTGCCATTGTTCCCTGGCCAATATGATTATATTTACAGACTGGGGGAAACAGGGTGTTACAACTCCCTCCCCCTTAAAGGAACATCGTCCTCGATGTTCTATCTATCAAAATGACATGTATGTACAGAAGTAAACAAAATCGGATATGCATGTTTCATGGCATCTTCCATTTCCCACGTAGCTTCATTTGGGCCAAAGTCTTTCCACTGCACCTTGACCTATGTAATGGTTCGTTTCCTGAGTGAGGTTTCCTTCCTGTCTAGTATGCATTAGGGTTATGGCAGGAACTCTCGCTCCAGTTCCACTTGGATCATAGACTAGTCAATTATATGATTAGCATCATGTATATATTTCTTCAATAAGGAAACATGGAAAACATTATGTTCTTTTACTATGGGAGGTAGTGTTATTCTATAGGCTATCGGTCCCACTTGATCTAAGACTTCAAAGGGTCCACAATACCGAGGTGCCAACTTGGCACAGGCTCCCATCCTCAGGGAACTCTTGATGGGCCTAACTCTGAGATAGATGTGGTCTCTCGTTTTGAATTCTCTGGGGGTTCTCTTTCTGACGACATAACTTTTCTGTCTATTCTAAGCTATTTTTAGATTTTGCTTTATATGAATCACTTGTTGTTCCATTTCTTTCAACATGTTGAGTCCAATCGTAATTTTGTTCACAGGATTACTCAAACTGACTGGAGTGTTGCATGGCCTACCATAGAGGACCTCGAAAGGACCCATCTTTAGTGATTCTTGGTAGTCGTTGTTGTAGGAAAATCCCACCAGTGGTAGGTAATCTTCCCACTTTTTAGGTTGATGCATTACATGCATCCTTAGTATGTCTTCTAATATTTGGTTCACTCTTTCCATCTGTCCATCGGTTTGAGGATGATAGGCTGTGCTAAACAATAATTTGGTCTCCAACCAGCCATCAAGGATTTCCAAAAGTTTGAAGTAAATTGTGTGTCTCTGTCAGACACGATTTCCTTAGGCATGCCATGTAGTCTGAATATCTCCTTCATGAATATGTTGGCAATATCTATTGCCTTGCAAGTCGATTTGACGGGAATAAAGTGAGAGGACTTGCTTAACCTGTTCACCACTACCATGATGGCGTCATTTTGTCTAGCCGATGATGGTAATCCGGTGATGAAATCCATGGAGATGGTCTCCCATTTCCATTATGGGGTTGGTAGAGGTTGCAATAACCCTGTTGGGTGTCGGTGTTATGCTTTTACCTGTTGGCATTCTATACATTTAGCTAAGTACTCAACTATGTTTTTCTTCAGTTCAGGCCAATAGAATTGTTTCCTAGTGATCGTGATCATCTTCTAGTATCCTGGGTGACCAGTATATGGTTGTTTATGTAGTTCATCCATTATGAACCTTTTCAAGTCGTTACAGTTTGGAATATACAATATGTTTCTGTAAGTTAGCAGACCTCCATCTAACATCTGGTAGCCTTCATACTTTAGCCCTCCGGGCTCTTGCTCCAGGTACGAGGTCATGGTATGGAACAATGCATTTGTTTCTTGTGCATTCCTGACGCTTTCCTTAACATTCGTCTCACAGGTGCTCACCACTGCCAAGTGAATTGTTTTCATACTTATGCTAAGGGCATCGACCAACTTATTTTCCTTTCCTTTGATATGTTTGATTTTGAAAACAAACTCGCTAAGGAGGGCCATCCACCTAGCTTATCTAGCATTGAGTTTTGGTTGGTTAAATAGGTGTCGCAATCCACAGTGGTATGTCAGAAGTACAAATTTGCTACCCAGGAGGTAATGCCTCCACGTTTTCAAGGCATGCACTATGGCGGCCAACTCTAGATCATGGTTCACATAGTTGACTTCGTGCTCATTCAATTTCTGGGATTCATTGCAAACTAAGCTTCTTTCATGCATAAGGACTCCTCTGAGTCCTTCCTTGCAGGAATCTGTGCACACGAGGAAGTCATTTTCTGTATCGACGATCTTCAGCACGGGAGCATGGATCTGAAGGCATTTCAGGGACTGAAACCTTTCTTCACATTCTGGTGTCCAAATGAATTTAGCCCCCTTCTTTTGGAGGGTAGTGATTGGACAACCAATCTTGGAGAATCCTTTTATAAATATCCTATAGTATCCCACTAAACCCATAAAGGATCTGATATCCAAAACATCCTTTGGGGTAGGCCATTCCATGATAGACCTGATCTTGTCAGGGTCTACTTCTACCCCTTCTTCAGATATGACATGGCCCAAGTAATGTATTTGCTTCTGGAAAAAGTCACACTTGCTAAATTTGGCATAGAGTTAATGTTATCTTAGAACTTGAAGCACAAGTCTAAGATGTTCCTCATGTTCCTCTCTATTCTTGCAGTAGATTAAAATATCATCAATAAAAACCAGTACAAATTTGTCTAGGAATTTGCTGAGTACATTGTTCATCAAGCACATAAAAGTGGCAGGGGAATTGGTTAATCCAAATGGTACTACCACAAATTCTTAGGGACCATATCTCGTCCTGAAAGACGTTTTGTGGATGTCTTCACCCTTGATTCGGACTTGATGGTATCCAAATCTCAAGTCAATCTTTGAGAAGATGGAAGCACCTCCCGATTCATCAAACAAGTCATCGATTCTAGGTAAGGGGTACTTGTTCTTTATGGTTACCTTATTGAGTTTTCTATAATCTATGCACAGTCGAAGTGTGCGATCCTTCTTCTTCACAAACATGATTGGTGCTCCCCATGGAGACACGCTGGGTCATATATAGCCTTTGTCCATCATTTATTTTAGCTGTAGTTTAAGCTCAACTATCTCGGGGGTGCTCATCATATAGGGTGTCCTAGACACTGGCACCACTCCTGGTTCAAGTTCTATTGAGAATTCAATGCCCCTTCTCGGAGGTAGACCCTGTACCTCTTCTGGAAACACATCTCTATACTCTCTTTGTATGGGGTGGTATTCTAGGCTTGGTATGTCATCCTCAACCAATTTCAACACCTGTATCACATATAGAGGACATCCCTTTCTGCAATATTTTCTCATTTGAAGAGATGATATTCGTCTCACCGAGATAGGTTTATGGATCCCTTGAAGGGTTATATTTCTCCCTTCTTCATTTACACATTCTAAGGTTTTATGGTAACAATCCAGCTTAGTTTTATGTGTAGCTAGCTAGTCCATACCAATCAACAAGTCATACGATGCTAGGGTGGTATTTTAAGGGTAGCTTGGGTGGAAAATCCATCCATAGTGAATTGGCAGGCTGGCATGACCTCTGCTACCTTTCTTTTGGTGCCAGTGGCTAACTGTACCAACCATGGCTTGGCATGTTTATGTGGCTGTAATTTACGCTTACCAACGACCTGAGGGGCCACATAACTAAAATTTGAACCAAGGTCAATTAAAATAAACACTAGATGGTTGGCGATCATACCTTCCATCTCCACCATTGAAGCTTAGTGGTCGGATTGTTTATTATCCATGGCTACATAAATTTGTGGCATACTCCTGGCCACGTCATTGACAGTGGTAGATTCCTGGACGTTGTAAAATCTCCTACTGTTCTGTTGTCTGTGCGGACAGTCCCTCAGTAGATGTTCTTCTCCACAACCCCAACATTTCAAGGGTTCTTTATTTGGGTTATCAGTCTTTCCTGTGGTTGATCCAAGAGGTCTATTTCCTCTCTTGGAAGGGAAATTCTGCTGGTGTACACTTTGGGTCAGAAATCTCATCCTTGAATCCTTCTTATAGTTTTTAAATCTTGGGGATTTAAATCCCTTTTTTTGGAATGCCGAACTATTCTTCTTCTTCCAACCTTTGCGAGGTTCTGTCCAAAGCCTAAACTGTTCATAACAATATCTTGCCTTTCATATAGTGTCTTCTAGGGTCCTTGCCTCATCAAACTCAATCCTATTTTGATAGTCCTTAGGTAGCCCACTGATGAATCATTTCACCTTGGCCTTTTCTGCTTTTAGTTAGGGTACGTACCTCAACAAATCAAGGAATATGCTAACATATTCCTCTATAGTGAGTTTCCCCAGCTTGAGTTCATAGAATTCTTTAGTCTTTTCATCCAAATACTTTTCCGATGGATACTTCTTCCTTAAGTATTTTTCAAACTGTTCCCAGGATAGGTCTTCTTGATGAATCCCTTTCACATTCTTAAGGTCTTCCCACCAAATGGAAGCTTTTCCATTCAGGTTGAAAGTGGCTACTCGAGCCTTCAAGTTTTTTGAGAAGTCATAGACTCTAAAATACTTCTTTAGTCCAAGCAGCCAAGCCTCCACTTCCTCTCCCTTCTTGATCTCACCATCGAAAGAGGGTGGTTTGGCCTTCTTGAATTCTTCGAGATTATGACTTTTGGAATGCTTTCGTTTCTTTCGTTTTCTTCGAGAATGTGAGCTAGTTCTG
This sequence comes from Picea engelmannii, assembly GCA_009831015.1. Lineage (NCBI taxonomy): Eukaryota > Viridiplantae > Streptophyta > Pinopsida > Pinales > Pinaceae > Picea > Picea engelmannii. The sequence goes on from ML784018.1 coordinate 437,758, forward strand.
CTACTAGAAGATTCCTCTGAGTCGCCGGTTTCCTTTCCAGAGGAATCATCCGACGCTTGTCCCCTATCTCTGGGGTGGACCTTTCTCGAGCTGCTCTTCCCAGTGTGGCCGCTTAAAAGACCATGTTTCTGTATCTCGGGTGGACTTTGACTTCTCTTTGTCTGTCGTCGGTCCATGTGACTGGTGTCAGGTCCATGGTGCAGTTGTCTTTGTATGTCGGATAAACTCTGCAACAAGACTGCATTAATTTCCATTTGCTTCTCTTGCTCTTTTATCAACCTCTCATTGTCGACCTTGTAGCTTTGTAGTTTGACCATGAGACACCTCACGGTCTCAGCTAGATCCAGAGGGGTCTCTACCACCCTTCTTTCGTCAGAATCTTTGTCTCTATTGTGGGAGCCATCCCCCAGTTCGTGGCGCGTCACCATTTTATACGTTTGCAGTTTCCCGCAGTTGATCGTCCGCTTGCGTGCAGACAAAAGACTTGTTGTTAGCCAACATTATATTCGTTCATAACCAACACCTAATTCACATTTCTTAAATACCTACACACACAACAATAAGTTGTCATTCTTTCTATAATAAGGGCTTAACCAGCCTTTTTAGGAAAAGAGTAAGGTAATATGTTGCCTTTTAATGTGCTCGTCCATGAGCCCAAACAGGCCGAGTGTTGTAACCATGCTCTGATACCAATTTGTAACACCCCTACACTTTCTGCGAGAACTAAATAAAATTTCTCGTTCACGAGTTGTATTAGCTCTTAGATTTCCTGCTGAAATCCAACTATTTGATCCATAGGCCCTATTGAAACCCCACCAACGTGAACATGCACAAGGCACGGGCTTCACCTATGCGACCACAGGTTGTGACCGCACACCTATAAAAAGGCATTTTGCATTTTAGGACTTTGGTACTTCTGCATGCGAGTCAATCCTGACTCTTGTTTCCCCAAATCCCCGACCTTCGATTTCTCTCCAAGGCCAGATCTATGGACCTGCGTTATCCCCTCTATCGATGGCTGTGATCGTGTTGCGATTTCGCGTATCGGGATAATGAACGTGAGCCAGCTCTGACTCTCTGTTCCCCGAAATCCTGATCTCCATTAGCTCCTCCCTTAATCTTCCACCCATACGACCGATCGCCATGACCTGGGGCTTATTCTCCGAACTCGTCGGGACTTCGCGTTTCACAAAGTTGGAACACAACCCAATGCCTATCTTTTGAAAGCCCAATCCCCGAACGCCTGATATCCCATTGCCCAGATCAACGGTCATGGCTCTCCTGTGATCTGACGGTTCAGATCAAATCGCAAGTTTGGGTCTCGCGAGTTCAAAAAACTCTACCCTTTGACTTCTTTCAGTAGCAAGTCAGTGAAATGTTGATCTCTCCCCACATGTCTTCTTACGATGGACGGCCAAGGAGAGTCCCGATAGATCCTTGGATCTACGGTCCAAATTTCGTCGATACTTGCGAAGACTGAAGGAGCCGAGGCGTTAACGCCTGCGCTCCCTCTTCAAATCTAATGGTCGTGACAGACCTCTGATCCTTCTCGAAGGATCTCGTTCGTTCGTCTCCCAAACAAAAGGATATTCCCTTTCGTTATTTGAACTTGCTATCCTTTCTGAACTTGGGCAACGAAATTCAACCTCTTAGAGCTTCGAGCTTTCACGGCTCCGAAACCTTTGAAAACTAACTCCTTCTTACACAAGGTTCCCAAACCCAGGTCACCTGAACCTTTAGATGATTCTTGGGAAAATTATCCCTACTCTTAGTCGGGTTTCTGGATAAGGGCTCGGGTGCATTTCAAAGTCCCTAGGTTACTAACCTGAATGAAGTGCCTTCCTAACTCACCGAGTTAGGAGCTATGACACCGAGGAAAGGTAAACTCGTGGGTTTACCGTAGCGATAGCCATACCAAGTAGCTTACTCCAACTTTGAGATATGATGCAATTCCCTGGGGAAGGTGCTTTCGAGGGATTAAATTAGAACATCATGAGAATCAAGCAGATGGGACGATTCTCAGTGGAACAGACTCATGCTCTGGACTTAATAATTTTATGCAGAAACCAACTATGGCATATAAGTATACACATGCATCCATTACTTCCAATCTAAAACACCAGGCAATCATTCCACACAGAAACCATTTATAGGTGTATAAACATGAGCATGTATCCATGATATTCAATTCAAAATACAAGGCATAAAACACTTATCAGAACCACAAGGCATGATGCGACTGCTAAGAGGGGTGCTCATTTCCACCCAACCATAGGCTTAGTCACTCCCAATGGATTTATCACTGGCCACCCCCGAGCTTAGGCCACGATGCTTTGAGATTCAATCTCTTACTTCCATCTCAATGGAAGTTAGGGATGAAGGTTACTCTCCTTCTCCCTATACAACAATAGATGAGGACGAAGGTTACTCTCTGTCTCCCGACTTAGTCTCTCTTCTCTGTGATACCAACTCACTTTTCACTCTCAATCCTTCCTTGGACCTGAGAGTTTTCCTCTCTCGTCTCTGCATTCTTCGTTGGTTCTCTCTGCCCACACCACACTTCCTTTCTTTCCTTCCTCGACAAGATTGTGTGTGGCTCGAATTCCTAGTCCGTGGTTAGGTCCAGAAGCCTTACAGATGGGCAGTCTGCCCCATCCCCTCATTAACTCTTGAGGAGGTCTTCCCACCTACCAGTCTAACTATAATTGATTTCGGGTCAGAGGGTTGTTTTGATCTTGAGAAATTAAAACCAACATAGTATTGGCTCGGTGGAAGTTAATGCAACCGCTCCGGGCCCCTTCCACCACCTTTTCGTTAGCAATCCTGGTCACTTTTAGCGCATCCCCTTCCCATTAGTCATGCAACACATATTCAGAACCAATTTACATTCATCGACCTTTTATACAAAGGTCCATCAAATCAAACATTCCGACCTTTGAGTTTGCCATAGTTCCCTGGCCAATATAGTTATATTTACAAACTGGGGGAAACAGGGTGTTACAACATCTCATTTCCATTGAGACAATTGAAAAGGAGTTCAAGTCACACATTACAATAGTTTTCCAAACTCAAGCACTAGTAGTTGAGATGGTTTATCTAAGAGCTTAGCCAAATGGGAACTTTACATTGTTGTAGAATGTAAAATATGTCTTTTTGTTGAGTTTTGGTGTACCTTGGGAAGTGGTCCCCTTGTGATTTTGGGTCTCCAACCACAATAGGGAAATACATTGGGACTATGTACCTTGTAATTTATGTCTAATTCCACTTTGACTTCACTTAAGTCAAAAATTTAGAATTTTGTCACTTAAGGCAAAAGTGACATTTTATTCACTAAGTGGGTGAATGAAGGGACATAAAGTGAACTTAGGAAACTTAACCCAAAGTGGGTTTTGAGTTGAGATTATTTTGGAGAGATCTCAATCATGGATTAGAGATGGCTTGGGGTGATCCTAGCCATCAATTCCTAGGTTTCCTTATGGATGGTTCAAGAGGGGCGCATAGGGCCAAAGGAGGCTCATTCACTCATTTGTTCACTTGGAGAGTTTGAGAGAGAGCATTGAGATGATGATGGAGGCTATGGTTGAGGAAATCTTGGGTGCCTCATTTCATGGAGGACTCGTGGAGGCTTAGACCCTTGTTTATTTGTGGTGGTTGTTCTTGCTTGGAGGAGGGCGCACTATAGGAGGAGGGTGCACACTTAGCATGCACTAGCTATACTTGGATGATTGTAGATCTGCCAGATTCAGCATGGAGGTAGCACACAACAACTTGTTTGTGTGCAATGGATTCTTCATATGAGGTCACAGGGTCAAGGGCGCATTGTTTCAGTGAGATTGGCAACAAAGGAAGAGGGCACACTTTGYTTGGATGCATATCTCTTCTTGGAACTCCAAAGCATCCCTAGAGGAGTTTCCATTGTATCAGGTTCCATTTTATTTTCTTACTTGTTGTATCTCATGCGTTAGACATGACATATATTTACTTTCATCCTAAATTGGTTTCCCCGRGGGGGTTTTATCTAGGGTCATGTTGACCAAAAATACCTGTGTTCATTTTTCATGTATGCTTAATGTTTAAATCAGTTGTAGGAGCTTGTAAAGATCCTAGAGGAGTGTTATATTTTTTGAGGTTTACATGTACTGACACTTGGTTACTAAAACTACTTGCAAGAGAACCTTAAAAGAGAATATAACCATCAATTTAGGGGAAGAAAAGTACTTGACTATTTACATTCCTAAAACAACAACAAATGACAACCTTGTTAACATAACTTAGAGTCCAAAAAGTAGTCATCTGACAAGCTTGTTGGGCACCCTCACAGTTCCTCAAAACAAATCTACACTTTTTACATGGAACATTGTGATTTTCCCTTAGCAGGGCTTTCCATGCAAATTAAAAAAACCCACAATTAAGTATTCACATAATGTGAACTAAGTTATGTTATTCTATATTATGAGATCATTTTTCATTGAGTGACTACATAGAGCATTGTAGTTTTCTCTTTGAAAGCCTCAACATACTTAGACTTTGAAAGCCAAATTAATTGAATATGAAATTTACATACTTATATTCTATAATGTCAGATCCATCTTTTATAACATGATTACACATGTAATGTTCTGATTTTCCCTTTTTAAGATTCTCTTTTAAAAGCTTAACACTCTTAAATTTGTGTAATATTGTGATTTTCCCTTTTTAAGATTTCCTTTTAAAAGCTTAACATTGTTAGATTTTAGGAACTTAACATAGTAAGAATTTCACAAAACATTACCCTTATTCTTAACAACTTAGCCAAAGGTAAACACACATTGTTCCAAAATGTGAGATTCGTCTTTCATAACCTAAATACATGGAAATTTGTAATTCACATTTTGAGTGGCTTTAGAGAGTAAGTTGATTGTGCGAAGAATTAAGGAGAGAAAGTACCTCAATTGCTATGGAAAAAATGATCACACTTGATATACTTATTTGGTTAAACGCAAGTAAGAGGTACTACATATATTTATTTGGTCAAACACATATATTTATTTTATCAAATATAAACAAATATTAAATAAATATTTTGATGAGGAATTCGAATTTGGATGAGAAAATATCCACATCTATACTTTTCTTATATATATATATATATAGTCCATTGGATATGGCTTGGGTAGTTGGGAGGAATGATTGTTACTCTCTCCATCCACGTTCAAATCTTTGGAGTGACATGTCGTTCATTTTAATGGTCTATAAGATGTTCTTGTTGTTGAGCCCCCAATACTCCAAAAATGCTTGGCCACCCCATGTTCTCTCGTGGATTTTGGGGAGGTTTTCTGTGGACGTAATGAACATTGCTATCCGGTGCCGTAAACCACATGTGTGTGTATAAGTTTGAATTTTTCTATGGATGTAGCGAGTATTGCTATCCGGTGTCGTAAACCACATGTGTGTGTGTGTATAAGCTTGATTTTCTAATAAATAACATTAAACAACAAAATTTAAAAAATACAAAGTCTGTAGCATGGGAAGCATGAGAAGTAGGCATTGATGAGATGGCATATAAAAATATCATTCAGTTATTTTCATTAATACAATACTACCCACCAAGGACATCAAATAATACCATTTTACCATACAATTCCTAAAAGGCATAGGTTTGTTCTTAAGTAGCGAGTTTTGGAATTTTCTATAAGTATAATTGTAAGCAAGGCCTTAGCATCTCTAGTTTGGCAGCAAAATGGTAATAAGAACTAAAATTATAGAGGGAGAAGGCATAATGTTGGATTTGGGGTGTTTGTGATGGTGGGTAAGTTTGTATTCATGTTGGCAATATGTATGGAGTCATGATGAGTTAGTACTGAGTTCAACTACTTCCTACAAATATCAATTCACTCAAATATGGATCTTTAACTATAATGGAGATTGACAATAAGGTGGAATGCAATCAATGAACAACTCCTACTCTTGCTTAAATTGTAGACGCACTTGCTTCCATTCACGCGAGGTTGGCCTAGCAAACCTTCACAAGCTTTATCAAGTAAGGCCTACTCTCATTTCTTCATTCAATGATTTCATACCTTTTTTCCTTGCTTTATATGTGTGACAACATATTGATTGAATCTTCATTTGTTTTGTCTGTCGAGCTAGCTCTCATTGCTTTAGTAAGTTGGCTACTTAGTTGATCTCTTGAATAAATACGAGAGATTGACATTCTTGCAGATACTATTAAGGGTGAAACCACCCTTTTAGTCCAAGACCTAAATCTAGTTTTGATTGGCTAAGGGCTCATCTTCCTTGAATATAAGGGAACAATGTAACAACCAAGAGGCATTTAACACGACTACAAGTCTACCCCCTTATGAATCACTAGTAGGTCAATTCAAGTGACATAGTTTTATTTGAATAACGATGACGAGTTATCCCACATTTGAAAATAAGAGTAAATAATGACTATCTTCACCATCAATTGACATTGAGGTTATGATAAATTTTGCCACCTTCTAAAAACTACTTTTCCATCATTTTTTTCCAATGAAAAAAGAAGTTTCAATGTTATTCATTAGAATCAAAATAAACTTTCTAGGACATAGTGTGACATTTAAAACCAAGAGCCATGACTACTATTGTCAAAAAAGCATAATCTCATCATAAACCAACCTCCTCAAAAAAATCCTAAATCCTAAAATCTTATCCTCATATAACATAGGCTAATCAAAAAAAACTTCAGTGTCTTGAAAAATATACAAAGCATTGATCTAGGTGGATATTGGTGGCCACCCACCTTTTCCAACTGGCTCAAAACAGTTTTTTCGCAATTTTGGTAATTTACTTTTTTTAGCAGTTTTTAACTTTTGAGCCATTTTGAGGGCCTAAACGAAGGTTTTTCGGGATCAATATTCTCTATGATATCCAAAGTCTCTGATTGATCCCCCAAAATGAATCTCCTCAACGATACCTTTCTAACGAGCTATTGTTCACCCCAAATAGAGATCATATGCCAAAGTTACGCCACTAGGAAGTTGATACACCAAACTACCCAAAACAGGGTCCACAAAACTGTTGGTTTTTCTTCTTACGGGGTTAGGGTTTTGGATTTTCTTTATGATAAAAATGCCTTTGGAGCCTCATTGTAAAATCATCTTCTTGAGAATGAGAGTAGCGGACACATCTCTTCTTAAAAATAAGCTACCACCATTCTAGCGAGTCTTTCACTCTGTATTTTTACAGTCTTTGTACATTTTTGTTCATTCATAAAAAGTTGTGTATTACTATATCTCTGTGTTTATGGTTGCATCTCTGATACATTTTTGTTATATTATTGGATATCTGAGATATCTCTGTACATTTATTTATTATATCTTCGTTCTCATTTCATGCCGAAAATAATTCGGATCAGTGGTATCAGAGCAGACTGCTCTTAATCGTTTTTCAGTGCATGTCCCCGATGAGGTCCGAGTATAGAAAGTTGGGTCTCAAGCTTGTCTCTCTTGAAGACAATATCTCTTGCACATCCAAGAAACCCTCCATGGTGGAAGAAAATAAAAACGACAGATCAGACGATTTTATTAATCTGTTGCTTGAGCAAGCTCTCACATGACAGAGGGACGAAATGATGGAGAATTTTGCCCACATCCTTCAACGCCTGCCGATAACAACATGCACATATTCATCAAGAGACCACTTTGGAAGTACCTTGCCTTTCAAGGTACAAGTTAATTTTGATATTCCCATATTTGAAGGACAGATAGATGTGGATGCCTTAGAAAAATGGTTAAATCTGCTAGAAGGTTATTTCTTTGTTCATAATTTCTTCGACAGGGAAAAGATCACCTTTGCACTCCTTAAAGTTCTCCCCCATGTCAAACATTAGTGGGGAACTTACTGGGAGAAAATTTCCATAGATGAGTCTGGAATATATGGGGTCGAGTCCATTTGGGATATTTTTGTGGATACGGTAAAGGAACAATATTACCCTGTTGTCAACTATGAGGACCAGTACATGAGATGGACCACACTGCAACGAGAGAGGGGCCAATAAGTTCCAGAGTTCACCAATACCTTCCATACCTTGCACACCAAGATGGGTATCAAAGACTCCGAACAACATTTGGTTCTGAAATATTGTGGGGCTCTACACAAGTACATACAAATTGAAATGGATTTTCTGGACATCTCATCACTCGGTGTTGCTTATCGATATGTTGTTAAAATCGAGTAGAAATTTAATCACCAGAACAAACGGGAGTTTGGGTTTGCAAATCCACAACAACAAAAGTATGATAAAGACAACCCTAACAAACAGTCTCCCAAAAACCAGTCCAAGCCATAGGAAAAGAAGGGTCACAGAAAGACGAAAAAGGACACCGGAAAATGGTGTGATTTCCACAAAATCCCATGGCACAACATTGATGAATGTCGCTCAAAATAGTCATTGGTGGCCGAGATCAAAGAGGAGTCGAACCCTGATTCAGAATCTGATTCAGAAAATATTGATAGAAGATAGATCATCGACACAGACCCCACTGCTATTGTCGCAAGCGCAAAAATTCAACCAGAAGAACCCACAAATCTTAAAGAGGGGGAGTACCTTTTTCATTCACAGATGTGGGTGAAGGGGACCCCCCTACATTTTATTGTTGATAATGGAAGCTAGAAGAACCTCATCTCGGCAGAGGTCATCAAACATTTGGGATTGTCAACAACGCCACACCCGCAACCATACAACATTGGGTGGCTTTGCCAGGGACGAGATCTTCGTGTCAGCCAGCAGTGTCGATTGTCATACAACAGCCAACCCTTCAAGGATGATGTATTATGTGATGTTGCCCCGCTGGATGTATGCGATGTTCTCTGGGGCCAACCCTATATGTGGAGGCACCATGTTATCCATGAGTCTCGACCTTGTAGTGTCATTGTTACTCTGGGGGGTCATCTCTACAGGATACCAGAGGTAGCTCCAACTACTGTCCCACCTAAACAATGCCACAAGGTAGTATCTCATACTAGAAAATTCAGCTTCTTCACAATTTTTTCAAAAGGTGAACAAAAGGATATTGCAACCACTACAGCCTTGACCCAAGAACCTCCTATCCAGCAGAAGCAGGTCGACAAGATTGCAACAAAGTGTAAATATTTGTTCTGCACACAGGCATCTCATGTAGCCATAATGGTTAAAAAGGTCCAACCCTTCCAGCCACAGGTTCGTGACAACCTTCAACAAGCTAAGCAACACAACTTCTCCAACAAGACAAGCAACTCATCAAGAGGTAGATTCAACAAACGCTTTTCCCTCTCCCCTAGGCACTCAACAAAATGGAGACCATTGTTTCCTAAGGAGGTAGGATTGATCCAGGTGGATATCGGTGGCCACCCACCTTTTCCAACTGGCTCAAAACAATTTTTTGGCAATTTTTGTAATTTACTATTTTTAACAGTTTTTAACTTCCGGGGCCATTTTCAGGGCCTAAATGAAGGTTTTTCGGGATCGATATTCTCAATGATAGCCAAAATATCTGATTGATCCCCCAAAATGAATCTTCTCGACGATACCTTTCCAACGAGCTATCATGCGCCCCAAACGGAGACTGTATGCTAACGTTACGCCCCTGTGAAGTTGATACACCAAACTACCCAAAATGGGGTCCACAAAACTGTTGGTTTTTCATCTTTCGGGGTTAGGGTTTTGGATTTTCTTTAATGTAAAAAGGCCTTTGGAGCCTCATTGTAAAATCATCTTCTTGCGAATGCGAGTAGCAGGTACATCTATTCTCAGAGATAAGCTACCACCATTCTAGCGAGTCTTTCACTCTGTATTTTTACAGTCTTTGTACATTTTCGCTAATTAATAGAAAATTGTGTATCACTGTATCTCTGTGTTTATGATTGCATCTCTGATACATTTATGTTATATTATTGGATATCTGAGATATCTCTGTACATTGCTTTATTATATCTCCGCTTTCATTTCATGCCAAAAATAATCTGGATCAAGCATAGAGAACATAAATCAAAGACGTCCCAAACATGGAGTAAAAGAAACATGACTGTAGAGAAATAAAATAATAAAGAAAGATCCAGTATTAATAACTGAATCTTCAAGGACTTCATCGTAGAACAACCAACCACTCTGTTTCTCAAGTGCTATCTTTGAAAGAGTATCTACCAACGAGTTGAATTTCCTGTAAACATGGAAGCATTGTATCCATCTGAAAGAAAGCTTGAGATCCTTAATCTTCCTCTTCAATGTCTACAAAGATAAAACATTTAAGTTGGACTTTCTATCAAACGAGTCAAGGCAACAACCATTAATTCATGAATATGTAATCTCAAGGCAAAGTGCAAAAGACCCCACAAACCAAACAACTTGGCTTTAATATTTTTTTTTTCCCATGAAAAATTAACTCAATTTTATAAAGTGTATAAAATCATTTACATCACAGTCACTGACAAACAGTCCAAAACGAGATGAACAGACATTCTGATCTGGAATGATTCCAATGTGATCGGTCTGGCAGCAGGAGAGAACATTCTATAGTCCACGTCGACAGGAACAGCAGCAAGGTCGTTGACCGTCCCATGGAGTGAGCACGATCCAATCGGGGATGCCTATCATCCACCTCCAGCCAACGACGGACGGATGCACAGAATGATGTGGCAAAGTTCAACTCCATATCACAATGAAGATAGTTGATGAAGGGATACACCATCCGATAGTCGACAATCCACGTCGACATACACAGCAGATATGTGACCGGTGTCGCCTCCACCCACCTCCTGGCATCAGCGGGCAGATACACAGAGGGAGTTAACATGAACGGCTCTGCATCACAATGAAGGAAGGAGACGGTAGGAAATACCACCCACCAGACCACCGAGACATCAGCTGTTCATACGGCCAATACAAAATCACCTAACCCAGGACTATAACCAGAGCACAGCTAGACCGAGACCCATAGGCATGTCTGAGCAGAGAACCTGGTTAAGCTTCAAATAGGTTAAGTGTGGTGGTAGGGCTCTCCAGGCCACTGTCGCAATGAAATAAGTAGAGTCTGCCCACCTCATGATTGAGAGCTCTTTTGGATAGAGCATCTGCCTCCGAATTAAAAGATCTGGGGAGATGTCGGAAGGTGATGTCGGAGAAGGAGCTAGCCAGCAGTTGTGTTTTGAGTTTCCATCCTTCCACATGGCTCGAATGGAGATCACACTTGCGATTGATCCAGTCAATGATGACTTTGGAGTCGCCAATGACCTGGAAATGATCAAGAGACCAGTAGGAGGCGAGCAGGAGAGTCACCCAAAGACCAAGCAGTTCGGCCTTTGTATTGGAGCCCCTGCCACAGCATAGATACCACTTGGTTGTCCGCTCAGGATGCATCTTGAAGATGCCTCCCGCACCACTGCAGAGGCCTGTGGATTTGGCCGCTCCGTCAAAAAATGCCACTGAGTGGCCAGCAGGCAAGGTGAGATCAACCGATTTGTGAAGAATCGACTTGATAGAGGACTGCTGCTAGTTGAAGGTAGAAAGTGTTATGTGGCAAACTGCCCGATAGGAGGGAGAGATGTCCTCGAATAAAGTCTTATTCCGTTCAATCCATAAGTGCCAGCTAACATAGACTGCCAGAGAAGGGGGCGCTGCCAAGTCAAAAGTCCAGGTGGCGAAACACTCCGGGATGGAGGCACCAGTCCATTGGAAAGGAAGAGAAAGCTGATGTAAGATGTGCAGCCAAACTGTCTGGGCAAATTTGCAGTGTAAAAACAGGTGGTGGATATCCTTCGTGTCTTCTCTGCATAAAACACATTGCCCAGGACCATATCTGCCTTTCCTTTGTAGATTCTCCCAGGTGAGGAGTTTATCGCTGGCCCCAAGCCAAAGAAATAATTTGTATTTTATGGGGATCTGCCAGGACCAGATCCGAGTAAGCCAAAGTGGCTGGACAGCGGTCGCCTTGTCTGTAAGAAGAGCTGTATACACATTTTTAGCTGAGACGGATCCAGAGCCATCGCCCCCTACCCAGGTGAGGGTGTCACGACCACCTGTGAGGGAAAGACCCAAACATTTAAGAGCAGTCGTGTAGGAGTCGAACTCCAAAGCCAGGGGTCCATCTAGTGCCAAGTCGCTGCTATGGAGCCATCGATCTGGTAGGGGAGAGGCAGCAGTTTCAATTTTTAATTGAGCAAGATAAAGAATATCGAGAGACAACAGTTTGGATCTAAGCTGCAAAGATAGTAACGAAGAGTCCTCGAGGCCAATGAGCTTGTCCCTGCCTAGTTTAATTTCAATGCCCGAACCCGGACACCAACGGAGCCAGTGCAGAATGACCTGTGAAGAGGAGATCAATCCCTTCCAAAATGGAGAGGCCCAGCTTTGTAATAGATGTGCTTGACGAATCCAAAGGGAGAGAGGTTTGGTACCAAGATATTTAGCCATGATGACCCGATGCCAATAGGTTTTAGAGGTTAACGCTCGCCAAAAGGAGCAAGCCAGTAGCGCCAAGTTGAAAGTAGAGAGATTTTTTATTCCCCAGCCGCCTTCCCGCTTAGGCTGAGAGAGAGTTTGCCACTTGCATAGATGATAATGTCTGTTCCCTGCAAAGTCGTTCCAGAGAAAATTTAAAGAAAGTTTGCGGAGCTGTAAGAGAATTTTAGCAGGGATTTTTTCCAAGAGCATCCAGTATACAACCAAACTTTGTAGAACTGAGTTAACCAGGATGAGTCGTCCCCCGAGAGACAACCATTTGAAGTACCAGAGACCAATTTTCCTTTCAAATGTGGACACCAGCCATGTCCAGTCAGTAGCCGTTGAAGCTCCCAATTTGAGGTTGTAACCCAAGTATCTGAAGCCCAAGGAAAGATCAGAATAGGAGCAAGGGAAGGATCCTTGTAGGGTAGATAATTCCATCTTAGAAAGGCCCCAAAAATGGATAGTGGTCTTATTAGGATTGATAGACAGCCCGGAAGCAATGCAGAAGTGTTGTAATATGCCTAATAGTGTTGTCCAATCCGTTGCATCAGCTTTGGAAAACAAAAGAATGTCATCCACAAACATTAGGTGGATGATCTTGAGGTTGTTTGTGATCTTGATACTAGTGATGCGGTGCTCGGCTACATTTTTAGATAAGAGGAGGCTCAACCCTTCCAAAACAATGATAAAAAGGTAAGGAGATAGGGGGCATCCCTGCCGGAGCCCCCTTTCACACTTGAAGAAGCGGGATGCTTCCCCATTGACCAGAACGGAGAGATTGGCGCTAGTGACACTGGTCATTATCCAGTTTGTAAGATGAATGCCAAAACCAGCCGAGTGGAGGATGAGTCTAAGGAGGTCCCAGTTTATACTGTCAAATGCCTTTTTAAGGTCAATTTTCATGACCAAAGCTTTTTGTTTTTTCTGAGAAATGCTGTGTAAGCACTCATGTGCCACCCCAATGGCATCATGAATCCTTCGACCCTTGAGAAAGCCGTGTTGTTCAGGGGAGAGATGTTTTTCCAGGACAGGTTTCAAGCGAGATGAGATGACTTTAGAAACAAGCTTGTAAATTAGGTTACACAGAGAAATCGGTCTGAACTCATTGAAGGAAGAGGGGAGGTCAGTTTTTGGAATTAAAGCCAGAAAGGTGGAGTTGATACTGCTGGAAATTTTGCCTTTCTTGCGCACATCCTCTACCATTGATAAAAGATCAGGTCCAACAAGATCAAAAAAGGAAAGGAAGAACTCGGACGTCCATCCGTCAGGCCCCGGGCTTTTTTCTTTTTTAAGGATAGATAGGTTATGTTTAATCTCAGACAGGGTAACCGGTTGGAAAAGTACCGCAGCTTCAGAATCAGATACATACCTTGAGAAGAGACTGGCAATATTTGAACTTCAGAATCAGATACATACCTTGAGAAGAGACTGGCAATATTTGAACGTGTTCCAACAACAAGATGGATCTTGAATAAATGGTCATTGCTCAACGTTATAACTAAACCAACACCACAAATACCTCCCGCTACTGCTCCATCAAAAAAGCATAAAGGCTTTTGATCAAAATAGATCGGGTTCATAATAAAATCAAATTTTTCTCCTTCATGTGTATTGTGCTGCTCTTTTATATACTTTTCCATCATTTACATTCCTTTATATATCTTTATTTATATGGAACAGTGCCAAAATGTGATTTTAGTATGAATTTAATTTAGTTCATTTATCTATTAATCACACAAATAAATCTCTGAATCACCTTACCGTGAGTTAGACGAGATTTTTTTGTTGTAATTTCAAAATTCTTTGCCAAAATGTTTCCAGCGGACAAGTAGATTCAAAGAAAGAGCAGAGTAGTTGAGGGTTTCGACTAAGAAACAATGACTAGTGGCTATACTAAGAAAAAATGATTTTGCCCATGTGGTCATCCAAGATTCGCGTCTGAGTAGTTGAGGGTTTCGAGATTGTTTATATGGTGAATCGATCCTGGGAACTATGCGTTTACTGCTACAAAGTCAGGCTGATTCAAAACGCAATATGAAAGGCCAAATACTCACCTCCATATGTTGCCAGAAAAATATATTGATTGGATAACATTTGAAAGGACCAGCGCTGAAAATACCCAGAGTCTGCAATCAGTGCCATCTCAATCTCCTGTGCTTGTATCATGGTTTATGCAAGCCAACTCGTTTTCTCGTTTTTCTTCTCAAGAATGGCCTTGAATTGTTCTTATCTTCAATCGCAGCACTCCCTTTACTCTTGGCACATGTTGGTCACATATATTTCATACGCCAAAAGCCTCTTCACTCCTACCCAGGAATCACGGTACTGGATTTAGAGTGGATTGCGCCATTAATTTGTTTAGAGGCAGAGCAAGGGATGCGATCCTGGTCCTCACACTTACAACATTCTGATCCATGGGCTTGGTCATGAGCCGCGTATAGATCAAGCCCTGATGTTTTTTCCAGGAAATGAAGAGGAATGTGTGTGTGCATGAGATTTATAATAACAATGCAGTGATTGGTGCTCTCTGCTCAGCTCATCCAGTAAGCCATATGCATTCTTAAACTGTCCTACGGTATCTGGATGTGAAACCCCGAGATGATGAGACAGATGAAAATGCTGGAGGAGGTTGTGAGGAGCGAACAAATGCCAGGCTTTATAGAAAGAAAGAAAGAAAGAATTTTTAACGTCCACGAGGCTAAAAATAGCCTATGGGATAGATTGTTTTTCCATCTGGCTTTTGCATTTGGCCCTTTTCCTGTGAAGTTTTACAATAATCGCTCCCAGCTTCTCAACAAACTCTTCGCTGAATAGATTATCCCAGGAATTAGCTGCCAGAATACCTGCATAATTTCCCCTGCTGTCTTTGAGGGCCTCACATTCTAAAATGAAATGTTTTTAGGGCCTCACATTCTAAAATGAAATGTTTTTCTGTTTCCACTTTTCCGGACGAGCACAAAATACATACTCTTTCTTCCCACCTTTCTTTTGGCCTTTTCCAGCGCCCTGTTTCACAACGGAGTTGATGAGAATTGGTCCTTATATGGAGGGCTTCAAAGCTTGTGCGAAGCTCCAAATTGTGATGACTATTGAAAATGACCTTGGGTTTGTTGATGATCCATCTGTACACTCAGCAGTTTCGGTGGAGACTTGTGAACAGGGCGAGAGTAATGGGAACTGCTCTTTGAGTTAACATATTCAGTGTTTTGCTTTTTCAGTTAACATATTCAGTGTTTCGCTTTTTCAAGTCCAATCCTTATTTTTTTTAATATAAGGATTGGGGGATAGGTGCACAGTTAACACATTTAGAAAACAGTAAATTTATATGTCAGGATATATACTTTTCAATCTAAAAGTGTTTTAAATCGAACAATATATATTTCAGCATATAAAACATTAGATATTCTGTTACAAGATGTATATTGATAGACGTAGAAAACTGTTAATCTAGTAAAGAATGATGACATTACAAGTAAAATGAAGACTGTTATGGCAATTGATGGAGGTATCTATGAGCACTATATACTTTTCAGACATTATATGCAAAGTGCTGTTAAAGAATTGTTTGGAAGTGAGGTTTCGAAAACTGTGTTTTATAACTTTCAAATGATGGTTCAGGTTTTGGGGCTACTCTTCTTGCTGCATCTAACTCAAGGTATTCAAAAAAATCTTGATGCAGATACTACAGACATTTCTGTAGTCAAAGTACAGTCTCGAAACTTTTTACTACTATAGCCACATAAGTCCAATAAATTGACTTGTGATGCAGAGCAGCTAATTGTAGAGCTGCTTTTCAAAACTCCAGTCCAAAGTGTGTTTATTTCCTTGTTCAGTTTTACCAGATAGCCATAGCAAGCATTTTGGATGCCATTGCCTCACTGCGTACCATTTTAAATATTATTTCGCCAAATATCGATGAAGGAAACTTCAGTAAAAAAAATTGGAAACGATATATATATATATCGTAGAACAGAGCACATGAGCTGAGTGCCAGAGTATATGGCCAGACAACCAGAAATCAATGGAAAAATAAGAGCAGCACTGCTAGATTAGCTGATTGAGTTACATTACAAATTTGGGTTGATGTCAGAGTCATTTCATCTTATCATAAATCTTCTTGATAGGTATCTATTCTATTGGTATCAGGAAGCAACTATCCATCAATGGGTGCCATTGCAATATTTTTAGCTTCTAAGAAAATATAGGGGCTTTGGAGATTAATGACTTTATTGACATTTAAAAAATAAATTTTAGAGGGAGCATGAGATGCTTGAAGAGGTTTCGACTCTGCAAGACTCTGCTTTTGCCTTTATACACAAACTAGAAACTCTGAGAGTGAAGAATGCCAAGTGGCATTTTGGCAAATCTATGATGGTTGGTTTGTGAAGTTTCGTGAAGAAAATGTGGCAAGCATTAAGGCTGCCCAATTATTGGAAAAGTGGAACAGCTGGTAGACTGTGATAACAATAGGGGTCGGTGGAGTTTAAATGCCACTAAATTCTCTTGAAAAGTGGAACAGGTTGTGGACTATTAAGGTGGAACAGCTTGTGGACCCGTGATAACAGCAGCGGTCGGTGGAGTTTAAATGCCAATAAATTCTCTTGAAAAGTGGAACAACTGGTGGACTGTGATGACAACAGGGGTTGGTGGGGTTTAAATGCCAACAAATTCTCTTATTTTATGAAAAAAGTGGGACACCAACTACCTAAGGTGTCGAGCAACTCCAAACCACGTCAACCTTGATTCTATTCTAAATTTAGAATTCTGTTGCATAAAGATATGCAAAAGCTCAGCATTCAAGAGAAGATAAAAGGCAGCACTGGAGATAGTAAAAAAGGGTTGGTAATTTCTGCAGCTGAAAGCTAGGAGTTTTTGGGAGTCCTAAGGAGCATATGTTATTTTTTCTGAAGATCAAGGGATTTACTTGTTGGATTCATCACTCTCTTGCAGACTTTGTTCCTCACTATTTTCTGTATTTTTCCTCTTAATTTTCATAACTTTCTTCCTGTTCATGGTTGAAATCTTTGGGGCAGATTCACTCATTTCCACAATCTTATAAAGCCAATTTGTGGTACAAATGGTTGATTAAGATCGATGTTGTTTTATAAGGTTCAGGACATTTATATTCAGTTAATGATATATATTATCCTTCTGAGTTTTTTGCAGTGATTCCTTGTACACGTTTCAGAGTCTGTTTAAAGGAATTCTGAGCATGTCTTTATGCAAGTGTTGATATATACTATCATTTCGCTTCATGTGCTGGGATCCTTTAATATAGTTGAATCTCACCTAGAGGCCCAAGATTGACCATGAATTGGTGTATCCAATATCTAATGTCCAGTTTCATAACATTTGCTTTTCATATCAAGAAATACTAGAGAACTCAGGCTTCACCCCTCCCTAGTATTTCTGACACTTTTGCAGATTCTTTAAGTACCAAGGACTGCCATCCCGTTGGTATTTGAGGCATATGTTTTCCTTTAAAAATTTTATCCATCTCCATCCAATCAATTTTATGTGCCTGCAATATGGAATAACGATGCCCAAATATGGAATAAAGATGGCCAATGGGAAAGGCCTTGGTCTTAGGATTTGAATGTAATGACTTGTATTTAGTCTACATTATTCCCTCGTCTCATTTAATGTACCAGTCATAGAAATTTGCCAATTAAAGCTTATAGACTAATGCTGTTTCTGAATGTGACAGTGGGCACTGGGCAGTCAACACAGAAATTATTCGAAGTCCAAGAGTCAGCTTGTGCTGAATGTGACAGTGGGCAGTCAACACTGAAATTATTCATTCGAAGCCCAAGAGTCAGCTTGAAGCCTAAAGCAGGGAGGTTTTGAAAGACTTGAAACTGTTCCCTAGCTAATAACAGTTTGAGGAACAACAGAAATGACATTATTTTCTATATGAACATTTTGATGAAATAAACATATATGAGATAATTTATTTATGTGACAATGTTATGTGCACATGGAGGAATTACATAGATGTTTCCTCTCAATTCATTTGATGAGCATCCACCATTTTTCAAAAATAAAGATGTTGTCCCAAGAAACTATATCTTACTATAGAACTAAATCTACCCACACTTGTCTTAATAAATCTACACCCACACTTACCTTAGTGGCTATGGCAATCCTCTTATTTATGACTTAATTCTATGTAATAATAAAAATTTGCAAAACAATTAGTCCAAAAAGTGTGCATGATATTGCTATTTGATGACTCCCTTGACATCTTTGGGTGAGAAACACTTTCTACAACCTAGTATTGGGGTAGATGTGAAAATAACATAGTTACGATGTGGCATAAATTGAAAAATAAAAATGTCGTAATGGTGTATACTTTCTATTTAGCTCAATCAGTTCGAATGCATTATTTTCAAGGTGGAGTTTGTTGTAAGGATTTTGGTTCTAGACTAGCTGAGATTTGAGTCCAGTAGAGTCTTGTTGGATTACAGGGATTTTGGTTCTAGACTAGCTGAGATTTGAGTCCGGTAGAGTCTTGTTGGATTACTGGTCACTATTGTGGCTAGTGGTTGAGCCCCTCGACCTCCATTCAATTATTCTGGAGAAGAGGGGGGGGGCACGAGGCTTCCTTCGATACACACACATACTCAATGATGTGAAGTGCAAACCTTTAGTGTCAAGAAGTGTAACATAACATATAAAAATAGCAACATTTAACTTTGTTTAATATATATAGGACTGAAAAATTAAATAAGACTAATCTAAATATTTTCACTTCCAAAGATTTGATCCTTATTGATGTTTGATAGATCTAGAACCCTTCTCTATATCAAGGGAGGTGTTTGAGCTCTCAAAGTTAATTTTCATCTATCACCAAAGAAGTTTAACACATATCTAATAAGCCAAATTGATTTCTTGATAGATCTAGAACCCTTCTCTATATCAAGGGAGGTGTTTGAGCTCTCAAAGTTAATTTTCATCTATCACCAAAGAAGTTTAACACATATCTAATAAGCCAAATTGATTTAAATAAATATTAGTAAGATACTTTATTTTTTTTGTAGTGATGAAGGTTACTATCAATTAAGACTTGACTCTGAGTTTATCAAAACTATAAAGTGTAATACCCCAGGTTGACCCCTAGTCATAATTGTACTTATGTGTTTATAGGCTGGTGAGCCCAGATACTTTGGGCTAGAGTGTCTATGTGCCCATATTGTAATTTGTAATCATACTCGAGATATTAATAAAATGCATCATTGTTGCAGACCGACCATACAAAAGAGATGGGGTGATAAACTCCATTAGAAAGGGAAAGGGGGCTAAGAGTCTAGGAAAATGGCTAAGCTAAGGGGGCTTAAGCCCAATGGAATATTATATTAATTTAATATTAATATTCCTTACAGCTAAAGTTATGGATAAAATATATCCTAAGTTTCTAAAGTGGGAACAATGGGGGGGTTCCTCGAGTGCAATGTGTCATAAAGGACACATGCATATATAATTTGGGGATATAATGTAATTTCCCATCTTTGGCTATCATTCATCATTCATGGAGAGGATTCCTCTCCTATCACCCTTTGTACAGACTATTGTTTCCATTCCGGTACTTGTACTTGGTATGGTTGTTGTTGAAGAAGAGGGTTGTCAAACCCATATGTCGAAGAGGTGGGTTGTCAGGCCCATATATTGAAGAGGCGGGTTGTCAAGACCGTGAGTAGTCTCTCTAGGTAATAAATTGTTGGGAATTATTCCCTGGTGCACTGGGCAATAGGTACAAGGCTCTGAGACTTCTTGTCCGGCATGTTGTTGAAGCCCTGGAAGGGAAGTAGGGCAATCAAAGGACTATTGAGCAGAGAAGGGGCACACTTCCTAGGATAGGACATGGATGTGAGGAATGAGAGAATGTAGGCTAGTTGCAACAGTTGGGCACCTTGGACTGAACAATTATGTTGATTATCAGACCTTAGATTGGCTTAGGATTTCCCTTTTCCCTGGTAGATTTTAGGCCCAGGTCAGGGGTGACCCACTACTGAGATTATGAGCAGTGTGGTCTATGGCTGGGAGGAACGTGGAAGGTCTGCATGCATTTGGTGTTTCTACAACAACGGATATGTGTTCATTTAGTGATTATTATTTTGTTGTCTATTGTTTGTAATTGTGTTGATTGCATTTTGTTGTAATTATAATTACATTATGTTACCGTGACTATTGTATTATTTTTGTTGCTACTATGCTTGTAACTAAGTTAAATCCGTAGTGGGTTTTCTTCTATAAATACGTTTAACAGTATATGTTATTAGTTCTGTGTATCATTGCATATGAAAGGAATTATTATCAATTAACTAGTATTAGAGGTCAAAATTTTGGTGTGGCATTTCCCCAACAGGAAGCTGGGGAGGTTACAATGTGGTATTAGAGCTGTAATCCAGAGAGTTTTGTGTGACGTGGCCCAACCTAGGTGGTTGGGAACATTACAATGTGGTATCAGAGCTCCAAGTTTCGACACTGAGCCTATATGAGTCGATTAACATAGAACAAGATTGAGAACACACACTATGCCGAAAAATTGTTTGACAAAATGTTCAAGAGAGGATGTTTGCAAACTGTTTGATAAAATTATTGCAGTGAAATTGAGAGGAATTTCGTGAGTAAGTGTTGGCCCTTGACCAAGTTTTGGGAGATCCTTGGTCAATTTTGACATATTTTGGGACTTTTACAGCGTGTCGAAGGCGGAGCGCAAGACGAAGCAGAGATCGTGGGATCTTGGCCCCCTTTTGAGTCCTTTTTGGGATTTGAGATTATGTAACGGGTATGGGGATGTCAGCCCATGGGTTTACCCATGTTTAGGCCTATTTTGTAAAGTATATATAGAAGACTAGGCGATGTAATGAGGAGAAGTCATAACGAATGGCTAAGTGCTAGATCTATGTGATTGAAGGATTGTAAGTGCTTTGAGCATACTATGTGAGACTTGCAGAGCTACGTGAAAGTAATTGTAAGAAGGCTTGGTGCTTTACCCTCGCTCGAAGAAGGAGGATCTAGTGGAGTGCGCGCAGATCTCCTGTCTTCTGCGGAGTAGGATTTTGATGTTATGTGCTTGTAAGAAGCTTGACAAAGATAATAAAGAAGAAAAGTTGGTGGGCGTAGCCCTAGAGTGGGGGTGAACCATGTATATGTTGTGTTGCTCTGCTTTGTGCAATGTGTTGATGTGTTTATGTCTTTACTTGCTAAGTGCTTTGATATAGATAGATAGATCTGTTTATGCTTTGTGATAATGATGTATATGGATTTTAGATCTGACTTATATGAATGTGCTAGTGCCTGAATCTGTTAGATCTAACCTACTTCTCTATGATAAGTGCTTAGATACATCAGATTTGAATGAATGATGCAATGCTATGTTTTATCTGCGGAGTAGATAGTGGTTAAATATTGATGAACTGTCGGTGCTAAGTGCTCTATTAAGTATTATAATCACAGATTTGTTTCCCAACTAAGGTTGCAGACACCTGAGTCCTGCAACAACCCTTGCCTCTACCTCGGGTGGGACCTCATCTGCTTTGCAGGAGTTGCTGAAAGGGCCAATAGTTAGGGTTTTGTTGTTGCGTTGAACCCTAGGTCTGCCCCTATGCGAACAAATGGTTCCGTTGCTGGGACCTGAAACTCTGATTGCTGGGAACTGAGGAAGAAGAAGTTTTGTGCAAAGATCTGACCTGAAACTGTGAAATCCCCATGCATATATATGTCGCCTTAGTGTACAGTACTCTACTTAGTTTGTGAATCTTCGTGCTAAAGAAAAGAAGCCCGATCTGAAGAAAATAGGTAAGATCTGAAAGCTTTGTGCTCTGAGAAACGTAAAAGTGAGAATTTTTTATTAAAAGAGGTAAGATCTGAAAGCTTTGTTCTCTGAGAAAGGTAAAAGTGAGAATTTTTTATTAAAAGAGGTAAAATCTGCAAGCTCTATACTCCGATAAAGGTAAGAATAGTGAAAAGTTCTAGATCTGAAAGCTTTGTGCTCTGTATAAGTAAGATAAGTGAAAATTTTTGTTTCAAAAGTATGGATCTAGGTATGTTTGATAGATTCTGTCCTAGCTTGAAAACTAGGGCACTAATAGATGAAAGAATGTTTGATATGTGTAGATCTGATAAGAATAGTGAAAGATATGTTATACCTATGCGTAGAAAGAATGTTTGGACTAACCAGTGGATGCAAGATCCTAGAAAGAAATATTTGCAGATTAGTTACTATGGCCCTAGCGCGTAGTGTAGAAAGAGTTGGGAGTCATTTAAAAGAAAGAGATGATTAAACCTCTGTTATAGTTGCAGAAAACCAAGACATCTTGCTAAGGAATGACCTGGGAGAAGCCCAGGTTGTCTTTGTTGCAAAGCTATGGACCATGAAGTATTGGATTGCCCTAGAATGATTGCTAAGCTTGAAGAAATGAACATGAGACAAGAAAACCCTAAGGCAGATCCAAAAACTATGATTATGGCAAAACCCCAGAGAGAATCAGAGAAAGTATTGGTACATATGAAATAAACCTTGAATGATCACCGACATATCAGTTTATTAGAGGTCTTCAAAGAAAAAGAATGCCTTGAAGAAAGAATAGGAGACTTCAACATTGACTGTGTTCTAAATGAGGAAACACAGGTGAATATCATGACAGAAAGAACTTGGGAACTGTTAGGGAAGCCTGCTATGACTCCTTCATTGAGAGGAATAGGTCTATTTAGAATAAAGCTAATAAACCTATGTGGAAATGTCACCCAAATATCTATGAATTCCAATGAAACTTCGACAGAGGAAGATTTTGAGATTATTAAATTTATTGAGAACAACACCCCATTTACCATGTTACTAGGAAAACCTTTGATTGAAAGAAATCAGGCCAGAAGGCAAGAAGAAGAAGAAGTTTTAGCGCAGAAAAAGAAAGAGTTAAAAGATTTCATGACTAGAAGGATCACACACTTAATTGAAGAAAAAAAGAACAGATCGAAGCTATTTAACACCAGAGACCTGGATGTCGAAGTTGCAAGAACACTAGATGACCCACAGAAGATTGAAGTACCTCTTCCAGATAAAGAAGAAGTATCACCCTCGAATATTAGGAAAGAATCTCAACAACACGAAGTAACTATGCCAAAACAAGATAAGAATCAAAATGGAAAAAGGCATACCGAGACGAATCTCACTGGAAAAAAAACTAGAAAGCTAAGTAAGAAGAGAGATAAGATCGATAAGTTACAGAAGGTTCCAGAGGGAACTTTGCAGAAGGAAAATTTGCAAAACTGGAGATTTGTCGGGATAACAGAACAACGTCACATGGCACTTTGCCAGGGCGAAGCAATATAGCCGTTGGGAACAATATAATCATTCAGACAACCCTCCAAATGGGTAGAAAGGAATTTGTGGTTCGCCACCAGACCGTTGGACCGCGTCGTAACGGACAAAACAAATTTAATGAAGGTTTCTCACCCATTGCAAGAGATCCGTTGCCAAGTTGTCTATTTATCCCGTCGCGCCATGCACCGATAATACTTTTTCTAACCGTGAATTTGATCCCGTAGACTTGTTGATTTTACACAATGATCATTGTGCTATTTCCCTTTATCCCATTGTAGTGTCTAAGTTACTCCTCGAACCTAAAGATTTCCAACCCCGAGCGTGTATGTCAGATGAGTTCAATGCTGTAGAGAAAGTTGTCGAAGAAGTTCTGATTGACCGTATGACTGAAAGAGTCATGTCGATGTCTGCAGGTATACAAGCTTCACCGACAAGAACGATGCAAGTCTCTCTGTCGACTGCTCGCGGAGCTGGACCATCCCAACCATCAACATAAAATATAACCAAGCATAAAGATGACCTCACAAATGAAAAATTGATTCCAACCATATTTCCCGATTACATCCCGCCTCTAGCTAGCGTGGTGAATCGTGATAGTGTACCAAGATATTTCAAATACAACATAGTTACTAAGCACCTCCCGAAGAGGATACACGTAGTTTGAGCAGAGCAGGATAAGTTCACAGCATTGAAGTTCAACGACTTCAACCTCGGAGATCGCAAGATGTATAGTATGCTTGCCCCATACAAGTACCTAACCAGAACTAAAGGGAAGAATTCAAAGATAATCCCCCAGTAATGGACGATGAACCTCACACAGTCCACCCTACTGAATGTCATGAAGATCCCACACTTCGGAAGACACCAGGAAATCAACGCCTATGTCAAGCTGCTATTGTCGTGTTAGCATGGCGGCTACTTATGGCTAGATCGTCGCATTACAGTTTACCCAATGCTGATCCACAGGATCACAGGACTAAGTATGCAAGGACTCGACCCGCATGAATTTTATCCAGGAAAAGCCGCAAATCGCCCACTCGCACAGAATATCAAGGATACATATGGCAACGTTGAGAAGGGAACAAGAGGCTACAAGGTAGCTTCCATCCAGAGTGGCGCAGTGCGCCTAGCATGTCAACTGATAGCTGGAAAGTTAGTAAGGAAGAAACGACCTACGCAGGTCACCGACTTTGTCGTTGACCTCGCAGAGAATTGCACAGAAGGCCTACAGATGAACTGGGCAAAGTACCTAGTTAACCAGTTGGAACTAGATTTCCGAGAAGCACAGGATCATGGTTACAAATTTCATTTCATTTGGCTCCTGGTCCTCATTGCATTTGTTTCCTGGGAGATGCCAGAAGGAGTGACTTTCCTAGACATCGAGCCGTTTGAACCGTTTGAATACTACCCTGTGGTATTCAACTAATATGAACAAACAGTGGCAGTCGAATGTTGTGTTTCATACATATTACCTCCATCTAAAAAGAGCCATTGAAGCTAAGCCTCGCATGACTCTGAACACATTACAAAGCTTCTGACCTCGATGAAGTTCAGTGCAAATTGACACTTCATCTACATTATAACGTGAGAAGATGAACATAAAGAGAAACTCCAGTCATATTATAAGCTTACAGAAGAAGACCTTGAAGAAATCACTAAGGAATGGTTCGCTGACCTCCTTATCCCCGCCAACCCCGCATAGATATTTGATCTTGACAGTCCAGAGGACACTCATAAAGAACAAAATCCACTAAGAACCAATAGACAGAAGAAGACTAAGGATGTCCAAAACTTAAGCCACACCTCAGATAAGACTCCTTCAATGTCACTTGACCGAGGGGGTGATGACGAAGTAGAAGCTGAATAGAATCTCAACGAAGTAACACCACCCAGAGACGAGGTTGACCCCTTGAAGAAGAGGAAGGTTTCCCCCCTGAAACCTTCTTCCCGGAAGAAATCGAAAGCCACCATGACCAAGATGCAGACTATCCTCACCTCCGATGATTTTGACTTCATCATAGCAGCCCTGAACGATGCTTCACTGGAAATAGCAGAGAAACAAGGAGTGAAGTAGGAGGAAAATTATGATAGAATTGAAATCGAACTCCAAGGGGTACAACAATCCCTTTAGTCTAGATGCATAGTATCCACTGCGCCCCTTCCATCAGGAGAACCAGAGTTGGGAGATGAGCCAACCCAACTCCACCGACTAGCTGATACAGTCAAAGCTCGCCTTCGACGAGCACAAGAAGAAATAGAACAAGCCAACCAGGCTTTGATGCAAGTACAATGAGTACTTGTAGAGCAACGCCGAGCTGCAGAACAGGAAAAGATTGCTCTCCAAGCAAATTTCGATGAAGAAAAATCACAGATACAACAAGGAAAATAATAGTTGTTCGCAGAGCAACTCGAAGTGAAAGAAGCGGTCAACAGAGCACTTCGCTCTGTGAAAGTCATAGAAATAAAGGTAGAGGATCGAGTCACACAACAAGTAGAGAATCTATCTAACAACTACAACAACGCATAACAGACTTAGAGCTTCATGCAGTGCTCGAGACTCCACAGGATGTAAGGGATAAAAAAGAAGCAACTGCTCGAAGCACAATTAAGAGAATAAAATCCCTTGCTATGGAATGCAAGCAACTTACTGATCGCAGTGCCCAGACCTATGAGCAACTCACCGAGAATACAAAACTGAAGTCACTGAAGTCGCAGCTCCAAGAGGCGAAGTATCAAGCCGAAAAAATACAAGCGCAGCTAAAGCCCCTATCAGTTGTGGAAAGAATGAAGCGCTCCCAAGAGAAATGCACCGCCCAACAACAGATCCACACTATCCAAAGAAAAGTTATGGAAGTAACTCAGAGGCTCCAACCTGTACAAGATAAGGCTTACCAATTGTTCACAGAGGTCGAAGGTTGAGGAGCATAACTGGAGCAGGTTGTCACTGCAGGTGAACAATGCCTGGAGGAACCTGTGAATGAAAAAGTCATCCAAGAGTTCACTACACAAGAGGCCATGGCACAACAACAAGTCAAAGAAGCTCGAGCCAAGATCGAGGATTTCGAAGTAGAACTACCCAGATCATAGTGACTCGGGACGAGTCAGAGGTGAGTGTTGGGGGCCTGTTGGCCCTTGACCAAGTTTTGGGAGATCCTTAGTCAAGTTTGACCTATTTTGGGACTTCAACAGCCTGTCGAAGGCAGAGTGCAAGACAAAGCAGAGATCGCGGGATCTTAGACCATTTTTGGGTCCTTTTTGGGATTTGGGATTATGTAACGGGTATGGGGATGTCGACCCATGGGTTTACCCATGTTTAGGCCTATTTTGTAAAGTATATATAGAAGACTAGGCGATGTAATGAGGAGAATTCATAACGAATGGCTAAGTGCTAGATCTATGTGATTGAAGGATTGTAAGTGCTCTGAGCATATTGTGTGAGACTTGCAGAGCTACGTGCAAGTAATTGTAAGAAGGCTTGGTGCTTTACCCTAGCTCGAAGAAGGAGGATCTGACGGAATGTGCGCAGATCTCCTATCTTCTGCGGAGTAGGATTTTGATGCTATGTGCCTGTATGAAGCTTGACAAAGATAATAAAGAAGAATAGTTGGTGGACGTAGCCCCAGGGTGGGGGTGAACCATGTATATGTTGTGTTGCTCTGCTTTGTGCAATGTGTTGATGTGCTTATGTATTTACCTGCTAAGTGCTTTGATATAGATAGATAGATATGTTTATGCTTTGTGCTAATGATGTATATGGATGTTAGATCTGACTTATATGAATGTGCTAGTGCCTGAATATGTTATATCTAACCTACTTCTCTATGATAAGTGCTTAGATACATCAGATCTGAATGAATGATACGATACTCTATTTTATCTACGGAGTAGATAGTGGTTAAATATTGATGAACTGTCGGTGCTAAGTGCTCTGTTAAGTATTACAATCACAGATCTGTGTCCCAACTAAGGTTACAGACACCTGAGTCCTGTAACCACCCCTACCTCTACCTCGGGTGAGACTTCATTTGCTTCGCAGGTGTTGCCAAAAGGACTGGTAGTTAGGGTTTTGTTGGTGCGTTGTTGTAGTGTTGAACCCTGGGTCTACCCCTGTGCCAATAGTAAGGTGAAGGAATTGAACCAGGAATAATAAAACTCCCAAATATTAATCGTATTCTTGGAATATTCGGCCCTATACATGGATGAATTTTAAGGTTGTATATCGCCCATGATGGAATTGGGTGTTTTTGAATAAAATCCCCAAATTCTACAGCTAAATCCATGGAGAATTCAATGGGGATAGGTCAAAATTTGTGTGCAAAGGTCGAATTAGTATGTGCAGGACCAAAAATGGTCATGTGAAGTTTAATACAGAGCTCTAATGGCGATTGAAGAAAGAATTGAAAAATACGTATTCTTGGCATTTTGGAAAAAAAAAATGTGAAATTTGACAAATTTGGAAAAATTGAGATTTTTTTTGTACGCTGACATCAACATGACGTGAGAGCCACGTGTTAGCTGACATGGAATAAGGTTGAAGTGTATTGCCACAATGGCATATATACGGTGGCAATGGGTGGCAGGTGTCATTTGAAGTGGATCCATGGAAGAGAGTGCCAACTTGCATGAGAAACCTTGCCACAAGACTTGTGGAACCTTGAGGCGAGGATCCCTCGTAGTCTTAGAAAAAAATCTAGGGGGGGGGGTCCCTGGTGGTTTCAAAAACCACAAGCGGAGGGATCGAATTACATATAGAGGTTGACACGTCATCAGATGGGAAACAATTGTTTTCCACTTCCGGGGGGGTTTCTCCCTTGTTAGTATCTGGTGGGTCGTGGGGTCCGCGATGCAATGACGACTGTCGATCCTCCACCGTCAGATCTTAATGACATGAAAATTCGCATGCTGAGGTATATGGGGAGCAGGACAGGGCCCGCCCATCCTCACGACCCAATACAAAGGTGCCACATGGAGCCCACTATTCAAGTACAGGCCCATGTCGGCCCTAAGATTTTGAATGGGTGCAATAATCTTGAGCCGTCGGATCTAGAAAAAAAGACAAATCTCCACTATTGATCTAGGTGGGAAAAGTCAATCAGATCTTGGGCATCGTAAGTTTTTTGTTTACCTAGTTTCTAAGAAGTCCAAGATATGAGATTCCAAGATGATGTCATTCAACGAGTAAGAAGCGGGCAAATGTTATTATCTGGTGAGGTTAGATCTCGGGAGAATGTGGAGCTCAGTTTTGAGTGTGAAAAGAGGTTGAAGGCCGATATGACGAGTCAGCGCCAAGGAGGCCAGAGGATGATAGGGAATGATCCATGATTTCAGGTGGACTCTGGATGCCTTATGAGAAAACCAATCAACATAATCATGCCAAAAATTATAGAAAACAATGAAAAATTAATGAAAATTATTGGAAAATTTCAGTATTTTCCAAGTGTTGAATTTGTAGGGCATTTTTGAGGCCCTAAACAATATTTTTATGACTTCTAATTTTCAAGATTGTAAGTGTCGTAGGAACCACATAAAGTCTCTACAACTAAAATGATAAAACTTGGAGAGAACTTTCTAACAGTGTAAATCGTTCGTCAAACGAAGCTAGGATGAAGAAGTTATAGGGCAAACAATGCAAGGTAAATTGAGACCCAATTAACTTTCGAGGGCAATAACTTCCTTCTCCGGAATCAGATTGGGGAACATGAGCAGTCTATGGAATGTTCTTGAGCCATAGATGGCATCCATGGATCCAAATTAAAATTTTGGGCACATTAAAAATGTATAGGAGGGTATAGAATGTGCCTGTAGCATCTAGGGACAAAAATATTAATATGCCTAAAAATTCAGCAGGGTGTAGCTAGCAGCCTAGAGCGCAGATGAGGGTAAAACTGGGATAGAATGTTCAAAGTTTGATGATGAAGGAACCCAGTTGTGATCCTATCAAAAATCGAAAATATAAGGTACAAATATGCGTAAATACAATTCAGATTTGCACTTGGTTGAGGTGTGAACATAAGGAATTTTGGGTAATAATCAAATGACTATAACTTTCTGCTCAAAACTCAGAATTGAGTAAGAAAGCAGTCATTGGAAAAGTATTGGACCAAGGAGTCCATGTGATCCCCCATAATCATGAAATGAGTAACATAATTCACATGAAGTCATAAATAATATTTTCTGGTGACCATAAAGGGGCACAATTGTGCATGTGTTACCAAAATTGTGTATTATGGTTTTAGCTAACAAATTTGGTTGTATGCTTGCTTTAATAATAATTTTTAGAATTGTTGTCTTGTATAATAAATGTGTTGCAAGAAAATATTAAGGTTGATGATAAAACATAGAAAATTGTATTTAGCAATGTGGTCTCTTTAGGTATGAGGAACAAGGCAGAGTGAGTTCTTCAAATGTGGAATGATCGCTTGAGGAAGATACCAGTTGAAGACATCTAGACTTGGTGTGCAATGTAGAAGACTCCCAATGGAACTATGATTGGAAAAAGACTTCAAGATGACAAATATGCATACCAATTGGGGATGCTAAGTAAGAAAGAGATCATCCATGTTTCATGATAAAGCAAGAGTAATGAGTATGCATGAAGCTAAGACCATGAAAGTGTGGAGAGATGGTTTTCCTAATAGGTGAGAAGGTTGAAATTTGGTTAAAGATGAACATAGTTACTCAATGCAAGAGTGTTATGACAAGGATGCCTCACAAGATGATCAAAGGTAAAGAATGAAGAATGTTAAGGTATGAATCTATGTTCAACCATGAAGGCTTGGGAATCCACTACAAGAAATCCATTCCTACTAATCAAAGTGCTTAGTGGAATCAAGATGCAAAATAATATCATTGAGTGGATGAAATAGTGAAATTCCATTCACCATAAAAGGTGTCAATGTACAGATAAAGTAGTATATTGTGGGAAATACTTTTCTAAAAGGATTGATATGTTAAGATGTTAGGCTTCTAATAAAGTAAGACATAATGTATTCATAGAAATAAGATGTACCATCTCCAAGGATTGGTCCTACAGTTTTGGAGATAGAACCTCCATGATTGTTTTCAAAGTAGAACAGTGGAAGCATGGTTGGATGATAGAACTTCAGGGGTGAAGTAATGTAGGTGTGTGCATACTAAAGAATTTCTAGTAGATGCATAAGCAACACATCATGTGCATATTGGTTCTGGAGGTATATAAGCATACTTCTCGGAAAGGCACCACTAGGTGGATGTTACACATTATTTTGGTCACCCTGGGGATGTGTCTACAAGCATGTATTTAGCCTCTCAAAAGGATCTTTCCCATGAGAAAAGTAATTGGTTTCCTACTCTACAAGGCTTGTTTTTAGGAGGACGTCGCAAGATAGTAGTATTATATAGTGTGGAAATGCCTAATTTATGCAAGCTGCTCTAAACCTAGTCTGTGGGGTTTGTGCGACGACGTTCTAAAACTGAGAAAAAGGAAGAAGTTCACAAAATTTCTAGAAGGAATCTTCTAGAATATGAGGTGGCATCCGTGTGGTTGAGATCCTACCCGCCTCTCTGATTTTGGTGGGTTCATCTTGATCTATTTAACCATCTCTCTTTCTCCTATATAATGATGGATTTCTCGTGGAAAAGACTAAGCATTAAGGAAAAGTATTAAGAAAGAGAAAGTAAGGAATGATTAAGGTTGAATAGGCTATGAATTGTGTGAGGTACTCTACATCAGATGCTTGAGGACTTCATCTCAGTCCATCAAGTTATTGTGGATCATATTCATGTGAGCTTGGAGCAAGTGTGTGTTGGAGAAAAGGGCCACCTAAAGGGAACTTAGCGACATCAAGGTTGTTTGTTTGTATCTTCCACTTTCTCTTAATATAATACAGTGGTATGTTTCCTTCCCATAAAAACATTCTCATTTTATTACATGATTCCTTGATCACATGTATAAGTCTTCATTGAATATACTATTATTGCTTTTAGTTTGGTTGGTTTGTGTTTTATTGCAGGATCAATACCGCAAGAGCATTGGAGCGAAGCACGGACAACAAAGACATAAGGAAGCGATACTCAAAGATATGTCACACGTCCTTTCTTTGATAATAGATTCGATGATTAGAGCTTAGGGAAAGCGCCATGCCCTGTCTTGTTTTGTTCTATATCTAGGTGGATCTAGGAAGATCAACTTATGTCTGCATTTACCGATATTATCCAATAACAAAATTGGCGACTCCACTAGGGATATGACCTGTTTTTGGTTTTTTCTATCCATTTTCCCTTAGCCTACCTTTTTTCATTCTGTGTCAGTTTCTGAGTCTGTAAGGGATCAATTCAGACTCTTTGGCCCTGAAAGTTTCCTAAATTTCTTTACCCTCTTTCCAATTTTATTGTGTTTACAGACGTTTCCGCACTATACTCTATATGTCACCTGCGGAAACTTTAGATTATTGCACCCTGATTGTTTAGGCCAGTGAGAAATTTCCGCACCCTACCCATTGCTAGCCTGTGGAAACTGGTGATTTCTGCACTGTAAACTATTGTTGGCTTGCGACGGTGTTTGTAAAAAAATAAATTGGATTGGGCCTTGATTGTCTTTTGATGCCCAATTTTTCCTTGATCACCTGGGGGGGAATTTTGAGGTCAGTATTTGATTGATTGTTGAATTTAAAACTTGCTTTTTGATTGGTTTTCAAAGATTGCAAACCCGTCTTTATCATTTTGTAAGTTTTTGCTTCTTGATTTTTATCCACAAGGATATAATCTCTGATCGTAGATCTGGGTGCTTGATTGATTAAAAGTCTTTCATCTGAGTGAAGTTTTGGATTATTTTACATTTTTTGGATTGCCTGTTGATTTGAAAGCTATTACTTGGTTTCATTTGATAAACACTTTCTCGTCATCTTTATTTTTATCTTCATTGAAAGTTTGATTTGGGTTTCTGTTGAGTATATCTATTTTCTTTGATTACATTTCCTTTCTTTAGTATACCTCAGATTTGGCTCCAGAAAGGAAAATTAAAGTTATTCATTCTTTTTAAGTAATCATTCATTAAAAATCTTTGCATTCAAAACTGAAAGAGAACAAATTGAGAAATTTCATTTCTTATGATTGTTTGGAATTGTAGTGCATTCAAGAAAAAAAATTATATTTCGTAGCTTTCGTGTTTCCAGAAAGATATATTCTCCCTATTGTAGATAGAATTCATTGAACGAAAGATTGCATCATTCATATCTATTTGCATATTATTTGGTCAAATTCTCTCACAACATTGGTTTCATCTCCATCTCCCTCTTGAGTAAACAACAACCTCTAAAAAACATTGCGCAATTTAAAAATTTAACTAGTAACTTTTATTTTCTAGGGATCTTTTACACCAACATTAGTTAGGATAGCGCTTTGGGATAGGTTGTGAGACACACTCTCTAAATCACAAAGAACACAATAACATCTTGTGATAAGGAGTGTTCAAATCCATTTGCAACATTTTGTCCTGGAAAGCCCTTCTCACACAAGGGTCAAACATGAGGTCGCATTGAGACTGACAGAGTTACTCACCCTGCTTTGTTGGTCTTGGTGTAGAGACTGCGCGTATTATGGGGGTCACTTGAAGGTATACCCATAATGATTAGTGGAAGCCTCTCAAGTTGATTTCAGGCTAGATGCCTTGCCTTTGCGCATGGATCAGACCGTCCACTATTTCCCTAGGCATCATTGTTGTTCTTGGTAGCCTTAGTTGCCTATCTTTTTAGGGTCTTACATGAGGTGACTGTGGAGGGGCAAGTCTTCATGGTACCTGGAATCGACGTTGGCTAGACTCACTCGGGCTCCTTGGAGGGTATACCCACGATTATGTGTGGGATCTTGCACTAGGGTGTAAGTCCGTTAAGCAGGTCATCAATGTAACTTTTCCACCCGCTCTATCCTAGCCCCTTCTTGTCTTGACTTCGCGACGTTGGATTTCATCACCAACTAGTGACTTCAAAATAAGAAGGTTTGTTTTCTTGGTTTGATTCCTCGATTTTATTAGTGAGTATTGTTTGTTTTCGTAGTTGGCCATAGATTTTTTGCATAAAATATTTGGATCGGCCAACATCGACCCTCCACATCGTTCGTGTAGGGTCCATGGAATTCCTCTCGAAAATATGAAGGATTACCTCCCTCTACCCCCTCATTCACCGGAGGGATCTCCTCAACAGAGCAAGGTCCAAGACAATGTAACCTCACAAGAGGAAGGTTTCTCCTCTTTAGAAATTTTCCGAATTGTTTCTGATTCTCTAGAGGCTTTCCGCATTCCTCTTGGATACGAGAGACGTATTCTCCGACTAAATTCATCCAGAGAACTTGTTGTTGATAGTTCTGGAATACCGACTAGACCCCATTCAGGCCCTGGAGTCAAGGATACTCTTTGGACTACCAACATATTTAGAAACCCACCTCGCACAGTGCAATACCTTTACGGCTCAGGGGCAGGTGCTGATATACCTGTCGTATCACAAATACCCGAAGTGTTTTCTACTTACACGGTGCCACCAAACCACTTTTCTAGTGCAACCAGCCATATCATCGTCGTTCCAGACACATAGTCTGTTGGTCTTAGCTCAGATTTTTCTCTCTAGATGGCCCATTCTACTATGGTCCCACACGTTACGATTATTCCTACCGGGAATGTGGTGGTTATCCAAGCTCCCATTGGTACACCAGTCTCGTCTAGACCTATTGCGTTACTTCCTCCCGAGTATCGCGCTTTGAATCCTTCCATTGCTATCCCTACCTAGGTTCCATCCATATTTTCTGGACTTTTGTTCCACCTGGGTACAATGTTGCTACCGGTTTTGTTCCTACACCTTCCCAGGTCCTCTCCGGAGGGTCTTATCCACCTTTTCCCGGGGGATCTGGCCCTAGTGGCTCCAATCCAATTGGAAGCACCCATAATCCATTCACTTTTGGTTACCAGATTCCCGTTGGAGGGAAATCTAACGTTGGGGGGTATCCTCCACTTGGAGGACAACCTCAGGTTGGACTCTATAACTCACTGTATGGACAGAACACATCCCAATCACTAGCCCAGCTTTGGAATATCCTTTCCCAATGAAATCCACAATCATTCGGGGGGAAACAACCTCAAAGAAACCCTTTTATACCCCCTCACTTGGGCCAGCCATATCCGGGTTCTTTGGGTTCCACTTGGGGTCCACACGTTCAGTCTAGTGTCCGTTTTCAAGGGAACATTCCAAACCAACCCAACCCTATGGGCTACATGCCTCCACATCCTCGACCGAATCTGTCAGGACACTCCATGTACATACATACTACTTACGGTCCTACTGGTATACCGATGGGACTTCCTCCCCAAAGTCACTAGTACCCTCAAGTGAATAGACAACTTCCTTTTCTATTCACTTTGGATCTACCCGACTTGTCTAGAATCTTGAATGATCCTATCTTACATTCTCCCCATTGGTCTGCCATACTAGCCAAGCTACCGTCCGACATTCCCAAATTCGATGGTAAACCGGGAGAAGACCCAAACAACCATGTCATGAATTTTTACCTTTGGTGCTCTTCCAACTCTTTGATGGACAACTCCATTCGCTTACATCTCTTTCAACGAACTCTCACGAGTTTAGCTGCAAAGTGGTACATAGAATTACCACGAGGTTTCTTTAATGACTTCAACACCCTTTCCATGGATTTTCTCACACATTATCAATTTGCCATCCGCTACGAGACAAGAACTGATATTTTGAGTTTCTATAAGAAATCTTCGGCCACTCATATTTCTGATCACATCCATGAGTGGAGATGAAGACGACATTTGATCAAACTCGACCTTACTGATTAGTTATTTCCTGAATGGTTCACTAAATCATTTGTGAATGAAATCTCCCGTGATATTTCCATGGGTTGCGTTGTCACTGAAGATCAGGCAATTAGTCGTGCTCAATACCTAGATCTCGTTTATTCACAAACGAGCACTCTTTACGACTTGCTCCCTGATGCTCGTTGCCCTTCTACCACCGCTACCTCAACAACTCCAAGAACTTCTCATGTTGTCGATGGTGTGATTGGCACCTTCCATACTGACGCTAAATCCACTTCGGCCACTCACAACAATCCCAAATATCCTTCTTCTAATGTTCCAAGTGCTCCGACTCCTACTCCTTCCACCGATAAAACTTCTAAGGTTAACCATGTTCAATCCACCACTGCCGGCAAAAATAAGTCTAAAAAGGAAAGGGTAAGAATAAGGAGGATAGAAATAATAATCCACAATTCGATAAACCCAAGACCCGGTCTGTTGATGATAAGGATAAGCGTAAACCTCAATATCCTTGCCTTATCTGTGGTGATGATCACTACACGAAAGACTATCCAAGATGCACTGAGGTCACTAAGTTCCTTCAAGGGACTGAAAAACCTCCCACACCTGTCATTTTGTCACAACCTTTCCCTTCTTAACAACAAGCTCAATTGGTCATCCATGACCAACCCTCTCCTTCCACCACTTCATATGTCCTTATGTGTACTGGTAATTCTACCAAGAATGATGTTGCCATCACCACTCGAGCCAAATATTATTTTCCTTCAAAGGAGAAAGTTGACGATTTACCACCTTCATTGGTTCAACCACCTCCTTCAACTTCACCTCCCAACGGTCCTGTTCATCTCGAAAGACCAGGTCCCGATATCGTTCTTTTCCCTCCTCCAAAGGGTGTTGTTCGAAATTTGTCCTTCAATCCTCATGCACGTGCTGCTCAAAACTACAATATTGTAGAAGATCTTGTGCAAGCACCCTCTGCGATGTCAGCTCTCGAAGTCCTTCAAAGTTGTCCCGCTCAACGGAAGACACTGTTAAAGGCCATCGGTGGAATTGATCCCACAGATACGAATTTGATAATCTTTGACTTGGAAGATCACATTCCAAAGCTACCTCCTTAGTTAGCCTTTCAGATTCAAGTTGTTGTCGAGAACAAGAACATTTGAAGAACCGTTATTGACGAGGGTGCCTCGATGTGCATCATGTCTGTTGCTTGTTGGAAAGACATTGGCTCTCCCCCCCTAACCGAATCACACAATACACTTAAGTCTTTCAATGGTTCTGGTTTTAAACCCTACGGTAATCTTCCCTCATTGTCTATTACGTTGGAAGGAAAATCGGGCAACGTAGAGGTCGAGGTCTTTGATGCGCCTCTTGAATATAACCTCTTACTTGGTCGTAGCTAGATTGATTCCATGTGTTTCGTCATGTCAACCCTTTTCCGTGTATTATGTTTCCCACATCAAGGAAAATTCGTCATGGTTGACCAACTGGCCTTTTTCAACTCCGATTCCCGTACTATCAATGTGCCATTTATCTCAAAGACACCTCCTAGGTACGAGAATGTCGATGTGGGTCTCCTGAAATATTCCACTTTAATGGGGTACCTTCCCAATACCACCACTCGATGTTCCACTTCCTTTTGTCGCCTCGATCAACATGATTTCCACCTCCATCCGCGAAGCCCTCGCATCTTATGACCCGTGGATAGTACCTGATTCTAGTGATTATCTTCACTATGGCGAATAAATGCCTTTAAGTCCGGTTGAATCCACTTATCAAGCCATTCAATCAACAACTCCTTCTACTCCCTCTCTTGGTGATTCATCTCCCAATTCATTTCACGTCATATTTCCTACGGATGAGATGATCATGTCGGTTATGTCTATGGAAGACACTCCATGGGACGATGGACATCATCGTTCCATCCTCTTCCTGGAGAAACACACCATAGAGAGTTACCAATGGGTTTCGAATCCATCGACTGTTGTTGTCATTTCCTCGGTCCCCGAGTCAACACACAATGTGCTTTATGAAGGGAACCTGTGTAACATTTCACCCACCGTTCCTCTTGACATATCCATTAAAACTGGAGTTTTCAAAAATGTTCACATTGGAGCCGCATGTTCCGATGATGAAGTCGTCACTTATAAAGATATTTTTCAATAATTTCGTGACATTTTCACTTGGAGATAAGAAGATATGTCGGGTGTCCAGAAGTTTCATGCTTATCAAACGTACAATAATAAAATAAGATCTCATGCTGCTCCTTTACACCTTGTAGTTTCTATTGGTCCTTTCGCAAAATGGGGCATTGACTTAATGACATGTAACCCTCACTCGATCGGGGGGCATGGATACATCATCGTAGCCGTGGATTATTTCACTAAATGGGCAGAGGCGATGCCTACATTTGATAACACCGGAAAAACTGCAACACTTTTCATATTCAATCATATCATCACTCAATTTGGAATCCCACAAGCTATCGTTACTGATCACGGTAGCCATTTTCAAAATTTCATGATGTCTGAGCTTACTGAAAAGTTGGGTCTTTGACATGAAAACTCAACCCCCTATTACCCACAGGCCAATGGCTAGGTTGAAGCGATAAACAAAGTTCTTATCACAATGCTTCGACGGATAATAGGAATTCACAAGACAAGTTGGCACACGATGTTGTTTTCAGTATTATGGGCCTATCAGACATCCATAAAGTCTGCCAAGGGGTTTACACCTTTCCAATTAGTGTATAGTATCGAATTTGTCATGTCGATTGAATGTGAGATACAATCTTTGAAGCTAGCCTTTGAAGATCTCCCCAACACCTTTGCCGAAGAGGAACGTCTATTGTACCTGATGAAATTAGATGAAACCCGTCGTGATGCCACCCTGGTTATTGAAACTCAAAAAAAACGTGTCAAAGCCCAATACGACAAGCATGTCAAGCCATGTGTTTTTTATGAAGGTGATCTAGTTCTCCTCTATGAACAAGATCATGATTTACTGGGGGTTGGAAAATTCGAGGCTATGTGGCAAGGTCCTTATATTTTCAAATGAGTGTTGGAGAAGGGAGCTTATGAGTTAGTGGATTATGATGGAATTCCTTTGAGTGAGCCTAGAAATGGGATTTACTTAAAGAAGTACTATGCTTAGGCCATATTTGCATGAGTACTTGTATTTTTATTGTATCATACTATTGTGTGCTACTTTTGTGTGCTTTGTCATTATTTGGTTTCAACCACCAGCTGCTTAAATTGCATTGTGCTTGGTTTCCAGATGTCGGTGCCTTCACTACCCTACATTGTCCTCACCGATGGCGCTAGTCGTAGTACTCAGAACTTAGCATCCTCTGCTTGAGAAATCTATGCACCTACGAACGAGTTAATCAGTCTACATGGTGTCTGCCTCGATCGTGCAACTAACAATATTACAAAATATAGTGCAGTCATCGAATTGTTGACAGATGCTATTTCAATTGGAATCCATCACCTTGTTGTACGACTTGATTCATAGTTAGTGGTACTACAGTTAAGTAATGCCTATGCTATCCGAAGTCCTACTTTGTTACGGGTATATCTACGAATTCGCCTCTTGGAACGTTACTTCGATTACATTGAATATCAACATATTCCTAGATGTCTAAATACATTAACAGATGCATTAGCTAATTATGTGTTAGACAGACATTTGAGACACATGTAAATCCAACCACAATTCACATTAAAGCAAGTAAGCCGGTAGAAGCCTCATGTATATATATAACGATAAAAGTGTTTTACAAAAAGGTATTTTCGTCCGAAGACCAAAAATATCAAAATGAGAAGTGCTTGGCTTCATATACAAAATAGCATCAAGGATGCTGCTCACGGTAGCACACTATTTCCCGTGCTACCCTACGAAGTAGTCAACTAAGTGAACCAGATACGCCCAGAATATGGCGCTGATAACGTCTCAGAATCTCATCGATGGATATGTATGGGATATCTATTGTCAATCCCTCCAAGTTCCGCTTGACCGCCTCATAATCACGAGTATCCCATCCTGCTACCACGTCTACTTCCCCTCATATCTGAATAGGGGATGTACCCGGAGGCTAGTGTGACCCTACATCTGCAGTGTCAGAACGTTTTGATTAGTCATTGGATTGAAAACATGAAAAACATTTAATATTTTCAAAATTCACAAAAACATCATAAAAAAAAAATGTATTTCTTACCTAGGTCTCCCCACTGAAATCCCTCAGGTAGAGCCAAGTCAAGGTCTCCTTTGAAATACAACCCGACATATGCATAATCATCTACCATTAGAAGTTGAGGCCTCAACCAGTCAAAAAATACATCATTATACTTCACGATGGGGCCGACCACATGCCGAGCCATGAGGTCGCACCACCTCTTCATATTTGGGTCTCGTGGAGCCGGTATGACCCACTCTACCTGTAAATGTAAATGGGGGACCCTCTCTAGGAAGAAATACACTAATATAGACCCATATCCAAATTGTTTCAGGTCCCCTTTCTTGCATTTTGTCAACTGTTTCTTCATGCTACGAGGAACTCCGTCACTCCAGTTAAAAACCTAAGGCTCCATGCACTCCACTGCATATTGAAAGTAGCTTTGGAGGACCATGTGAGGAGATGTAATCCCCTCCATACGTGAAA
The DNA here is from genome assembly GCA_009831015.1 of Picea engelmannii. Taxonomy (NCBI): domain Eukaryota; kingdom Viridiplantae; phylum Streptophyta; class Pinopsida; order Pinales; family Pinaceae; genus Picea; species Picea engelmannii. The sequence goes on from ML784018.1 coordinate 477,989, forward strand.
TGATAGAAATAATAGTCCGGAGGGGTAAATCCCGGACACCCCTGATGGCAAAGTTTCCCTTGTGTCTCTCTACCTCGGGATCACAGTATCAGCGAAGATACTCACTCATTGGTAGACCACCACCTCTGCCTCTTGTCAAAGTCACGTGAGATCCACAACTAGATAACCCCATCAAGAAATAGATATCCTTGATATCTAAGGAAAGTGCGTGGTCACCCACATGAAACACCTATTGGTCCACATCCCACATGTGGACTAGGTACTCCAACAACCTCAGTTGGGCCCTCATGCCCTGGATTTTAAAGAACTTTAGTAACCCACACCGTCGGAGGGAATTTATGGTACCCTAGTCATTCACAGAAATTAAATCATCATCTTCATGTTCCCTCTCCCTCCACTCCATCATTTTGATGATAAAAAACCTGCATTGGGAAAGTAAAGGGAAATTAGTATCGTCATTTGCTGCTTTGAAAAGTTTTTATTCGCTAAACGCATGTGAAGAAATTTTGTTTTTAGGCCACCGCAGGTGGAATATTACACACAATATGGGGTTTTCGTAGGTGAACCACAAGCCTCCTGTGGAAACCCATGGTTTCTGCAAGTCCCAACATAGGTCACCTACGGCGACCCCTGTGCGCACCTACCGACCTAAAATTCAACTCAAAAATCAATTTTACACCAATAAAAATGAAATTTAATCCATTGAAAAACAAGAGGACAAGGAGATTACCGTTTTGACAGAAGTCATTCGTTGAATGGTCACCCGTACCTCCCACAATCGAAAACCGAAGTCTGAGGTAAAAATAAGGTTTCTAGGCAAGTTTTGGGCAAAATGCAAATGAAATAGTAAAAAAGAAATTTTACCTATATTTATTTCATTTTTTACTTTTTCTATTAATATTTCATATTATTTTATGCATTTTCTCCAAAACCTAAAGGTCTAATGGTCTCGTGAGTGTTTTGTTTTCTCGCAGATGGAAGAACTAGGATCCTGAACAATGAAATACCGATGTTTTTCTGTTTGTCACATGTACAAGTACTTTTTAAGGTTTTTTAGAAAAACCTCGAGCCTAGTCTTTGTTCGTTCTCGTGCTCGAAAATCGATGAGAACACAATTGAGTATACTTTTGTCGTATTTTAGTACTCATCATGGTAACACGAAAAAAATGAAGCTCATGGAGTATCCTTTAAGCTCTTTTCATGCTCCATAAAAACGAAAATATTTTTGAGCGACCTTGTTCCCGATTGGTGCGATCCTTGTTTCTAACACACACACACACATGTTCTACAAAGTATTTCAGCTATCACAAATTCCAACCTCATACTTTGGGGGGCATTCTGTTACACATTATTTTGGTCACCCTGGTGATGTGTCTACAAGCATGTATTCAGCCTCTGAAAAGGATCTTTCCCATAAGAAAAGTAACTGGTTTCCTTCTCTACAAGGCTTGTTTTTAGGAAGACGTTGCAAGCTAGTAGTATTATACAGTGCGGAAATGCCTGATTTTCGTAGGCTTCTCTAAATCTAGTCTGCGGGGTTTCCGTAGGCTGATATATAGATAGGGTGGGGCAACATTCTAAAACTGAGAAAAAGGAAGAAGTTCACGAAATTTCTAGAAGGAATCTTCTAGAATATGAGGTGGCATCCATGTGGTTGAGATCCTACCCGCCTCTCTGATTTGGTGGGATCATATTGATCTCTTTAACCATCTCTCTTTCTCCTATATAATGATGGGTTTCTCATGGAAAAGGTTAAGCATTAAGTAAGAAAAAGCATTAAGCAAGAGAAAGTAAGGAATGATTAAGGTTGAATAGGTTGTGAATTGTGTGAGGTACTCTACATCAGATGCTTGAAAAATTCATCTCAGCTTATCAAGTTATTGTGGATCATCTTCATGCAAGCTTGGTGAAGTGTGTGTGTCAAGAGCAAGGGCCACCGAAAGGGAACTTAGTGACATCAAGACTCATTGGTTGTATCTTCCACTTTCTCTTAATATAATATAGTGGCATGTTTCTTTCCCATAAAATCATTCTCATTTTATTACATGATTCCTTGATCACATGCATAAGTCTTCATTGAATATACTATTATTTCTTTCACTTTGGTTGGTTTGTGTTTTATTGCAGGATCAATACCACAAGAGCACCGGAGCAAAGCAGGGACAACAAAGACATAAGGACGCGATACTCAAAGGTATGTCACACATTCTTTCTTTGATAATAGATTCAATTATTAGAGCTTAGGGAAAGCGCCATGCCCTGTCTTGTTTTGTTCTAGATCTAGGTGGATCTAGGGAGATCAGTTTATGTCTTCATTTACCGATATTATACAATCACAATGGCTGACAACTTATTTTGAGTTTCTTGAAGCACTCCAAGAGATATAACAACAATAAATAGGAAATGGTTGATACAATGAGAGAATGTTGGGTGCACTCCCACGGTGTTGAGTACATACCCAAAGTGGATTGGGATAGCAAGTCAAAATAATTCAAGCATGGAGATTGTTTTATGAGGGGAAATCAATAAAGAACCATAAGAAAGAAAATGGTTCTATGTGACTTGATATGCAGAAGAGAGGGTACCTAAAAGAGCTCCTGTCAAATGGAAAAGAGTTGTTGGTGATAATCCAGGAGGTTGTAAGTATCACTAGAATGTATGATAGAAAATAAAAGCAGTGTCAACTACTTCCATATAATCTCTATAAAACTGAAAAAGAAGACATTGTGTAGCATCGCAATATGGTGGAAATTGACTAAGGAAGTCAAGGTGAAAACCAAATGGGTCAGGAAAGGAGAAAATAATGGTTCAAGCAACTACAAGGGTTGATGTGTTTAGTCGAGAAAAGGGTTGAATTAGCTTGGTCCATAAAGTAAATGGAGGTTGAAGATATAAAGTCAATAAGAGAGCATGACTGGGAATGTAATTTGGTCATGTATGTGCTTGGTCAGAAGGATCCATAAATTAAAAAAAAAAAAAAATGAATGTTGAAAGCTAATATCAACATAGTATGTGGCTGGAAAAACAAAGGTAGTCAAGAGTGGAATTGGCTATAAAAGTGCTTATGGAGGAAATAATCATGTGTAGTGATTACAGTGAGAATTGAGGACAACCAATAACAACAAAGAAGATTGTACATAATAAAAGAGGTCATTGCAATTGTATAGTAGCAAATATAATATGGCATGTTGGGAAACCATACTTAGCACATGAACTGGGAAGCATATGAATTTATGAGCATGTTAAAGATGCACATTTATGAATGCTATAACATATTAAGACTAGGATTAGTCTATGATCTGGGATGCATAGATGAATGTTATAACATATTAAGACTATGATTAGTCTATGGTTGAATATATGAATATGAAAGTTGCTAATGGTGGTTGTTGTACCAAGAAAGAGATAATTTTTGCATGATTGCAAGTGTTGCTACAAATGTTGTTGCATATGGAAGGAAGCAACAAAAATTTGAAGTGTCGATTATCAAACTGATAAAAGAGGCATGTGAGCTTCTATTGTTAACAACTAGCCATGTAGCATTAAATTTATTTAAGGGAAACTATACAGGTATATATTTTATGTATTTATATTGCATAATTGTTGAAGGAGAATTTAGATAATAATTCCCCCAACCAGAGTTTATTATATAAATTAAATTATTGCATAATTTGAATGCATTATTGGAAATAAGATACCACTAGGTGTGGTAAAGGCTAGAGGTCTGTAATAATTATAAAAGCTGCTTGGATTTTGAATGCATACATGTGATGTAATATCATATTATGGATTTGTTGGTTATGCGCTAATAACCAAAGCAATAAAAGGGTATGACCCTATTATAGGAATGAATGCCAGTAAAACTAGTCATGTATGAGGCCATGACATGGTTGGATATGGAAAGGCTTTAGTGCCACACAAGTATCCAAGGAAAAAATCCTACTTTATCTAACGTTTGGACTGCAACAGTTTTTCTAACTCTAAAGAGCACCATAGGATTTTATTCTTGGTGTAGTGTTCAGGTTTAAAAGGAAGGCTTCCAAATAGTTGAGAAAGCAATAGGAAGTATATGGATGATGTGTTGGGGCATTGGCTAGACTTTCCAATTCACCATAGTAGGATACATGACTTAGATAAATGACATCATGAAATCAATGCAAAGATGCATTGAACAAATATGCATGGAGAATTACACTCATGCATAGTGTGTAGGTGGTAGAGCTGCACTCATACATGATTGAGTTGTTTATGCTTGAATGCATTTTTGTGAATGCATACATATATGATAATTAAAGGAAATTATTATGCTAACAGCCGAAATGTTGCAATTATTATTAATTCATGGATTTGAGAACATTTCAAGGGATGATGGAAATTGCAATAGGAAAGTTGCAAGTCAAGTAGTCACATGAGAATTGACTACATGAAGTTTATATTCAAGAAATAGGGTAATAAAAAAACAATGTTGTTGAAAGAATGAAAAGACTAATAGCTAGAAATTCCTATGCAAAGAATGATAATTTCATTCTATTTAATAAATTGTTTGATAGTTGTGATTGAATTGTTAAGTGTAGACAATTCTAAGATCACTTTGTAATCTTATGTACATAATTCTATAAAAGTATATTATATAAGAAGCACTAATAATATGTTGGTTGAATGCAAGATGGAAGCATTGCAAAAAAGTGGTCTCAAATATGGTACTATGGAAATCCATAATAAAGACTGATGTTGCTATTACAACAACTAAGAAAATTATGAGATAGAATTTCATATTTTGGGGAAAAAGTTGAATTTTCCTTATGAAACATATTTGAATTTCTACATGAAATTGATATGATATTATATCATAATGATTGTATGTGTGTGACACATATGAGATGATGATTATTGAAGTTGGTATGCTTAGGAAGAATGACTAGTCTTGGGACATTGGAGCCTTAAATTGCATATCATTAGTGGAGATATGGTAATGAGATGGTGCTCTCCTTGTGTGTGAAATCCTTGGTAAGATGGATTGTTGAAGGATTATGTAGTAGTCAAAGGATGCCTGATCTTAGAAGGATGAGTGCAACAAGGAAGAGGTAGCTAAAGAATACCATAGTGAGCAAAATTCTTTCATGAAACAACTCTATGGAATAGAGCAAGAAGATTCCAACTGAAGTATGAAAAGATAAATCAGGTTCTTGGAAAAAGAGCACCAGAAATACAACAAGCTTCCAATAGCAAAGGTGTGGGAGTTTTTAAAAACTTTTAAATATACATGTACATAATGCACTGAGGACAATGCATAAATAAGGAGGGGAATGTAATACCCCAGGTTGACCCCCAATCATAATTGTACTTATGTGTTTATAGGCTGGTGAGCCCAAATACTTTGGGTCAGAGTGCCTTTGTAAATATGTTTTGAGGCTAGAGTGCTTGCGTGATTATTAGGCCAAGGAGCTTGGATTTCTAAAAGGCCTATGTGCCCATATTGTAATTTATAATCATACTCAAGATATTAAAAAAAATGCATCACTGCTGCAGACCGACCATACAAAAGAGATGGGGGGGATAAACTCCACTAGAAATGGAAAGGGGGCTAAGAGTCTAGGAAAAGGGCTAAGCTAAGGGGGTTTAAGCCCAATGGAATATTATATTAATTTAATATTAATATTCCTTAAAGCTAAAGTTATGGATAAAATATATCCTAAGTTTCTAAAGTGGGAACAAGGGAGGGTTCCTCGAGTGCCATGTGTCATAAAGGACACATGCATATATAATTTGGGGATGTAGTGTAATTTCCCATCTTTGGCTGTCATTCATTCATTCATCATTCATGGGGAGGATTCCTCTCCTATCACCCTCTGTACAGACTATTGTTTCCATTTCGGTACCTGTACTTGGTATGGTTGTTGTTGAAGAAGCGGGTTGTTAGGCTCGTATTTTGAAGATGCAGGTTATTAATCCTATATGTTGAAGAGGCAGGTTGTCGAGATCATATGGGGAATAAGCGGGTTGTCATGCCCGTGAGTAGTTTCTTTGGGTGAGAAACCGTCAAGAATTGTTCCTTGGTGCACTGGGAAATAACTATAAGGATTTGAGACTTCCTATTAGACCTATTGCTAAAGCCCCAAAAGGGAAGTGGGGCAGCCGAAGGACCATTGAGCAAATAAGGGGCACACTTCCTGGGGTGGGACATGCATGTGTGGAATGAGAGATTGTAGGCTAGTTGCAATAGTTGGGAACCTTGGATTGAGAAATTATGTTGATTATCAAACCTTAGATTGGCTTAGGATTTTCCCTTGCCCTGCTAGAGTTTATCCCCAGCTTGGGGATGACCCACTGCTGAGATTATGAGCAGTGTGGTCTATGGATGGGAGGAACGTGGAAGGTCTGCATGAAATTGGTATTTCTACAACAACATATGTGTGTTCATTTAATGACTATTATTCTGTTGTTTATTGTCTGCAATTGTGTTGATTGCATTATGTTGTAATTATAATTACATGATGTTACCATGAGTAATGTATTATTTATGTTGTTACTATGTTTGTAATTAATTTAAATCCATAGCGGGTTCTCTGTTATAATTATGTTTAATAGTATATGCTATTAGTTCTATGTATCATTGCATATGCAAGGAATTCTTATTAATTAACTAGTATCAACGATCAAAATTTTGGTGTGCCATTGCCCCAATAGGGAGTTGGAGAGTTTACATAAAGTAAAATTAATTTTTCCAGACTAGGATGGAAAAAAAGATAACTCCACACTTGATGTTTTTGCATTAACTAGATAGGTGAATACATACAAGTAAATGGTTGTTTGTCTTCCATAATGGTTGACGCTTCCTATCACCTATGACTGTTCATATTTACATTAATGTTATAAGTAACACAACCACAAGGATTTCATTTCCAACATTCCCCCCTTTAATCCGAAGGTGTGTGTGTGAGTCCAAGCATCATTTTGAACTTCTCATATTTTTATCTTTCAATCGCTTTGGTGAAGATGTCTGCAATTTTCTCATTTGTGGAACAATGTCTTAAATGAATAGTCTTGGCCTCTACATGATATCGAATCAGGTGATACTTTGTTTTGATGTGTTTGGTTCGATCATGAAATCTGAGATTCTTGGCCAACTTGATTGCATAAGTATTGTCAACTAGAAGAGGAGTAGAATTCACTTGTTTCTCCTGCAAATCTTCAAGTATTTTCCTAAGCCACACAATCTCCTTTGTCTCTTTTGTAGCTGCCACATATTCTTCCTCTGTTGTGGAATCTGTTGGAACTTATTGTTTGTGTGATCTCCAGGAGACAAATGCTAATCCAAGACTTGTGAGATAACCTAAAGTTGATACTCCATTTTCCTTATACCCATCAAAGTCTAAATCAGAATATCCAATCAGGTTGAATTCATTCACCTTAGAGTACCTGAGTCCAAAATATTGAGTTCCTTTCAAGTATTTCAGAACTCTTTTTGCAACACACCAATGTCCTTTGCAAGGATTTTACATGAACCTAGAAATAATCCCAACAACAAATGAAATGTATGGTCTGGTGGTAGTAAGATAGATAAGACTTCCCGCAAGCTCTCTATACTTGGCTGCATCCTCAAATTCATTCCCTTCTTTTTATGTGAGTTTCAAATTATGTTCCAATGGAATAGAAACAAGATTACACTCGGCCATGCCAAACTTGTTCATTAGTTCTCCAATGTACTTCTTCTGGGAGATGAATATGTACTTTGGATTTTGTATCACTTCAATTCCCAAATAGTAGTGAAGATGTCCCAAATCTATGATCTTGAAAGCTTTCTTTAACTCTTTCTTTATGGATGAAATGTAGTTCTCATTGTTCCTGGTTATGAACAAATCATCTACTTATACTACAATATATACAACAAATTTTCCAAGTTTCTTGACAAACAAAGTTGCACCGTCAAGATTGAAATGCTTGAATTTTAATTTTAGAATATGCTCGATTAACTTTTCATACCATGCTCATGGTGCTTGTTTCAAGCCATATAAGGATTTGATGAGCTTGCATACCTTATGTTCTTGTCCCTTCAAAACAAAGCCTTCTGGTTGAGACATGAACACATTCTCTTTCAATTCTCCATTCAAGAACGTAGTCTTCACATCCTTTTGATGAATTTTCCATCCATTTGGTGCTGCCATGGAAAATAGAGTGCAGATGGTAGTCCATTTTGTTGTGGGGGAGAAAGTCTCATCATAATCAACACCTTCTTTATGTGCAAATCCTTTTTCCACGAGCCTTGATTTGTTCTTGTCAAGTGAGACATTTGATCTATACTTGTTCTTGAATACCCACTTGCAACCAATTGGTTTGGTTCCATATGGAGGGTCCACCAACTTCCATGTCCCATTCTTGATGAGAGTATCATATTCCTTCTACATGGTTTATTTCGATTCATCATGAGAATAAACTTCTTTAAAGGAAGTTGGTTCAAGGTTAGTAGATAAATTCAACTCACAATCATATGAAACATCCATATTATCTACATCACCTGAGTTTGAATTATCTACATTACCTCCATCTTGATTTCATGACAATTTGGTTCTTGTCTTTCCAAACTCACCGGGATGAACACTTTCAATTATTTTTGTGAGCCAATTTGGTCGACCTTTTTGAGATGGTCTAGGTTGCTCGGATAATTGAGATGGTGTTGAGTTCTCATCAAGCCTCAACTTTTAAATCCTCTCAATCACATCATCCAACTGAAATTCAAGTTTTTATGAAGTGACATGAACTTCTTCATGTGGGGGTGATGGTGCTATAAAAGGATATTTCATAGATTGACCCAAGATAGGTATCCCCCCTTCAATATTTGGAATCTCGTCATCAAATTCATGATATGTCTTTACATGAGTGAATTTGTCTAGATGATTAAGTTGTCTCTCAACAGTTTCATCATTCTTGGTGGATTAAAAAAAGATCACATCTATGGAAAGGATGAACTTCTTGTTTGTCTCGTCATAAATACAATACCTCTTGGTGTTATTTGAGTACCCTAAGAAGATGCACTTCTGACTCCTTGCATAAAGATTGCTTCTTTGCTCATTGGGAATCAAGGCATAGCAGGTGGAACCAAATACCTTGAGATACCTCACAGAATGAATGTGTCCATACCACATTTCATATGGATTCTTTTTTTTAAGACCATGAGATGGACACCTGTTTTTGACATAAACTGCACATAGACTGCATCAGCCCAAAACATCAATTTAACATTCTTGAAAAACATCATGGAACGAACCATATTTAGGAGTGTCATGTTCATTCGTTTAGTTGCACCATTCTATTGGGGATTGCATGGAACTATGGTTTGATGTTTGATCCCATGTTGGCGAAGGTAGATTTCAAATTCATTAGAAGTATATTCTCTTCCATTATCAGTGCGGAGAGAGATAATACGAGACTCAACTTCATTTTGAATCCATACATGAAATTTTTTAATACTTTCAAAAACTTGTGATTTATATTTTAGCAAGTACACCCAACACATTCTGGTATAATCATAAATAAAAGTCATGATATATTTGTTTCCATTTGCAGAAGGAATAGGTATAGGGCCACACAACTCATAATGAATTAGTTCAAGTTTTCTACATGCTTTGTAAGTAGAATCAAGAAAGAGTTTTTTTGTTATTTTTTCCAAGGATGCAAGCATCACATTGTTTCAGTTTTCTAGGAATAGTAGGTAGACCACAAACACCATTCTTTCTCAATAAATGAAGAATGTCATAATTAATATGACCAAATCTAGTATGCCACAAAAGACTAGATGACATTATACTTGAGTCACGATGTGATCCGGATTATTTTCAGCACGAAATGAGAGCGGAGATATAACATAGAAATATTCAGAGATATTGCAAGAGAGACAACAATATAACAAAGATATAGCGGAAATATAACAAGAGTCACAGATATACAATAATACACGATTTCTATTAATGAAATAAATGTACAGAGACTGTAAAAGTACAGAGTGAAAGACTCGCTAGAATGGTGGTAGCTTATCTCTGAGAAGAGATGTGACGGCTAATCGCATTCACAAGAAGATGATTCTTACAATGAGGCTCTAAGGGCCTTTTTAACAAAAGTAAAATCCAAAACCCTAACCACAGAAGATGAAAATCCAAAAGGTTTGTGGGCCCTGATGGGGGTAGTTGATACATCAACTTCCCAGGGGTGTAACTTTTGCATATGATCTCCGTTTGGGGCCCTCAATAGCTCGTTGGAAAGATCTATCCAAGAACTGCAACTTTTGGGTGAGAAACATCAATCTATGATCCATGTTTCTCCCTGTTTTCTCAAAAAACATCGTTTAGGGCCTCAAAATGGCCCAGGAAGTTAAAAACTGCTAAAAATAGTAAATTACCAAAATTGCCCGAAACATGTTTTGGGTCAGTTGGAGAAGGTAGGTGGCCACCGATATCCACCTAGATCACGATGAGAGAAGTATGTAGCAGTGTGTGTATGGAAAAATGTCCCATTCATCTTCAGTAATATTCCATATTCCATTTCTTTCATGACAACCATGTTGTCAAGATCCTTCCTTATCTAAAATTTTCCACCAAACATATGGATAGAGTGGCCTTGTTATCTAATGTGCACAAGGGATAAAAACATTCTTTGCAACTCATGAATATATAGTACACTATGCAGAAGAAAATTTGAGAGTCCGGGAAACTTAATCCTGATGGTGCTCACTCCCGAAGTCTTGAGACTTGATCTATATGCAAAGTATACTATGGCATCTACATTGTCATCAAATTTTTCGAAGAAATCTCTTTGAAATGTCGTGTGATAGGTCGTGCCTATGTCAAGAAGGCATGCATCTCCCCAAGAAACAAATGAAGTATTAAATAGATATTCAGTTACTCATATATTGCAATAGGCAACACCATAATGAACATGTGTTTTACGTTTCGCTAGTCTTGCAGTTCTATCTCTATATTTCTTCTTTGATCTTCTGCCATGGAACTCTACAATTGGTGGCTTCATGTGATCCATTTACTTTGAAACGGGTACAATGAAGGTCAGATTTTTCATGGGGATTATGCCAACCCCCCTGCCTCTGAGATTCTTTGTGCTTTGTCTTATCTTACTTCCTCCATGTTGTCCATCAAATGAAGTGCCCATGATGTCCACATCTCAAATAGATGGAATATATTCAAAGAATGTATGTATAAAGTGTTCACCGAATGACCTTGCAACTATATAATCTCAAAATAACCAAATTCCATCCACACATTATTATTAAAACCGTTGTTGAAATACTGGAAGATGAGGCATATGCAAATAAAAGTAATTACTTTCACCATATGTTCACCTATGTATGTGTGCAGGCCATAGACTAAGAATACCAGCCGAGACTCTTAGGCGTATGGTTCTTGTGAAGAATTCTTGGGAGGAAGATCCAGAAATGAACTCACAACGATGTGTCCATATGGTACAACACCTTATATTGAAGTTTCCATGGTATCAAAAGGGATCCGCTTTGGAATATTCGACCAAAATGAGAGATGGAATCACAAAACGAGGATGCTACACCTCAATTACTTCGAGACTGAGAAAGCTATAGGCCAAATTTCATGACGTAGGGTCTGTGAGTATAAGGTCGTGATACATTGGTCATAACTACACAACGTTGGATGTAGGGTTTGAGGCCAATATTGGAGGTCAATATTGAGCGTCACAACAAAATTCTTATGAGAAGTGGCCAAAAAAATATTCTTCTTAGAGCCAATTTGGATGATGGATCAAATAAACCCTTATAACATAAATGGAACTGTAAATTATATCAAATCTGAGAGCCCTTTGTAGACTATAGTGGAGAAAATGAGAGGATCGAATTAAGCTTTCAAAAGACTTAACTCTTGGTTGGACATCTCATGGGATTGCTTGGAGTCATTCTCTCATGAGGTCGTGATATAGGTATGTGATCTACTTGAAATGAGACACCATTTTGGTCACAATATCTTACAGATCAAAAAGGAACTAAATGATGTATTTGTGAAGGTGAAGATCATGCTACAAGTTACGATATGATCCCCAACGATGTGGTATGGATATGATCCCCATCATAGCTATTATTCCAAAAGAATACAAGTTTGATAATATGGGTGTACTAGCAGTGTGAGAGAATAGATTAGGGTTCCATTCTATTATTCGATGGAGAGAGAGTCGTGGGATACCAAGAATTTAGGGTTAGGGCTTGCAGAACACTGGTCATGAGCATAGAATAGTGGACTGGAATGACCAGAGCACATACTAGCAGACTGAAATGACCAGAGCGTAGAGGGAAGACAAGGTTGTTTCAAAATATTGGGAAAACTCCAGGGTATGGAATCTACTCATGGAGTTAGTAGTGTTGGATCTAATACCACTGTCAAACAAGGATGGAAAAAACTATAACCACACACATGATGCTTTTGCATTAACTAGATAGGTTAATAAATACAAGTAAATGGTTGTTCGTCTTCCATAACGGATGACGCTTCCTATCACCTATGACTGTTCATATTTACATTAATGTTACAAGTAACGCAACCACAAGGATTACGTTTCCAACAAATTTATTTGATTGATCAAATTGTTTGTATGATCAAATAACTTGAAAATGAGACTCGTTAACAAGTTATCAAGATTTGTGTTATCAAATACATTATGACAATTAGATATAATGTCTACATAGACCAAGCATTTCGAAGCATGTAGATCCCTTTTATGTGGGAAAGAAGGTGTTTGACCTGCCAAAATTAATTTTCATACATTCTCAAATAAGCTTAACACATTTTTGAATTTGAAGCATGAAAAAAATGAAATTTTTTTACATCCACATACAACCACCTTGTCGAAGCTAGTGCAAGCAATGGAATTTTGATACTAAGAGTATTTAGTTTGATCAGTCCAAAGATACCTATTACCCCCTCATGAGTGGAAACTTTTTGGATACCCTAGCAAGGGTTTCATGTTGTTGATTGCATGAGGTGTCATGTTCATCTTCACCATATCTAGAAAAACTTCCTTTTGATATCCATTAGATTTATAATTGTGCTAGCTCAACTGTGGTGTAGTTCACTTTCATCCTTGATCCTCAGATGATAGATGCATGTGGTATGATATGGTCCTCAATTGCTTCATTTGATATTCCATGTTTGATACCTATTTGGACATGATGGTATAAGTTCTTATGTTGTCATAAAGTGATTAACACCCAACAATTGTCTGTTATCATTTCATAATGTTACATGGTTTATTACTTGCATCATATTATCTTGGGGAACATGTTTTATGTTAGAAGTGTGTCATTTATTGGGTTAAATTGTACCACTCAGTGTCTAGGATGAACAACATTATCCATATCCCAACCATGCTATCTACTTTCCACCTCCCCAATATTATTCATTCCATACACATAAAAACAAATATTATCCTGGTCATGTATGATTTCTCAAAGGTCAAAAGTAAACTACAAAATTAAAGCCTAAAATAAATAAAGGAATTGAGGCTAAGAGGTCAAGATCCAAAATTTAAAAATCCAAATATTAAGCCTCCATAATGCCCCTTCTTTTTGAGGTTGATGCCCTTAGTCTATATGAATATCTAAATAAAAGGGTTTTGTTTGATAAAACAAACATTTAAAGAAAAAGGCTTAGAGGGGTAGTAAGAAACAATGTCGAGGATGGTACTCAATGTTAAGCTTCCTTTAGAAGGCTATTACAAAGAAAATATCCTAGCCAAAAGAAGCTTAGATGAATAAATAAATGAATAATAATACTTGTGCATGTCTAAGACTTTGAGGTTCATCACATGAACCCATTATCCCTTCCCCTTCATCATTATTACTCATTATTTCCTATCTTCCACCTAGGTACTTAGGAAATATGGGTTGTCTTAAGATTTTATGCATGTATAAGGGTTAATATTTTTCGCCTTGGTAAGGATTAGCTAAGTACTAAAACTAATCCCCCTTTGTTATGATGTTATACAGGATATCACCAGGTGTTATCAATTAATGGTTTTCTAAGAGGCTAGACCCATCACTTCAAATGGGTATTGTGCATTGGGATACATGTACCGTGCCTCGAGATCCATGACACCGCCTTGGGATCCATGATTTTGCATTGGGATTGTTGTACTCTTATATGGTCATATTTACATATATTAGGATCCATGACATTTTCCTTGGGATTCATGTACCACATCAAGATATGTGTCACTTCATTAGGACTCATGATAGTGCATTGGGCAATGACAGGTATGCCATGTCATCACACATGCCACATGAACAATCTATATGCATCCTCCTTGCTCAGTTGGACATTTCATTGCATACTCATGCATTATTTATTTCCTTTGTGTCACACATGGGGGTAATTAATGCATTGGAGAGAGTGATTGCACATTACAAAGGTGACTACACACAATGAATTGGGTTCCTTGATGATGCAACACCTTTATTGAACCATTACTTGAGGAGTGCTAGCCTTCTTGAGCCCACACATGCCAAATGGGATGATTTTTATGCTTGAATGACTCACACACGTGGAGATGATGTCATCTATTTTGAGGACATTATTTAATCTTTTGATCATTCCTTGAATCAAGGAGGCTAGCTATGTTAATGTTGGACCATTTTACTTGCTTTTAGACCATCTTCTAGATACTGACAACATTTTTTAGGGGTGCACCTCTCTTGGCCTCTATTTTGTCCATATGTGTGGCTCTCACATGGTATTTTAACCCTTTCTAGAGGGACGTCTCACTTTGTGGGATTATTATTGAGATGTATTTTATTTTTTTGTATTTTTCCCATGGTTTTACCGAGCTAGTGGTTTTGGAGCTTTTAGCGGAAACATTCGATAATTTACTCAATATATGAGATAAAATAAAGCATTCGATTGATAGAATGAATAAGAACGATTGTAGATTTTTACAATGAATGGGCCTCGATTATAAATATATTCTAAGGGATGCCTCTTTGCATCTTTATGAAGAGGTGTCTTTTTACTTACATATTTATTGATTAATTAATTATAAATGTTTACTATTATATTTTATTATCCCTATATTGTGTTTTATTGTTTTTTTTTCATCTTCTAGTAGCACTGCGTGGTCCAATACAAGAAGGGCTAGAACCAAAAGCTTAAAATGATCGAAAAAAAACTCATGATGAACCTCTACTTCATGGAAAACCTTTTCCTCCAACTTTCTACATGCTCATGATGGGATTTTATACTCTCTTTCCAAAATTCTCATACATGTTCCAATTGTCAGTGAAGCCACTAGTCGTTCTTTAGTCTCTTCTGCAGAAGTTGTTAGGTCATTCAGGCATCTCTTTATATCCAAAGTGTTGTAGGAAAATCTCCCTGCGAACAGGTAGATCACCTCTAAGGCTTGACCTTAACCCTAGACAGAAAAATGCTTAATGTGGACACTGACTTCCTTTCAAATCTATCTAAGCCTAATGCATGAGAAGGGAGAATAACAGAAGTACCTTTTAAACGACGTTTGTCCTTGCACGCT
>ML784018.1:516588-530255 GCA_009831015.1 Picea engelmannii
ATTCATTAACAAAATATGTGAGCACTGAGAAGTTCTCTTGGTGTAGAGGATCCATGGGCATTGCTACCCTGGATTGTTGACTATGTAACCCTGTAACCCCCTGTGTGCAAAGAAAACAACAAGTGGGAGAATGTTGGGTATGTTTTATATTCTTTGGGTCGACATATTTCCGCCAGGCCGACATATTTCCGGGACGACATATTTCCGGGACCACATGATATTAGGTGGTTTTTTCGGCACATGGTTTTTTGCCGATGGTTTTCTATTTCCGGTTAAGGAATTAGGGTTTTGGACTAATCTAGGTCATTGGGTTAGGGTTTTGGATGTCGTTGGCTCCTATATGTATATTGTATTGTAAACAATGTAACACAATGTATGAATATAATATATGCTGGTTTTCCCGGTTTGGGTTTCCAGGTGAAAAATCTCTGAGTAATGTTTGTATTTGCCATTGTATCTTTTCTGTTCTTTTATGAATATCAGTTTGCAGTAGATATTGTACAAGGTTAGAATTTACAATGAACACATTATTTTCTTATAGTAACATGTTAATGAAGATAAATGATGCATTGATGTGATATGATGGTGTTCTTGCATGCAATATTGAGCATTATTTGTTTCCTTCTTTTGTTTGCATTAAGCTATCCTTTAGAGAAATCAACCACAATAAATCTAGTCCTTGTCCTCACCCATCCTAGTTGCAATGATAGGACCTAATATGACCACTTAGGAAAAACCTCCTTAGGTTAGAAACCCTAGCCTAGAAGAGTAGAGGAAAAGTTGTTAAGGTGACGGTGGGTGGCTTGCCTATCCATTACCCGAAGATCTCCCTCGCATGGTCAAAATTTCACTTGGTGAGAGTTTTTGTGGTAACATGTTGGCATTGTTGTCGGGGATAAATCCCATTACACGGACCATTTATATGCATCCTCCTTGATCAGTTGTACATTTTGTTGCATGTTTATGCATTATTTATTCCCTTTGTGCCACACATGGGGGTAATTAATGCATTGGAGAAAGTGATTGTACATTACGAGGGTGACTAAACATGATGACTTGGTTTCCTTGACAATGTGAGACCCTTACTAGACCATTACTTAAGGAGCACTATCCTTCTAGAGAACACATGTGCCACATGGGATGATTTTTATGCATGGACAACTCACACACTTGGAGATGATGTCATCCATTTTGGGGACATTATTCCAGCTTTGGACCATTCCCTGCATCAAGGAGGCTAGCTATGTGGACACTGGACCATTTAACTTAATTTTGGACCATCTCCTAGACATTGACATAATTTTTAAGGGGTGCACCTCTCTTGGCCTCTAGTTTGTCCACATGTGTGGCTCTCACATTGTATTTTAACCCTTTCTAGAGGGGTGTCTCACTTTATGGACTTATTATTGAGATGTATTTTATTATTTTGTATTATGCCTATGGTTTTACCAGGATAGTGGTTTTGGAGCTCATGGTTTTTGAGCTAGCACATGGTTTTGTATTATATTTGAGGAGGCGTCTCACCTATAAAAGGAGAATTCTTCTTCCATTTCAAATCATTAGAGATTAATGAGAATATTGCATATTGAGTTTATTGGATATCTACTTCTCATGTTGTAATTTTATAGTACTTTTTCAATGGTTAGATAAATTTTCTTAGAGGTTACTTGGAAGAAAAAGTCTACTACAAGGCCAAAGAAGTGCACAATGCTCCAGTTGGAAGGGTTTCTTGAAGGCAAGTTCTCTCGCTTTCCTCTTCGATCATTAAAGTTCCTTGTTCATTCATTAAGGAAGGATGTCTAGTGTCTCTAACCTTTTTCTTGGCTAGACTTTAATTTCACCTTGTATAGTACTAGGAAAGGCTCCTCATGGACCAATCCTCCCTTGCAACCTAAAGAGAAAATTCAATCTCTAAGTAGTGCTCAAGGGGCAATCCTTACTGTTCCTTTCAACACTATTTCATCCTAAACCCAAAGCTTCACATAAAGGTGAAGTGGTGACCTCATAGGCCCTCTAAGACACTGGTTTATTTTTAGTTGCAACCACCTAAAACATAAAAAAGAAAATTAATCTTCTTTTGTATTTTTTTGAGATATATTGCATATCCTTACATGATGTTTTGCAGCTAGTCAAATTTTCATCCTAGCCAGTTTCGAGGGTTTGTTGGTATTTTCTTGCTTCCTTTATTTATATTGTAAAAACCTAGGGTTGTTCTTTGTTTTTGCAGGTCCAATTTATCATATGTTGCAACCCTAATAACCCTCTTGAGATGATCTACATTATGAGTTAAATTTTTAGGGTTTACAAAGTTCAAATTTGAGGTTATTATCCCATTCTAAAGGGACGTTGCAATTTTTATTTTCTCCATATTGTTCCAAATTGTCTCTACTATCAAGCCATCCCTAAGTCTTCTATACAAAACTCATATTTGTGTAGGTCATTGCCTATTCTTTGTCGAGAATTACCTTGGTTATCACTATCATTGTTTACAAAATATATAGAGGCAGAGTTTAGCGTTGTGGTTGTCACCTTAGTGCATCATTTTCTTATATTTTGTTGGGTCGGCTCACCATTTGACTTCCCTACCTCTACCTCCTCCAATAACCTAGTTCCTCGGTGTATCGTTCCTCATTATTTTTTGGTTTGGAGGTCGTTTTTTGTTATAGTAAGGGTTTGAACAAAAAACTATATTGTATGTAATTTTTGTTTAGGATTGGATTAATTTTGTGGCAAGTAAACACATAGATTGATGACATAATTCATGAATATGTTGGTGATACAATCCTTGCACATATTATGTGATCATATCTTTAAAATTGTGCTAATACTGACAAATTACTACTTACATTAAGTTTATCACAACAATGATCCAATTTGTGATATACATATGGTTCGATGCAATTTGATTGGCCACAATCTTCTTCTAAATATGTTGTCAATAGCCATCCATTTATGATACCTATGATTTTTTTTTTGAACTCATGTATATGGTAATGGATGATGGTAAATGGTCAATTTAATGACAAGTCTCATGAATACGATTTAGGAATGAACATGTTTTTTTCATAGTAACTAGTTAATGAAGACAAATGATGCATCAATGTGATATGTTGGTGTTCTTGCATGTAATCTTGAGCATTATTTATTTCCTTATTTTTTTTGCATTGCGATATCCTTTAGAGAAATCAACCATAGTCAAGATATTCCTTGTCATCACTCGTCCTAATTGCAATGAGAGGACCTGGTCTGACCACTTAGGAAAACCCTCCTTAGGTTAGAAACCCTATCCTAAAAGAGTAGAGACAAATCCATTGAGGTGAGAGTAGGAAACTTTCCTATTTTTTTCCCCAAGCTCTCCCTCGCAAGGAAAGACTTTCCCTTGGTGAGAGTTTGTGTGGTAACATTTTGGCATCATTCATGGGGATAAATCCCATTACCTGAGTATATAAATTTTGGATTCAACAAATTTTGATGAGTAAGATTTAAAGGTATTTATTAAGTTTACTCATTTGGCGACTGTATCTAAGGGAAGAAGCCCATTCCCCTTGAATATTTTAAATGATTTGTTACTTCTAGGGTGAGGCAAGTAGCATTGTAATGGTTTTGAAGAATCCACTTGTTGACTCCATTATGATTTTATAAGATTTTATTTTGAGCATGGAAACTATAGAGGCTTGGAATGATCTGTGTTCCCCACTTTATTGTTCAAATATTTTGGGAGCTCCACATGGAGGCTACCATCTAGATTTGTTTGAAGCTACTGGATTATTTCATGAAGATCCTACATTGGCCTATCCACATGTTACACCTTTCATTAGGGTTATAAGTGATTATCATATTATCTATGAAGATGTGTGGATGTATACCTTTATGTGCACTTTGGAAGATAAGGAAATTGTTTGGTTTTATGATGATCTTGTAGGACCAATCACTTCATTTGAGAACTTTTTGAGGTTATTTATTGAATGATGGGAAGGTAAACATGATAATGAAGTGATTGATATAGTTGTCAAATGTACCTTAATATCCCTCCCAAAGAAGGAAGATATGTCCATTGCACCTTCCGTAGATCATGAAGTATGTGATGAACATGACGAGGAAGAATTACTTCATGAAGAGAATGACCTCATTAAAAACCACATGAATGAAGAGGAAGGTCAACTTCATCATAAATCCATTTAGGAAGATGAGTTAACAAAAATTGAGGATAAGGAGGTGTGTTTTGATAACAACCAAATTTTTCCTCGTCTTTGTGAAGAAAATATCCCAACAACTTGTACCTTTTCCAAAAATTTGAGACCTCTTGATGAATATTTTGACAATTTTGGAAGAGGGGAGTTTGTAGAAGTATCCTTAGAGAGAGAGAAATCAGGTGAATTTATAGATTTGGATGAGAACCTAGAGGATGAAAATTGCCAAAAAAATTGTTTCCTTATCCAGATGAAGTTGAGGATTGAATGAAGGATTCCCCTCATTAGAATATTGAGCTTTTTAATCCATCATTTGATGATGATGAAGGGGTTAATTTTGAAGAAGAAAAAATGTACTCTCCCTTTTTCCATGATGAAAACTTTGGTGATGTTTTCCACATCATAAATCCTAATTGGGACTTAAAATGTGTTTATTTTGAAGGAGATCACATTTATGACACTGACTATGAGAGTGGAATTGACATTATTGAACTCAGACTTTAAGAAGAGCCTCACTTAGGAAGTTTTATTGAAGAAGTCGGTGATCAAAATATTAAAGAGAATGAGGTTGAATGGTTTTTAATGGACTTTCTTGACACTTTGTATTTTTTAGGATCAAGGAAATCCGAATGATTATCCAGAATGGAGAGATAAACTACCAATATTTCTTAAACTTGGTGATTCATATGTTTTACACATATCATCTTTCAATGATGCTATCTGAAAGCTCAAAATTAACCATGAAGATGTCAAGTTGAAGATGTCATTATTCTCTTTGGATTTTCTTGAGGATGAGAGCATGGATTGGTATGGAAAACTTGATGAAGGAGAGGTCTCATCGCTTTCATACTTCTTCAAGATATTTCTTGAGATTTGGTCTCCTCTTCACGATAAGCTTGAGTGGAAAGAGGTTGTTATGGATGTTGAGTGTCATTTTCCTTGTGTCCTTGGAAGATTACACTTGAGCTATGAATACCCTCACCCTCCTTACCTTCCTTTCCTTTGACTAAGAGAGACCTAGAAATTCAACCTTTTTCCTAGCTGCAGTCGCCTTGTAAGCCTCTTTTCCTTGATGATTTGATGAGTAAATTCAATAGGTTGAACCACTCGAGGCATGAGTCAACCTTGGTATAGTTAGGGACTTGGTTTTCATAGATATTATTTTACCTTGTTTCCAAATTTAAGAGTGACTGATATTTTGCCCAAGACCAACTTGATGCTTGACATATCCCTCTTTTGGAAGATAACCAAACACAAGGAGAAAATTCAAGTTGTTGATAAGCTCCTTGAGTGGTTTAAATGGATTTTTTATTTCACCTAGAAGCCACGCCCCTTAGTTGGCTAGTAGGGTAGGCATGAATAGGCTCTTTGAGTAGTAGTTATAATGTAATTTTTCTTTCCTGGCATGTTTGACTTTCATTTGCGTGTTTACTTTCCAACATTTATTGATTTTCATGATGCATTTGTTTTTCCTTAGAATAATTTCTTGCATATATTTTCCTACTTACTTTCATTCTTTAATTAGTGAAAAAAATTGATTTCTGCAAAGTAATTTTTTATTACTAACCAGGGTGGTAGATTCGCTCCTGAATTTTACATTTTTTTCAAGTTCCATGGTGTGTAGGTAACAGGTTTGTGGATATTCTGGACATCTCATACACTCACATAGAGTGCATGTCCCTGAGTAGGATCCATATTTTATCCCCTCAAGGGTGAATTTTTTTTGGATACTCTAGCAAGGGTTTCATGTTATTGATTGCATGAGGTGTCGTGATCATCTTCACTAGATCCCCAACAAATTCCTTTTAGTATCCACTAGATTCATGATTGTGCTAGCTCAATTGTGGTGTAGCTCATTTTAATCCTCACTTCTCAAATGCTATATGCATTGTGGTATGGTATGGTATGGTCCTCAGTTGATTCATTTGACACTTTATTTATTGATACCTATTTGGATATGATGACATATTTTCTTAACTCGTTATAAAGTGGTTAACACCTAATGATTGTATGTTAACATTTCATAACTTTACATGATTTTATTACTTGCCTCGTATTATGTTTGAGAACATGTTTTCTATTAGAAGTGTGTCATTTCTTGGGTTAACTTGTACCGTTGGGTGTCTAGGCTAGATAATGTTATCCATATTACAACCATGCTAACCACTTTCCACCTCCTCGGTATTATTCATTCCATCCACATAAAAAAATATCATCCTAGTCATGTATGGTTTCTCAAAGGACAAAAGGAAAGGGTAAAATTAAATCTTGAAATAAATAAAGGCACTAAGGCCAAGAGGTGAAGAGTCAATGTTTAAAAGGCCAAATATTAATCTTGAGCAATGCCCCTCGCAACGAGACCAATGCCCCTAGTCCTTGGTTTTTCTATGAATACATAAATAAAATGGATTCATTCAATAAAGCAAACATTTAAATAAAATGAATGTAAGGGGTAGTAAGAAACAATTTTGAGGATGGTAACCCAATGCTACTCTCCCTCTAGAAGGCTACTATTAAGAAAAAATCCTAGCCAAAAGAATCTAGATGAATAAATAAATGAATAATAAGACCCATGTGTTGACGAGTCATGTTTGTCCTATCAAGAAGGTAAGGGAGAACCCCTGATGGCATGTCCCAATTAGACCCACTATCGTTTGGGATGGCATTTCCTACCAGTATATGGGCTTGGTTGCCACTCTAAACTATTTTCTAAATATGAATATGAGAACAAAATGTTCTCAGATGAATTAAAAATCTGAAACTAAACTAACTAATTGTTATTTACTGCTGGTCTAAATGGAATTCTAAGCTATTCTAACCTATCTTGATAAGGAGAAGACTAATAAAAATGAGTAATCCAAATGTCAAAATTCTTCTAACACAAGTTCAAACAAGAGCCCAAATCTGTAAAAAGAGAAGGGAAATCTCTTTTTGAAAACCTCAAAAACAAAGATGAATAATCAATGTAAAGTTGCAACAAGGCCAAAGAGTTCAGGACTAAAAAACAATAAACTCAATAGCAAGGCTTGACACAACCCATACAATCTTCAAATTAATTAAAAGAACACCAAAATCAAAAAGTGAAACACTTAGAAGTTTTTGGAATAAATAGTGACAAAAGTTTGAAAGTTTGCAAGTGACAAAGATCAAAACTAATGACAATAAAGACTATACCAAAGGATTAGGTTAACCTTGGAAACTATGAAATTTTCACAATTTGATAGGAGATAATAATTCAAAAGAGGCCAAAAAAGTGATAAACACAAACCTTCAATCAATCAAAGTCAAAAGCAAATCCAAAAGACTCTGATGCAAAGATCCGAGGCAAAAAACATAGGAAAAAATGCTTAAAATTGACTCATGAAGGAGACTATCGCTCATGCTATAGTGTAGAAATGGCGATGATCAAAGTTCATCCCTCCCTAAAACACTACTGGGGAGTGATAATCAAGAGATTATCACTTTGTAGGCCACTAATAGGGAGGGATGAAACCTAAGAAATGGTCAAAAAGCTCAAAATTTTCTTAGATTTAAAGAAAATCAGAAAATTGGTTCATAATACTTCCCAACAATGATAATGGAAGAGAAGAGTTCAAATAACAAGCAAATAACCAGAAATGTCAAGCAAGCAACAAAATTCAAGAGAGCTAGAAACTGAGGAAAACATCAAAGTTCTTCCCCAGTATGGTAGCCATTTTCTGTTGTGGTAAATTTCGCTCCACAGACAAGTGAAACCCCCCTCAGATCCAATTTCCTTTGATCTAAGAAAGACGAAAACAAATGGACACTAACTTCCCCTTTAAGACTAATTTATATGTTCATTAATGAAATCGGAAGAGAGAGAGAGAGAGAGAGAGAGAGAGAGAGAGGTAGATGGATTACCTCTTTCCTGTAGGTTATCCTCATTGCTCCAACTATTGAACTTGATCTCCAAGCTCCTGATGTGGAATTAGCCCTCCCGCAAGAGACGAGACAATCATGTTCTGCTACTATATATCATTAAACGAAAGTATATTTATCTATGTTGGACTTAAACAAGACAAAGATAAACATTCATGAAATGAACAATGTAGAAATCAAGAGAAATATGCCAAGTTATATATTAAAAATGGAAAGAAATGGAAGATTTACAACCTCAATGATGATGATGCAACAATTCTTCCAAGCTCTCCTTTTTCCATCCCCTTCGTGCATTACCAGATGATAGATATGATGCTATGAACTACCCCTCTCTCTTGAATGTCACAAGATGAGAGGTATGATATTCTCAAGTCCCCCTCCTCTAAGATCTCACATAAGGAATTCAAATAATTTTCCATTTGAGAACTAACTCAACAATACAAGGACAAGATCATTCAATAGATCCATTAAATTGGGATCTCCAAGATTTTTAGGGAGAAAATATCTCTCAAGTATTTTAGGGAGGAAATATCTCTCAAGATCCATCAAATTAGGATATTGGTTTGAGAAAATCTCTCAACCATCCATGAGACTCTCAACTTCTCCTTGAGATTAGGAAACTAGATGTGAGGTAGATTCTCACACCAAATTAATTTCAATTTTTCAATAAAAATGAATAATACATGTGCACACAATATTTTGACCTTCATGTGATAAATGTCTCCCCCAATATGTCTAGGGATCATGACAAGTACTCCCAGATGATGATAAAGTTGTGACATTTAAGTGCGACACTTAGTAGAATGTGATACACAAGTCACACTTAGTAGTGCGACAAATAAACACTTAGTAGAATGTGATACATAAGTGATACATAAGTGCGACACTTAGTAGAATGCGATACATAAGCGCGACACTTAGTAGTGTGGGAATTTGGTTTGTAACATATAACAAGTGGAGGTTTAAGGGAAACCACAAACCATTTTCTAGCAGAAGTTGTAATTCTTCTACTAAGTGGTGGTTTAAGGAAAACTACAGGCCAATCATGCTCACTTGTTATTACTTGATTGATAAGACTTCGAAACTGCAAGTTTGACTATCAATCGTTGATGTTGTTCCCCCCTATCAAGGATAAGGTGAGAATAAGAAAATCCTTTCTTTGCAAGATGTGTCAACACTCGAGAGTGAATTCGTCGGTATGACTAGCATATCTTCTTGACCATTGATGACCACCACCAAGAATTCATCCACCCATAGTGGTTCTTGACTCTTGCAGATTTCTTGTTGTTAGAACATATGTTTGAAGGATGATTCTTCTTTTCTCAATGCTTGCATGGATGAAGATCGAAGCATTGATCTTCAATGTGGCCAACTCGCTGACAATGTTGAAATATCTGAATCTTATCTTGAACTGGAGCATGTGAATAATAAAAATGAAAAATATATGTAATTAAAGTTTAAGCACATGATAGAAATGAGTTCTCACTGGTCCCTGGACGACGTCGAGAGTTCTTGCTGGAGGAATTTCCTTGCTGGTCCCTGGACGACGTCGGGAGTTCTCGTAGGAGGAAGTTCCTTGCTGGTCCCGGAATCACTGCTACAATGTAGAACTGGTAAGTGTAATGTGTTATAGCATCCACCGTGGAGAGGAGGGAGGAATATATTCGGGACTCGGGAGTGCTACAGGGGGAAATGCAAAACCCAAACCATGCGTGCGAAACCCAAAATCTGAATCCGTGAGCGGAAATGCAAAAACCACGCGAACGTTCGAAAACAACCACACGGAAACCGTGTTTAGGGTTCCAATATTTTTTTAAAAATTCCGCGTCGAATTTCAATGCATTTGTCGAATTTATTTGGCCAAAAATTCGAATTCGTATGCGGGTTCAAGTTCGTTCTATATTCGGCGAATTTTATATGAATTAATTCGATTTGATTCGAAATTCGGCGAATTTCGAATTTCAGGACTTAGTGAATGGTGACATCCTTTTCATATATATGATACTAGTTCTGTAGTTGTTATTTTTTATTTCTTCTGAAGTGATCCTCTTGGAAAGAGAAATTTGAACATCATTACTTGAATCTCGAGGTGTTTTGAGTGGCTCCTACGTTGGTTGTTGGTTTGAATCAACATCGATATCTTCATCATCTTCGAAAATAGCGTTCTGAAAAAGGACTGGTTCATAATTTTGTCGGATGTTCTTTCCCTCAAGTGCATTGTGAAGAAGTCAATTACGAGTTTGAGGTAGTGCTACTTTGGCTTGTGAAACTTGCAAACAGGTCATAACATAATGAAGATTGGTTCTGTTAGTGGTGATTATATTGTCCACGAAAGAGAGAATTAAAATGTTCAGTAACTCTAATAGTTCCTCAACCCAAGCCTAATGGGGTGTCGGCTTCCACAGAAAATGCACCTACTTACAAAAAAAAACACAAGTAAACTACTATTTACAAGTATACCTTGATTCTGGTGAATGTGTTCTCGATGCACTTGTTCTTGAATATGCTAATCTCTATGATCTTCAACACCCAACAGTAAAGTCTTGTTTGTTTGGAATTAAAACCAAGTCCCAAATCCGTATCTACAGTGTCGTTTCCTCAATTATGAAGGGCCAACGAACGACATATCTATGGATCTATGCACACACAGCTCCTCAAACTCTGTTATGATGGCGATGAAACCTAATTTGTGCCCATTAACACTATTAAGGACATATGCTAATACTCTAGATTATTTGCACAAATTCAAATTCAAGGCAGTGTATAGCTGGAAGGTTATAAAAAAGAGATGAAAGGGAATCTCATTCATTCATGCAACCATCTCCTGCATTCTCTCTGCTCATGACATGCACAATATAGGCTTAATGAAGAAGCCTTAGAGTTGTTTGACCAAATTTCACTGCAATAATTTCTTTTCTCTGTGCAACAATAATTTCACTGCATGAAAATTTGTAGCATTTTCTTCCAAATTCAACATAAGCACATATTATGAATTAGTAAAGGAAGATCACATATAATAGCATTGTTAGCATGGACTCTTCCACGAAAGTTGAAAATAAAACCATGTCTTCTCTTCTAGACGTTGTTGCTGGTGAGTGCTTCCAATACAAGAAATTTTAATAGCAAAGGCAGGCCGAGTTTCGTTTCTACGTTCCCAAACTAATCCACGGGCTCTCAATGTTGAGCAAAACATGAAGAGGATCTCTAGGATGGCCAAGACGACCATTTCCAGGAAAACGACACGCAATCTGATGGCCAAGGCGTCCAATGATAAATATTTCTGGGTAAACTTCTTGGGGACGATTCGGTTCAGCTTCTCGATCTGGTCTCAGAGGTATGAATACCTGTCCAGTGAATAAATAATGAAGAATTGGTAGGGAAGGAGAATAATTATAACCCCGAGCTGGAAGACGAGACCATCCAAAATGAGAATAATCCTGTCATTTTCATAGGCCAATTAAATGTTGTTGCATTCATTTAGAAAGTGTTGGGTTGAACCAAAACATAGCATAAAACCATAGTATAAATGAGCTAGATTAAACACTTATGAAATTAAAAATAATAAATACATATTTGATATTGTGATTATTATCCGTATTCTTTTATTTAAGGGAGAATTATAGTAGCCAATCCAGACATACAACCATCTTCTCCTCACACAATATATTGACTTGCACTAGAGCATTGTACATTGTAGTCACATTGTCTTCTACTTCTATGGGTATGCT
Organism: Picea engelmannii; assembly: GCA_009831015.1. Classification (NCBI taxonomy): domain Eukaryota; kingdom Viridiplantae; phylum Streptophyta; class Pinopsida; order Pinales; family Pinaceae; genus Picea; species Picea engelmannii. Next base: position 528,407 of record ML784018.1, read on the forward strand.
TGTATATATAACATCTATCACTCTGTTATACAAATTGATCATGAATAAATAACATAGTTACACGAACCATTCATAAATACACTTGCATGTAAACTTAGGTGGAAATGTAGACGTCGGTGGAAATGTAGGTGTTGAGTCATACGCCAAAGTGGTTTTACTGTGAGCTCCAACAAAGAAAAAATCACATCGAAAGTATGGTCGCCATTCCGTATTCAGACGAGAGATATGGCGCAACGTCATGGGGTACGATGTAAAGGAGCTAAACCCTAATTCCAAGTGGATGCCACCAAATGCAGTGCAGAGAGGAACCGTTCGATGCCCGAGTTGGTATCGGGTGAGAGAATACGTGAGAAATGCTCTTGGAGGGGTGACGGTAAACCCTAATTTCGTGTCATCTTCCTCCTCGAGAGACGGAGATCACCACGACGGAGAGTACAGACGTTAGGGTTTTGTTTTGAGAAATTTTGTTCATAAATGTAGAGGCTACATAAAATAATATTTTTTTACTTTGTGTGAAAATTTTTAAATTGTTAATGCAAAAATGGTGGTGCTAATATTTTGGTGTCGATATCGCTCTCACACTGACCGACTACCGTACTATCTATCTCTATGTATTTTTATGGCAATTACCCTACTATGTATCTCTATGACCAACTACATCTGTTTCACATATTAAACGTCACATATTAAACTTTATTCCAAATATGTTGTTCACAACATGGTCCAAGGGTTTGACTTTTTTACCTTGAAATGTTTTCATGCAATAATGATTCCACATTTCCAATAGAATGATGATTCCACATAGATGGTTTTATTTCTATTTTTATTATCTACTCAGAATGCTCCTTGTTCTCAATAGGGCCATGGAGGGGTATGGATCTTTGGTTTATTGGGCACTATATTATTTGTGATATCGTTCTATCAAAAATGGAAATTTAAGTTTATTTTAGAGGCTAAGAATGTACCCATGCCTACAGTTCCATCCATCTCATGCTTATCATATTAATTAAGAAGAACACCACTGTAACTACCTAGAGAACACTATTCTAACTGTTGGAAACGGTGACAACAAAATTCATCCGTGAATAGGATTCTAGATCCTATAAACCAGGATTGGTTGTAACCAATGCACCTAAGTTAAACTATGGATGAGATTACATTTAATAGTCAGTTTCTAATATACATTGCTATAAATTTGTATGCCCGTAGAGGCTGTGAGTGTGTCTGAGAGGAGTGAGATCTGTCTGTAATCTCCATTAGCTGAATAATAAGATAATCGATACCTGCGCTTGGTGGACGTAGCCCAACATTTGGGTGAACCACGTAAATTGCTGTTTGTTGTGTTCTTTGTCTGCATGTATTGATTTTCTTATGGTAATTTGTGTTTCCGCACTTGCAAATTACTACAAGTGGTATCAGAGCTGAGGAAGTGCYGAGGAGGACGCAGACCGGAAGAGGCCGCTCTGAAATCCAGCCGCGTTGAGCCGAGGAGGACGCAGACCGGAAGAGGCCTCTCTGAAATCCAGCCGCGTTGAGCCGAGGAGGACGCAGACCGGAAGAGGCCGCTCTGAAATCCAGCCGCGTTGAGCCGAGGAGGACGCAGACCGGAAGAGGCCGCTCTGAAATCCAGCCGCGCTGAGCCGAGGAAGCTGTCGATTTGTTGCTGGAGAGAGACATACGCATGCCAATTTATAGGAGATACCCACAGGAGCTGCTGGTTTTTCAAGTCAGCACTGGGCGTGAGGGAGCGTTGATCAACCGTTCTTCAAAATCAGATTTTTCAGAGCTGGTTTATCTTCATGAGGGGAGCGTTGTGTTGAGAAGCTGCGTTCAAATCACTGTGTTGATA
>ML784018.1:533814-557024 GCA_009831015.1 Picea engelmannii
AAGGTCGACTTCAGGGTATGTATTTACTCTTGCAGGTGGAGCTATTACTTGGATGTCAAAGCTACAGAACATTGTTTCTTTATCCACTACAGAAGAAGAATATGTAGCTGCAAAGTAAAGTTTCAATGTTCTGTAGCTTTGACATCCAAGTAAAGTTTATTGGGTTTGTTTGGTGAGTTTGGAAGGATACAGGACAAAGTAAACAATGTTCTGTAAACAACAGAACAGGACAAAGTAAACAAAGAGGCAGTTTGGTTGAAAGGTTTGTTTGGTGAGTTTGGAAGGATACAGGACAAAGTAAAGTTGCTTTGTGATAGTCAGAGTGCTATTCACTTGGCTAAGAATCCAACCTATCATAGTAAAACAAAACATATACCTATCAAGTACCATTTTGTAAGACAGGTCATCGATGAAGGTGGAGTCTCTCTTGAAAAAGTGCATACAAAAGAGAACTGTGCAGACATGTTCACAAAACCAGTACTGTTAGAGAAGCTACAATGGTGCTTGGCTTCTCTTGGCTTGCAGAAAAGGTGATGAACAGAAGTAGGAGCAAGGTATCAGGTTAATTGTTGTCAAGGTGGAGATTGTTGGAAACGGTGACAACAAAACTCATCCGTGAATAGGATTCTAGATCCTATAAACCAGGATTGGTTGTAACCAATGAACCTAAGTTAAACTATGGATGAGATTACATTTAATAGTCAGTTTCTAATATACATTGTTATAAATTTGTATGCCAGTAGAGGTTGTGAGTGTGTTTGAGAGGAGTGAGATCTGTCTGTAATCTCCATTAGCTGAATAATAAGATAATCGATACCTGCGCTTGGTGGACGTAGCCCAACATTTGGGTGAACCACGTAAATTGTTGCTTGTTGTGTTGTTTGTCTGCATGTATTGATTTTCTTATGGTAATTTGTGTTTCCGCACTTGAAAATTACTACTGTAACTACCTTTCAAGGATGAAGGAGAATTAGGGGAATGATGCAATACACCAAATATTTGAGGTTGGCACATGTCGAGATTAGTGAGGGGTCAACCTCTCTACAAAGACTACAAGATACGTATTCATGAAGGATTCATTCAAGATCATATGCTCATAAATAAAACTTTTTTGATGGCTCCTCTCCAATTGATATTATTGTCGTTTAATCAAACTTAGAATGGACAATGTTTGGGGTTATAATATTGAGTTAATGAAATCTTCAAAAGAGTATGAGGTGGGACTAGTGAGTCCAAGTTCAACCGAAATGTTGAGTAAATAGTAATATTTCAAGAATGTGAGTCCTTTTAATTCCAAGAAAAATTTGTTAAAATCTTGATTGGAGTCTTGTTTGTATAAAATTGTTGCATGGAAGATAATAGTTTAGTTGAGTTTGAGTTAGAATGAGTCTATAAAGTTGAACAAAAATAAAATAAAATGGAATGTTTTCATTGTTTTTATTGATTCAAGTCTGCAATTGAGTTAGTTGATTCAAATGAAAGGAGGGGGTTACAAGTGAATCTTTCAAAGGAAGGTGACTCCTCAACCTATGTAATGTAAGTTGGGATCATTTCCATATCGATGATAGTCGATATCCAATTGACAACATTTTATTGAGTTGTGAAATTCTCGTACCAACAAAAGTGTCTTTCTTTTTCCATTGAGTCGTTGAGTCAAGTCATGATCATGCAAAGTTGTAGTAAAGTTGATCCAGGTGGATATTGGTGGCCACCCACCTGTTCCAAATTCCAACTGGCTCATATTGACAGTTTTCAGTTCAACACGTTTCTCTGTAGTGGGGACATTTCTTTGTAATTGTGGGTTCTGCACTTCCAAGGCTATTCTGAAGCCCTACAAAGCATCCAGGTGGATAATGGTGGCCGCACACCTATTCCAACTGGCTTATTTTGGAAGTTTTCATATCAATACATCTTTTTGTACTTCCAGGGCCGTTTTGGGGCCCTAAACAGTGTTTTATTGGCTTGCCATAGTCAAATTGTAGACAAAGTCAGATTTTGACAGCGTAATGTTTATTTCTCGAAAATACCTTTCCAACAGACAATCACACGCCTAAAACGAAGATCGTATGCAAAAGTTACGACTCCAAGAAGTTGATGTACTAACTTACCCCAACTGAGCCCACATAAATTTTGGTGCTTCATCTCCTAGCATTACTTTTTTGGATGTCTAGGGTTTTGGAAATCATCTTTATTATTAAAAGGCCTTTAGAGTCTCATTGTAATCATCTTATTATGAATGTGAGTATATGTCACATATCTTCTCAGAGATAAGATACCACCATTCTAGTGAGTCTTTCACTCTGTATTTCTACAATTTTGTACATTTCGCTCATTAATAGAAATTGTGTATTACTATATTTTTTATGGTTGCATCTCTGATATATTTCTATTATATTATTGGATATATGAGATATCTCTGTACATGTGTTTATTATATCTCCACTCTAATTTTGTGCTGAAAATAATATGGATGACTGGTATCAAAGGAGTCTGCTCTTGATCGTTTTTGAGTGCATATCCTTGACAAGGTCCAAGTATAGAAAGTAGAGTCTCGATCTTGTATATCTTGAGGACAATCTCTCTCTCATGCCTAAGAAACCCTCCATGGCGGAAGAAAAGAAAAATGACGGAGCGAAAGATTCTATTAACCTATTGCTTGAGAAAGCTCTCGCGTGACAGAGGGATGACATGGTGAAGAATTTTTCTCAAAACCTTCAATGTCTTCTGATAGAAATAGTCATATCTTCATCAAGTGGCCACTTTGAAGGAACTTCTCCCTTCAAGGGACAAGTTAATTTTGATATTCCCATATTTGAAGGTCAGATAGATGCAAATTCCTTAGAAAAATGGTTAAATATGCTAGAAGGTTATTTCTTTGTTCACAATATTTTCGATAGGGAAAATATGACCTTAACACTCCTCAAGGCTCTTCCCCATGTCAAACATTGGTGGAAAACTTACTAGGATCAAAGTTCCACAAAGGAATCTGGAATATATGGGGTCGATCCCACTTGGGAATTTTTTGTGGATGCGTTCAAGGAACAATATTACCCTGTTGATAATTGTGAACACCAGTACATGAGATGGACCATATTATGGAAATAGAAGAGTCAAACAATGTCGGAGTTCAAAAATACTTTCCATACCTTGCGCACCAAGTTGGGTATCAAAGACTCCAAGCGGAATCTAGTTCTGAAATACCGTGGGGCTCTATATAGGTACATCTAAACCGAAATGGATTTCCTAAGAATCTCATCATTGGGAACTTCCTATCGATATGATGTCAAAATAAATCATAAATTTAGGCACCATAACAAATGGGAGTTCGGGTCTACAAATCCACAAAAACCAAAGCATGATAAAGACGTCCCTAACCAACAGCCTCCTGACAATCAATCCAAGACCTAGGAAAAGAAGGGTAAAGGAAAGACAAAGAATGATAGTGGGAAGTGGTGTGACTTCCATAAAATCCCCTGGCACAACACTAATGAATGTTGCTCAAAACAATCATTGGTGGCCGACGTCAAGGACAAGGAGTCGAGCTCTAATTCAGAATCTAATCCAAAAAATAATAAAAGAAGACAGATCATCGATGCAGAACCCACTTCTACTGTCGCGACCAAGACAATTCAACCAGAAGAACCAATATATCCTGAAGAGGGGGAGCACCTCTTCCATTCAAAGATGTGGGTGAAGGGAACCCCATTGCATTTCATTGTTGATAGCGGCAACCAAAAGAACCTCATCTTATTTAAGGTCGTCAAACAATTGGGGTTGTCGACACCACCACACCCACAAACATACAACATCGGGTGGCTTCACCAGGGACAAGATCTTCATGTCAACCAACATTGTCTCCTATCCTATGGCATCCAACCCTTCAAGGATTAGGTAGTGTGTGATGTTTCCCCTCTTGATTTATGTGATGTTGTTTTGGGCCAACCATATATGTAGAAACATCATGCTATTTATGACTCCCGACCCCGTAGTGTCATTATTACTCTTGGGGATCAACTCTACAGGATACCAGAGGTAGTTCTGATTATTTTTCCACCAAAAAGTGCCACAAGGTAATCTCTCATACTGCAGAATTCATCCTCTTCACAGTATGTTCAAAGGATGCACATAAGGCCACTACAACCACTGCAGCCTCAACACCTTCTATCCAGCAGAAGAAGATTGTAGAAGAGAAAGAAGACATTGTTTCTTCACCTACGATGGTGCCTACACAATGCCCTGTCAATCCCAGAGACAACATGTTGGTGGAACAGATTCAATCCCGCCAACAATAGGTTCGTGACAGCCTTCCACAGACCAAACAAGGCAATTTCTCCAAAAAGGCACGCAACTCACCAAGATTTTGATTCAGCAAACGCTTTCCCCTCTTCCCAGGGAACTCAATGCAATTGAGACCATTTCTTCATAAGGGGGGAGTACTGATCCAGGTGGATATTGGTGGCCACCCACTTGTTCCAAATTCCAACTGGCTCATCTTGAAAGTTTTTAGTTCAGCATGTTTCTCTGTAATGGGGAAATTTCTTTGTAATTGTGGGTTCTGCACTTCTGGGGCTATCCTGAAGCCCTACACAACATCCAGATGGATAATGGTGGCCACCCACCTATACATCTTTTTGTACTTCCAGGGCTGATTTGGGGCCCTAAATAGTGTTTTCTTTGCTTTCCATAGTCAAGCTGTAGACAGAGTTAAAGTTTGATAACATAATGTGTAGTTCTCAAAAATACATTTCCAACGAGCTATCACACACCTAAAACAGAGATTGCATGAAAACATTATGACCTCGAGAAGTTGATGTACTAATTTGCCCCAATGGGACCCACATAACTTTTGGTGCTTCATCTCTTAGGGTTAGGTTTTTGGATGTCTAGGGTTTTGGAATTAATTTTTATTATAAAAAGGCCTTTAGAGTCTCATTGTAATCATCTTCTCGTGAATGTGAGTAGCCATCACATCTCTTCTCAGAGATAATCTGTCACCACTCTAGTAATTCTTTCACTTTGTATTTCTGCAGTTTTGTACATTTCGCTCATTAATAGAAATTGTGTATCACTACATCTTTGTGTGTATGGTTGCATCTCTAATATATGTCTGTTATATTATTGAATATCTGAGATATCTCTATAAATTTATTTATTATATCTCCACTCTCATTTCGTGCTGAAAATAATCTGGATCACAAGTCCTCCTTCATGTAATATCAAATGCAACTCCATATATTCTTAGAGACCAAAAAAGCAGAAAGAAGCACATCCATGATTGCAAAGTAGCAGATAAACTAGTTTGATGAACGATAAAGCATTGAAAGATTGAGAATTGATGATCATCATGTTGGCAACGTATAAGTTCATTCAAGAAAGAGACATCAGATGATGAGATACACACACAAGAGATAAAAAGAAAATGTGATGGCATAGGTGTTAGAAAAACAGGATCGCGAAGAAATAAAATAAAAAAAATGCGGAAATAAAACATAGAAGATACACAATATAATAGAGACACATATATACGTGGTTCACCCAGTGTGGGCTACGTCTACCAAAGAAATTGACAGGTCCTTCCTTTATTATTATCCAACAAATGAAGGGATATAACCTACAACACACCCTCTGTAACTTCCACTTCTTTGTCTCACAGTGTCCTCTCTCATAATACAATATTCACAATGATACATAGTTGCAATACATTTCCCTCATAAAAGAGGGTTTCCTTCTAGGGGGAAAAATCCTAATATAACTTCTACCATAATATCTGCAAACTTATAATGAACGGTCCATATTTACTATGAAATTATGATATATTTTTACAAGGAAAAATTTCCTTCGAGGGCTTCACCCCCGGACCCCACAAAAGGGGTAACCCCTACATGGAGGAGTGTACATTATTCCAGGGTGTAAAGTCTTCATGGGGTATAAACATGGATAAAAACAAAGACCTTCGAATCAGGAAGATAATCAAGCTCCACAACCAACAATTTCCCACTTGGAGACCGATCTCAACAACTCCACTATTGTTGTATTTACTAGACTATGATCCTTCTTGGACCTGGAAAATTTCTCATCTTCATATTCATGCTTGAATACCAACTGAAACTAAGCAGGAACTCAATTTCTTCTTGGTTACTTCCTTAGTTAACATGTCTACATGATGCTGGCTAGTGTGTATCTTTTTCAACTTCAAATGTCCATATTCCAAGACGGATTGTAGGAAATGGTACATGATCTTTATATGCTTAGTTTTTGAATGGAAGGCCAAGTTGTTTGCAACATGAATGGCACTCTCACTGTCACAGTACAACCTGCTATTCTCTTTCTTCTTTCCAAATTCCTCCATAAACATCTGTAACCAAATAATCTCTTTACTAGCCTCTATAGCAGTAACATAATTTGCCTCTATTGTTGAAAGTGAAACAACCTTTTGCAATTTCAAAATCCAACTTATTGTTGTTCCATCTACAGTAAAAAAATACCATGTGGTGCTCCTCCTGCTATCTTTATCACTTGCCATATCTTAATAAACATATCCCTATAGAAAAATGTTTGAAACTTCAAAACATATTGCATGAGTAGAAGTACCTCTCAAATACCTAAGAATCCACTTTAATTCCTCCCAATGTTCTTTACCTGGATTGTTCATATACATGCTCACAACTCCCACTGCATGTGAAATATCTGGTCTTGTGCAAACCATCACATACATCAAGCTGCCAACTACTAATGAATAAGGGACCCTGGACATGTATTTTATCTCCTCGTGTGTCTTGGGACACATTTCCTTAGTTAATTTGAAATGGTTGGTCAAAGGTGTACTAACTTGTTTTGCATTTTGCATTCTAAACCTCTTCAACACCTTCTCTATGTACTCACCCTGTGATAATGTCAATTTGTGACTTTTCCTGTCTCTTATTATTCTCTACCAAGGATTTTCTTTGCAGCACCCAAATCCTTCATTGCAAATGAATTAGCTAATTTCTTCTTGAGCACATGTATATCCTTCATATTAGACCCTGGAACAAGCATGTCATATACATACAATAGCAAGATAATATAGCTTCCATTTTCTAGCCTTTTAAAATAAACACAATGATCAGAATGACATCTACTATAACCTTGTTCTGTCATAAACCCGTCAAACTTCAAATACCACTACCTTGGATCTTGCTTTAGGCCATAGAAGCTCTTGTTCAACCTGCATACAAAATTCCCCTTCCTTTTGACCTCATACCCCTGTGGTTGTTTCATATAAATCTCTTCCTCCAAATCCCCATGGAAAAAAATTGTTTTTACATCTAATTGTTCAAGATGTAAATATTCTACTACCACAAGACTTAAAATAGTCCTAATTGAACTCATTTTATCAACATGAGAAAATATTTCATCAAAATCTATACCTGTCTTTTGTGGAAACCCCTTTACAACAAGTTTATCCTTGTACCGCTTTTTGCCTCCATCTTCTTCCTTCAACTTGTAAACCCATTTATTCTGTAATGTTATTTTTCCTACAGGCAACTAAACCAAATCCCAAGTCTGGTTATTTACAGGGGAATCCATTTCCTCTTTCATTCCTTCCTCCCACTTATTTTTGGTGTCTACCTGCATTGCCTCTTCATAACATTCTGGTTCACCAGAATCAGTCAACAATAAATAATACAATGAAGGAGAGTATTGTTCAGGGGGTCTACTTAACCTAGTAGATATTCTAACAACACTTGCAGGAGTTTGAGGTACTTTCTGCTCCTATTGTTGTACATTTTGATTTTCTAGTTCCTTTGGAATTTCTTTTCCAGTGATCTCATCAAGCACTAAGTATTCTTGTTTTTTTTTTTCTTGTATCTTTCCCTGCAACTAATCTTTGTACATGACCCTCTCATTGAATATGACATCTCTACTCTTGATGTTTTTGTGATTTTCATAATCCCATAAGCGATAACCAAAATAATTAACACCGTATCCAATAAAGGTACACTTCTTGGATTTTTCCTCAAGCTTTGTTTATTTTCTTTATCAATATGGACAAATTCTTCACAACCAAAAATATTCAAAAAAGAATAGTTTACCATTTTACCTATCCATGACTCCTCTGGAATTCCACCATCCAAAGAGCTTGGAGGTCCTCTGTTCATTAAGTAAACAACAATATCTACAACATATGCCCATAATTGTAAGGGAAGACCAGCATGCAATCTCATATTCCTTGCACGCTCCATGATTGTCATGTTCATCCTTTCTGACACACCATTTTCTTATGGTGTTCCTGGAATTGTCTTCTTTCTACGAATCCCATGGTATGAACAATAATGATCAAACTTCTTGATGCAATATTCACCTCCATTGTCTGATCTGAGACACTTCAACCTTTTTCCTGTCTCATTCTCAACCAAAGCTTTCCATTTCTTAAAAGTAACATAATAAGGAGAGCTACCAAGAGATGATACCTAAGTTGGTCCCCATACATATGTATGCACAATCTCTAAACTTTCACTCTTCTTTTCTTTACCGACTCTAAGAAATCAGACTCTCTTTTGTTTTCCATAAACAAAATGCTCACAAGAATCCAAATCAAATTGTTTAAGATCTGGCAACAAGTTTCTTTGGTGAAGTATCTACATCCCCTTCTCACTCATGTGTCCAAGCCTATGATTCCATAGTGTTGTATCTACTCTTGTAGAAGCTAAAGAGATAGATGAGTCAGTATTATCAGTACATAAATACAATGTACCTACCTTTTCTCATTTTGCTATCACCAGTGATCCTTTAGTGACCTTCCACATATTATATGTAAATATGGATATACAACCTTCACTTTCCAACTGTCCTATTGAAATTAGATTTTTCCTTAGATCTGGAACATGTCTTACGTATTTCAACAACCATTGGTTTCCATTCCTTTGCTTTATTTTTACCTTTCCCATTCTAACAATTTTGCATGGTGCATCATCACCCAAATGAACTTGTCCAAAATCACCTTGAACATAATCTAGAAATTGTTTCCTATGGGGTGTGGCATGAAATGAATCCCTTGAATCTACTACCCAAGACTCATAAATATTATCTACAAAAAGAATCAAAGCATCTTGTAACACATCACTCGTTACATTTTCTTCCTGATTTTTCTCACGATGTCCATCTCTTTATTTATTTAGATCTCTGCAGTCTTTATTTAGATGTCCTTTCTTCCCACAATTCCGACACTCTATCTTTCCCAGTCTGGATTTGGATCTTCCCTTCCTAGAATTACCATGGTTCCTTGAGCCCATTCCTCTATCCTTTTGTCTTCCCCTATTCTCCATGTTTAACGCATTACCCGATGTTTCACCTGTGCTTTTCCGTCGCATTTACTCACTAAGGATAACACCAACAACATCATCAAATTTTAAAGTATTTGATCCAGAGACAAAGTTACTTACATCCATGACCATGTTGTTCCAGATTTATGGAAATGAACACAAGATTAGAAGAGCCCTTACCTCATCATCAAAGTCCACTTTTACAGAACTTAGTTGATTAGTAACCGTATTAAATTCATTTAAATGATCTGCAATAGACCCACCTTATGACATCTTCATATTAAATAATCTCTTCATTAGAAATACCTTATTGGACGCCGAGGGTTTTTCATACTATTTAGCCAATGCGTCCATCAACTCCTTCGTTGTTTTTTCTTTCGAAATATTGAAAGCCACCGACGCTGCCAGGCTCAACCGTATCGTTCCTAGTGTCTTTCTATAAAGAACCTCCCATTCTTCGTCCTTCATGGCCATCGAATTCTTTTCTATTCCACCCAATGGTAGAAATAGATCATTCTGATATAAATAATCTTCCATCTGCATCTTCCATAACTAGTAGTTTTGGCCGTTAAATTTCTCGAGCCTAAACTTTCCATCTTCCTCCATTGCTCCCACTCGAACTAGGAACCCTCTTTTCCTATGAGTTACCTTTCTCTCTGATACCATTTGTTATAAAAACATGATCCCGGAGCAATAAAATAAAACAAATGCAGAAATAAAACATAGAAGATACATAATACAATAGAGACGTAGATATACGTGGTTCACTCAGTGTAGGCTACATCCACCATAGAAATTGTCAGGTCCTTCCTTTATTATTATCTAGCAAATGAAGGGATACAACCTACAACACACCCGTTGTAACTTCCTCTTCTTTCTCTCACAATCTCCTCTCTCAAAATACAATATTCACAATGATACATAGCCACAATACATTTCCCTCATAAAAGAGGGTTTCCTTCTAGGGAAAAAAACCCAAACATAAATTCTACCATCATATCTATGACCTTATAATGAACGGTCCAAATTTACTATGAAATTACAATATACATTTACAAGGCAATTTTTCCTTTGGGGGATTCTCCCCCAAACCCCCATAGGGGGGGTAAGCCCCCCCTGCACTCCCCTATGTAGAGGAGTGTACATTCTTCCGAGGTGTAAAGTCTTCATGGGTTATAGACACGACTGAAAACAAAGACCTTTTAATCAGAAAGATAATCAAGCTACACAACCAACAACAATAATGATTGAAATTATTGAGACCCATGGTGTAAAAGTTGCAGAACAGTTGTTGGGGATAATTTTAAGGATGGAAATTTATCTTAGAATGTAAAACCTTGGTGAATCTTACCAATCCTTAATATGCAAACTATAAAATGTTTGGAAATATTTTTGTAAAAATATTCAAATTTATAAGGATTTTATATAGTTTATGTTACACATCAAATTCCCACACCTAGGTACCTTTCCCTAAGTGTCGCAAGTGTCGTAAAAGTGTCATATGCACCTTGCTAAGTGTCTCATACACCTCGACACCATGAAATAACATATGTCATAATTCCTAGTCAATGTGGAGGAAAAATATATTATATGAAGGTCAAATATTATGTGCACATAAATTATTATTAATATTCATGAAAAGGAAATTAATTTAGTGTGAGAATCCACCTCACATTTGGTTTCCCATTTTTTAGGGGAGGTTGAGGATCTCATGCATGGTTGAAATATTTCCTCCTTAAAATCCTTGAGATATATTCCCTCCCTAAAATCCTTAAGAGATATTTTCTCCCTAAATATCTTGGAGATCCCATTTTAGTGGATCTGATGAGTGATCCTCTCCATGGTGGTTAAGCCTCCAAATCATTTATAATGAGGGATTTCCATGGATAAGGGAGGCAGATTAGAGGTATCAAATTTATGATCTTGAGAGGAAGTTTTGGGTATCAAATTTATGATGTTGGGAGCATCGTGGAAGGGCTAGACGAGGAGGACTTGGAGAAGCTACTGCAACTGCATCTACAGATTGTAAGTGTCTTTTTAATGTTCTCATTAATATATGCTTGGCCTATTTCCTTCTATTTTATGTATCTTTACATATGCTTGTCTATTGTAGATGAATTTTTTTAATCTAGTATGCTAGAGTAGGAGTTTCCTTGTGTCTCTTTGTTGTCTGTGGTTTGCAGGTATCAAGCTGTGTGAGCAAGTTTGGAGATCAAGCTCAAATTGGAGCAGCGAGGACAAACAACGGAAATAGGTGCATCACACCCTTTCTCCCTCTATCTCTTTCAACTAGTTAAGAAAATATCAAAGGGATGTTAGTGTCCATTTGCATCTTTTTGTCTTGGTATTAGGGGTCTAGAATCCGAGGGAAGATCTACTTGTCCGCAGGAGAATTTTCCTATAACAATTTCTATAAAAATTGGGTTATTTTTAAAGTAAAATAATTTTATTCTATAGAATTTGGGCAAATAACTTTTAGAAAAAATGGAAATTGACGAATCTTTTTCTTGGAAAAAACATGAAAAATTACCCCATGAGCAAAATTTATCCCCTAAAATCACCCTTCCTGGGTTGTGACCTTAGAATCTAGAAAGAAGATAAATGGTAGGTTGGTCGAAGCATATTTTCCACTGTATGGTGTGTGCAAGGGCAAGATGAGCCCAAAACGAGCCACTCACCACTTTGAAGGCACCAGAGAGAAAGGAGTAACAATACGATCAAGAGGACCATTGTTGGGTGGGACAAAAGCACTGTGAGACTCACTCACTGCATAGGCATTCACCATATTGAAGACGAAGGATAAATAGTAACAGGTAATTAGTTATCTGCACACTTTATTAGGAAGAGAAAGGACTTAAGTGTGGGGGATATGTTGGGAGGTCTTTTAGGCCCTAGTAATAAGTCATCACACATTATACATTCGGCATTAGTATAATGAATATATGAATAAATGGGTAATAAAGTACAAATAAATCCTAATGAAGGATTAGTTGGAGTTGGTACAACCGCTCCAACCATCTCTCTATTGTAAAAATACTCATGAAGATGGCATGCAAACTTAGATGTATATCCTTCCCACATATCTCTCTCTTCTTGAGTACGTGTGTGTCCCTAATATTTATCCTATAATGTAGCCCTCTTATTGAATGCATCCCTCTGATTCCCTAGACTTACAACACCAACTCTGAGGATTTTATGTGATGTGATGTCTCCCCCAAAGTGTCCTCTATATGGACCATCATGAAGTTCAAAGAGGACTTTATCAATATCTTCCTTTTCCAAACATCTTAGGAACACACCATCATAATTATTTATGAATAGTATTCCTTGTGTTAGGTGGTATTGGGATGATTTCAGCCTAATATCCCTCTTCTTCTTTGGTTCCATGTATTGTGGAACTGAAACATGGGTTAAATAATACTTCATCTCATAATACCATTCATTGGTGTTGACAGTGATGTAACAAACTTCTCTCTCTAATATAATCTTATCCTCATAGAGTTCATATTCATCATATGTATTCTTTTATGGTTCAACTTCTAGTTTGTAGAACCCTTGTTCCCTTAACAATATTTGCAAGATTGATTTCTATATCATATTCTTGTAAGGTTATCATCCAATTTCCCCTTTTTTGTCCCAAATCCTTTTTTACTAGGAGATTTTTTACAACAAGATACGGAAAAATGAATTTAGTTTTGGATTTGAGCAGATATGGTCTAAAATGTTTGACAAATTTAAACATTGCATAGGCTTGCTTGTCCACTTCTGGATAGTCTATATCTACCCCTTATAGAACATAACTCATAAAGGAAATTAGGAATTCATTCCCTTCATTTTTATTTTGTGTTAGGAAAATTGCAAACTCATATCATAAGAAAATGTATAGAGTATGAAATCTTTGTTGAAATATGGACTCATTAGTGCAGGAGCCTGTGTTATTTCATCCTTGATATTTATGAATGAATACTTTCCCCTGGGACCTCATTTGTACTCTACATTCATTTTTATCATGTTCAGAAGAGGATTGATAGATTCAAAAAAACTTGGGACAAAACTTCTCACACAATTAATTTTCCCAAGAAAAGATTTCATGGATTTCTTGTTACGGGGAAGAGAAATTATGGAGATTGCCCGAGTTCTTCTAGGTTCTATCATCATACCATATTTGGATACAATAAATCCCAACAATTTTCCTTCATTGTCTGCAAACATATATTTCTTTGGATTTAGCGAAATGCCATATCTTCTACATCTATTGAATATCTTCCTCACGTGGGTTATATGATCTCTTTGATCTTCTAGGGCTGATGCAATTTGTATTGCATTTTCCTTAGGTTTTGGGCCCGCCTTCCATTCATTGTTTCTCTCAGAGGATTCCTTATTGAGGAAAAATTATCCCCGTTTTCCCTTGTTTTTTCTCCTCTCAATAGACCTAGTTTTATTGTTGTAATAATATTCACCTACAACCACTACAAAATCATCTAGTTATAGTATCTGAGATGTATAAGAAACATTTCCTGGGATACTTGCTAGAGGAGTGCATTCTTCAATAGTGATAGTATATTTTCACTGGGGTTTGATACAACTTTGTTTAACTTATCTTGCCTTTTCTTCTTTTCTTGATATGCGTCTTCCTCTACTTTATTCTTTAACTCAGCTGCCCTTTGTTTTTCATCTTCTTTTTGTCTCTTTTCTTCAACTTCAGTAGAGAATATTTTCTTCTCTTCATCCTCCCTTTTTAGTTCTACATCATGTTTAGCTTTGGCTTCCTTTTCATTTCCATTTTCTTTTTCTTCAACATCTTTCTTAGGGATTTCATCCTTTTTCTTCTTCTCTTCTTGCTTGGTATTCTTCATTTCCATCTATGTTTTTTTCCTTTGTTGAAATCTCTCTTTTTCTTCCCTGGACTTATTGGCTTTGTCTTCATCTTTCTATGCTTCTTCCATTTCCTTAGCCTCCAACTTTTCTTTTTCTTTTTCCAACAACATTTTAAATTGTTCCTTCACTATGTTCATTTCTTCATCTTCCTCCTTTTGAAGATTTTCTCTAGCTAACTCATCTTGTATCCTCTGCAATAATTCTTCAAAAAAGAAAGCTCTTGTGAAGAGGTCTTCAAAAAATTTACTTCATGGATGACTTGGTGTGTCAACTTGACCGATTTGATATGGTCATACACTATGTTGTGGGGATCATACCCTTTTAAGTTCCCTGTGCATAAGAATATCTCATGTAGGGCCTCAACTTCCTTCCCAGCATGGGGTTTGTTAGAAAAATTATATCTTCCTATGTGCAGTGGGAAGCTTATTCAAGAGAAATGGTAGGTTGGTCGAAGCATGATTTTCCACTATACAGTGTGTGCAGGGGTAAGATGAGCCCAAAATGATCCACTCACCACTCTGAATGCACTAGAGAGAAAGGTGTAACAATACAATCAAGAGGACCATTGTTGGGTGGGAGAAAAGCACTGCGAGACTCACTCACTGCATAGGCATTCACCATATTGAAGACGAAGGATAAAGAGTAACAGGTCATTAGTTATCTACACACTTTATTGGGACAAGCAAGGACTTAAGTGTGGGGGATATGTTGGGAGGTCTTTTAGGCCCTGGTAATAAGCCATCACACATTATACACTAGGCATTAGTATAATGAATATATGAATATATGGGTAATAAAGTACAAATAAATCCTAATGAAGGATTAGTTGGAGTTGGCACAACCGCTCCAACCATCTCTCTATTGTAAAAATACTCATGAAGATGGCATGCAAACTTAGATGTATATCCTTCCCACATATATCTCTCTTCTTGAGTACGTGTATGTCCCTGATATTTCTCCTATAATGTAGTTCTCTTCTTGAATGCATCCCTCTGATTCCCTAGACTTACAATACCAATTCTGAGGATTTTATGTGATGTGATGTCTCCCCAAAGTGCCCTCTATCTGGACCATCATGAAGTTCAAAGAGGACTTTATCAATATCCTCCTTTTCCAAACATCTTAGGAACACACCATCATAATTATTTATGAATAGTATTCCTTGTGTTAGGTGGTATTGGGATGATTTGAGCCTAAGATCCCTCTTTTTCTTTGGTTCCATGTATTGTGGAACTGAAACATGGGTTAAATAATACTTCATCTCATAATACCATTCATTGGTGTTGACAGTGATGTAATAGACTTCTCTCTCTAATAGACTCTTGTCCTCATAGAGTTCATCTTCATCATCTGTATTCTTTTATGGTTCAACTTCTAGTTTGTAGAACCCTTGTTCCCTTAACAATATTTGCAAGATTGATTTCCATATCATATTCTTGTAAGGTTATCATCCAGTTTCCCCTTTTTTGTCCCAAATCCTTTTTTACTAGGAGATGTTTTACAACAAGATAGGGCACAATGAATTTAGTTTTGGATTTGAGAAGATATGGTCTAAAATGTTTGACAACTTTAAAAACCGCATAGGCTTGCTTGTCCACTTCTGGATAGTCTATATCTACCCCTTGCAAAACATAACTCATAAAGGCGATTGGGAATTCATTCCCTTCATTTTTATTTTGTGTTAGAACAATTGGAAACTCATATCATAAGCAAATGTATAGAGTATGAAATTTTGTTGAAATATGGACTCATTAGTGCAGGAGCCTATGTTATCTCATCCTTGATACTTATGAATGAATCCTTTTCCCCCAGACCCCATCTGTACTCTACATTCATTTTTATCATGTTCAGAAGAGGATTGATAGATTCAAAAAAACTTGGGACAAACCTTCTCACACAATTAATTTTCCCAAGAAAAGATTGCATGGATTTCTTGTTACGGGGAAGAGAAATTATTGAGATTTCCCAAGTTCTTATAGGTTCTATCATCATACCATATTTGGATACAATAAATCCCAACATTTTTCCTTCATTGACTGCAAACATATATTTATTTGGATTTAGCGAAATGTCATATCTTCTACATCTATTGAATATCTTCCTCAAGTGGGTTATATGATCTCTTTGATCTTCTAGGGCTGATGCAATTTGTATTTCATTTTCCTTAGGTTTTGGGCCTGCCTTCCATCCGTTGTTTCTCTTAGAGGATTCCTTATTGAGGAAAAATTCTCCCCTTTTTCTTTTGTTTTTTCTCCTCTCAATAGACCTAGTTTTATTGTTGTAATAATATTCACCTATAACCACTACAAAATCATCTAGTTATAATATCTGATATGTATAAAAAACAATTCCTTCGATAGTTGTTAGAGGAGTGCATTCTTCAATATTTATAGTATACTTTCACTGGGGTTTGCTACAACTTTGTTTAACTCATCTTGCCTTTTCTTCTTTTCCTAATATGAGTCTTCCTCTACTTTCTTCTTTAACTCAATTGCCCTGTGTTTTTCATCTTCTTTCTGTTTCTTTTATTCAACTTCAGTAGAGAGTATTTTCTTCTCTTCATCCTCCCTTTTCTTCCTTTTTAGTTCTACATCATGTTTATCTTTGGCTTCCTTTTCATTTCCATTTTCTTTTTCTTCAACCTCTTTCTTAAGGATTTCATCTTTTTTCTTATTCTCTTCTTGCTTGGTATTCTTCATTTCCATCTATGCTTTTTTCCTTTGTTGAAATCTCTCTTTTTCTTCCCTGGACTTATTGGCTTTGTCTTCAGCTTTCTATGCTTCTTCCATTTCCTTAGCCTCCAACTTTTCTTTTTCTTTTTCCAACAACATTTTAAATTGTTCCTTCGCTATGTTCATTTCTTCATCTTCCTCCTTTTGAAGATTTTCTCTAGCTAACTCATCTTGTATCCTCTGTAATAATTCTTCAAAAAAGAAATCTCTTCTGAAGAGGTCTTCAACAAATTTACTTCATGGATGACTTGGTGTGTCAACTTGACCAATTTGATATGGTCTTGTAGGGATCATGCCCTTTTAAGTTCCATGTGCATAAGAATATCTCCTGTAGTGCCTTGAATTCCTTCCCATCATGGGGTTTGTTAAAAAAGTTATATCTTCCTATGTGTAGTGGGAAGCTTGTTCAATATTTCTTGTTTTTCTCCGACAGGTATGTTGTGATCCCTTTTTATACTATCTGGTATCCAAATTCTTGAGCCAACAACTTGTCAGACACATATTTGGGTAAGAGGTGTGGTGGCCTAGAACTTCCATAAATTCTCATATAGGTGCAATACTTCTTAACATACCAATCTCCAATTTATTTCAGGGATTTTATAGCTCTTTCTGATATCCTATGTGGAAAAATACCAAAAATCACCTTGTACAAAGGGGCTAAGAAATAAATATGCTATAAAAATGTTCCTTGTAATTTACATCCAACGGATCCAAGCAGTAAGTGTGAATCGGGGGATACCTCAAAGTTCAACTCCATTCGAAAGTAGGGAAATGAATGACAGAGAAAATCACATCAATGAAATAAGCTGACATATAAAAGCTAGGTTTTTTCATACCTAGTGCCTCTTTAGCTCTGTTGAATATGTTGAAGCTAGGATATTCTCTGAGTTGAACACTTGTCATGTCTTCACTACGGTATATGACATCAAAAACCATTCCATCCTGAAATGTGTGTTGGTTTCCTCACTATACAACCTGCAAATCATGGTATTCAATAGGTTGTAGGGTTATTTTAGGTATTGGGATGGGATATATCTATCCCCTTTCTTGACATGTGTTATTTCATCATTGTACCATTCTTCCATTAATTCTACAAAATCTTCATTTTCTATCCCATAATTCTCCAGAAATGACTTATTCAATGACATGGTAGGCTATGGGGTTTGATACTTGATCCTTATGTCTTCAGGATTCAAAGAAGTAATAATAACTTTGGATTCATTGATAATGGTGGTCGTACTCCTTTCAAGGTGTTTAAAACACCACCATGCAATGTCGTTGTGTGGGAACAAAATATGACATGTTGCAAGAGTATGAATGTCACTTTTACTAATATTATGGTATGCATCGATTTCTTCGTCATCAAATGGGAAGTCTTCATTGTGGAAGATGCGATATATTTTGTCGTACCTTGGAAAATGTTCCCTTCCATCAAAGAAATTAGTTTCTATGAATTGAATCGGGTCTGGATTGTTAATAGAGGAAGGTACAACACACACGAGGTTATTTTCCTTCTTGGTTTGCACACGAGACATCTTGTTTTCCTTGAGTTGTTGTTACAAATAATATTATAGTCAGATTTACATATAATAAATCACTGATAACATTTAATTTAGATCATACAATACACATACCTAATCGTTCTGAGATTTCAGAGGTATTTGAAGCCGATATGTTTTCACAATATAAGCAATTACACTTTCACAGGTTTATTAGAGGCGAACAATGGACCTATTAAGGTTAAAACAAAGTTTTATTATTTACCTTTTCCCCCAAACTCTACCTAATTAGTGTTTAGCGTTTTCTAGCTTTCGTTGGGTCAGATTCGTACAACTTCCATTAATTCCTTTGGTGACCTTTTTTGTGGTACCGTAAGCATGTCGTTATAGAGATGGAATTGAAAGTTAGTGTGAATGGCCTTTCCGATAGTTCTCTCATCAAAAGATTTTTTATGAAGTGTTCGAAGGTCTTAGGATCTTCCAACGATGATCCTTTTGTAATATTTGATTCTGTTTTGAGAAGTGTGTCAAATGGATGACGATAGCACATTCACTCTTGTGTGTATTAAACATGTATGACCCTTTTAATTTAACCTTTTCATTTGTAACTTTTAGCTTTGACCATCGGGTCAAGCCGTCAGATAGGAAGGAGTAGTGCTGAGGGGGAAACCTCAAAAAGTGTGCATTTCAACAATATCATTGGAAGAGCCTATGGGAGGGTGGGAATTATGAGAGGCAATGGGTACCCTCTAATATTTATTTTGACATAGGGGATTTCCTACGTATTGTTGGGCCATGTTCATTGGGAAGGAGCTATCGAAGGATGCTAGTGCAATATATCATTGAATGTTTCAACGACGATTTCTCTAAATGTGCACAACGAAAAAAATATCACATGTAGCACAAGGTCTATGGTTTAGTAAGGGACCCAATTATAAGCCTTGTTGTAATAGGCTCATTGGAGTCCTCTGGGATAATCACCTCTCAACACGTAAGCATAAAGTAAAGGTCTCGTGGTAGCATAGACAACTTGTGTACCAAGAGGAAGGGATTGTCATCAGCATATATGATCGGGACGAGACATGCTCATTGGATGCAATACCTCCCAATACGAACTCCTAACAATATTATTTATACAGGTTTGTCAGAAGATGTCTTCGAAAGATATGGAATAGAGTAAGTCCAACGAAGGAGACACGACAACTCTGGAGTAATGATCATATGGCTAGAGTGCACATGCGCAATCGTGGAGGAGCTTCCCAAAAGGGGCTTAAGGTTTCTTCAATGGATGGAGAGGGAGTGGATGAGTAATAAAAATATGAAAATATTTCTGCCACTCAAAATTCCTTGGATAATCTTCGAAGATTGTAAATAGAATTGTAGTTTTATGTATGAATACCTAGTCAATTTAGTAGTGATAAACCACTTGCTTAAATTTTAATAGGTAGGTATCCACTGAAATCCTCTAAGATAGAGAATTTTAGTGGGTTTTTATGGAGGGCACAACATTGTGCATGTCTAAAAGTTTGAGGGTCATCACATGAACCCATTCCCCCTTCCCCTTCATCATTAATACTCATTATTGCCTATCTTCCACCTAGGTACTTAGGAAATATGGGATGTCTTAGGATTTGATGCATGCATAAGGGTTAATATTGTTCCCCTTGGTGAGACTTAGGAAAGTACTAAAAAAAAACCCCTTTTGTTATGATTTGCTAAAGGATGTCACTAGGTGATACCTATTAATGGTTCACTAAAAGGCTAGATCTATCACTTCAGGTGGGTATTGTGCATTGGGATACATGTGCCATGCCTTGGGATCCATGATGTTTCATTAGGATATGTGTACTCTTATATGTCCATATCTAGATATATTGGGATTCGTGATATTTTCCTTCGGATCTGTGTACCACATCAAGATACATGTCACTACATTGGGATCCATGACAGTGCATTGGGCCATGATGGGGATTCCATGTCATCACACATTCCACATGGACTATTTATATGCATTGTCCTTACTCAGTTGGAAATTTCATTGCATGCTCATTCATTTTTTATTCCCTTTGTTAAACAACGTGGGTGTAATTTATGTATTGGAGAGAGTGATTTCACATTACGAAGGTGACTAAACATGATGACTTATGTTCCTTGATGATGTGGCATCCTTACTAGACCATTACTTGAGGAGCACCAACCTTTATGAGCCCACACATGCTACATGGGAGGATTTTTATGCATGGAAGACTCACACACTTGGAGATGGCATCATCCATTTTGAGGACATTATTCCACCTTTGGACCATTCCTTGCATCAAGGAGGCTAGCTATGTGGAAATTGGACCATTTGAATTTCTTTTAGACCATATCCTAGACGTTGACATCATTTTTTGAGGGGAACACCTCTCTTGGCATCTATTTTTTTCACACATTTGGATATCAAATTGTATTTTGACACTTTCTAGAGGGACGTCTCACTTTATGAGCTTATTATCGATATGTATTTTATTATTTTGTATTCTACCCATGGTTTTATCAGAATAGTGGTTTTGGAGCTCATGGTTTTGGAGCTAGCACATGGTCTTGTATTGTATTTGAGGAGGCTTCTCACATATAAAAGGAGAAGTCTTCCTCCATTTCAAAGCCTTGGAGATTAATGAGAAACTTGACTATTGAGTTTATTGAGTATCTAATCATGTTCTTGTAATTGTCTAGTACTTTTTCAATGGTTAGATAAATTTTATTAGAGGCTACTTGGAAGAAAAAGGCTACTACAAGGCCAAAGAAGCACACAATGCTCCACTTGGAAGGGTTTCTTGAAGATAAGTTCTCTCAACCCCCCCTTTGATCATTAAATTTCCGTGTTCATGCATTAAGGAAGGGTTTCTAGTGGTGCTAACATTTTTCTTGGCTAGACTTTAAGTTCACCTTGTATAGTACCGGGAAAGACTCCTCATGGACCAATCCCCCCTTCAAACCTTAAGATAAACTTCAATCCCTAAGTAGCACTCAAGGGGAAATCCTTACTATGCCTTTCAACACTACTTCATCATAAACCCTAGGCTTCACATAAAGGTGAAGTGGTGACCCCAAAGGCCCTCTAAGGAACTTCTCTCTTATTAGCTTCAACCATCTAAAACCTAAAAAAGTAAATTCATCTTCTTTTGTATTTTTTTTTTTATCTATATTGCATATCCTTACATGAGTTTTTGTAGCTGGCCAATTTTTCATCTTCTCATTCCTAACTAGTTTTGACGGTTTGTTGGTATCTCCTTGCTCCGTTTATTTAGAGTGTCAAACACTAAGGTTTTTCTTTTTTTATGCAGGTCTTATTTACCATATGTTGCATCCCTAGCAACCCTCTTGAGTCAATCTGTAATCTGGGTTAAATTTCCAAGGTTTATAGAGGCCAAATATGAGGTTATTCTCCCATTCTCAATGGACATTGAAACTTTTATTTTCTCCATATTGTTCTAGAATGTTTCTATTGTCAAGTTATCCCCACATTTTCTCCAATGACCTCATATTCCCTATGTCATTACCTATTCTTTATTGAGTATTAGCCTAGTTATCACTACCATTTTATGCAAAATATACAGAGGCAAAGTTTGGTGTTGTGGCTATCACCTCAGTGCATCATTTGATTATATTTTTTCTAAGTTGGCTCACCATTTTTGTTCCCTACCTCACCCTCCTCCAATGACCTAGTTCCTATGTGTATCTTTCCTCATTATCTGTTGGTTGGGAGGCCATTACTAGTTATAGTTAGGGTTTGAACAACAAATTGTATTGTATGCAAGTTTTGTTTAAGATTGGATTACTTTTTGTGGCAAGTAAACACATAGGTTGATGACATAATTCATGCATATGTTTGGTGATACATTCCTTACCCATATTTTGTGATCATAGATTTAAAATTTTCCTAAGATTGCTAAATTATTGGTTACATTAAGTTTACCACATCAGTGACCCAATTTGTGAAATACATATTGTTCTATGCAATTTGATTGGCCACAATCTTCTTCTAAATATGTTGTCAATAGCCATCCATTTATGATACCTATGAATTTGTTGTTGTACTCAAGGATATGATTTTATGATACACATGATCTTAGGAATATTATATTCCAAGTTACCGGTTATTATTTCATGGTAATGAATGATGATTAATGGTTAATTTAATGATAAGTCTCATGAATATGCTTTATGAATGAACACATGTGTTTTTCATAATAATTGGTAAATGAAGAAAAATGATGCATTGATGTGATATGTTGGTGTTATTGAATGCAATCTTGGGCATTATTTTTTTTCCTTAGTTTGTTTTCATTGATCTATCCTTTAGAGAAATCAACCATAGTCAACCTATTCCTTGTCCTCACCCATCTTAATTGCAAAAATAGGACCTAGTTTGACCAGTTAGGAAAACCTCCTTAGGTTAGAAGCCCTAACCTAAAGGAGTAGAGGAAAATTTATTGAGGTAACAATGGATAGATTTCCTGTCCATTTTCCTAAGCTCTCCTTCATAGGGTGGGCCTTCCCCTTGATGAGAGTTTGAGCAGTGTTGGGCCTCAAAATAGTCCCTATTCTCACTCCATTATTTACCAATACCTTCACATTACTTCCATATTACCTTCATGTCACCTTCATTCCACTTCCACATCATTACATTTATCTCATCATTGGGTTATAACTATGCTTTTCCAAAGTTTATTAATTCTTAACATTTTTAAGTGGATTTGTGGTTAAACTTTAGAAAATAATATACTTATACTTATACCTAACAATTAGAATGATTT
>ML784018.1:564622-597292 GCA_009831015.1 Picea engelmannii
ATATGTGTCTCATCATTAGCTATTTGGTTGTAACTATATGAAATTTTTATGGATCTAGGGAGAGAATAGTGGATCTCCATTAATGGGGTAGCTTCTTATGTTCTTGTATAAATAGGAGAGGCTTCTCCTTTCAAAAGATATATGTGTGAAGTTTGGGAAATGCTCATGTTTTGAATTGATAGGTTAGTTCTTGAGGTTAGTAGAGAGGAGATCTTATATTGGAATGAAGATGTAATCATATTCTTTTGAATACAAGACATGCTTCCATTTTGATCTCTATCTTGTGTTAAGATTATGGTGTACTTACTGAAGGATGGAAGGGCCCCCATGCACTAATGCTAGTACACCTATGTGTTGTATATAGTAGGTAAAATTTGTCATTTGTATATTCATGTTAATTTATCTTTATGTTCTTTGCTTTAGTAGTTTACAATAGACAACTTCAAATCCTCACACATATTGTGTTGTGCCTCTAAGCTTATGAGCTCCTGGTTGACATTAAATCGTTGAGAAATTTATACGACATAGATTGCACCCAACAAGTAGTAACAATACCCTTTCTCCAAAATTTTCAGTTAGTGCATATTAAGATTATTTCACCAAGACAGATATATAGGAATATTTCCACTCTTTCTAGATGGTTTTTGGTCCATGTTTTCTCCCTAAACATTAAATAAAAAATGAGTTGTAATCAACCAACCAAAATGAACCCAAAAATGCTCAAAGAAGAGCTTAACAATGTATTTTATTGTGATACTCTTCTTGCATGGTGCCAAAATGGCCATCTTAGAGAAATTATCAACAACCAAAAATATACAATTGTTATCATGCTTGGTGGAGGAAAAAATTGGCATGTAATCCATGAAGAGTAACTCCCAGTGCTTGTCTAGGATAGGTAGAGGAGTGTACAAGTCCTTATTTTTAATGACATGTTTAGCAATGGCATAGGAAGTGCACAATTTGATATACCCATTGATGTCCTATGGGATTTTTGGCTAACATAAATACTTTTTAAGTAATTATACTATCCTCTCCACATCAAGGTGCCCTACCACCTCACTGTAATGTGTCTCCCAAACTAGCTTTGCACGCTCACTTGAAGGCACATAAAGATGGCCTAGATATCAAAAACATTCATCTTGGAGGTGAAAGTTTGGAACGTGTTTTCCTACTCCCAATTTTTTATACGTATAAAAAAATGCAGGATCGCTGCCATATAATTGGGGCCACTAGAAGGTCTCATGCCCACAAGAGTTAAGAATTGGGGTTAGCACCATAACTAGGGGTCACTTGAGATAGTCTGCAAAAATGATTTTCACTTGACTTCTTGTACGTAATGTTCAAATGGAATTGTTGCAAGTACATGGACCACTTCTAATGGAAGTCATTTTGTAACTTCACGTATGTTTGCATGAATTGTAGGAGCTTGTGATGAATTTGGATGATCATTTCCTTTCCTAGAATATAATGCTTCCATTATCGACATTCTTGCATAATGGAGTACATCTTCTTGTCATAGGTGGGATACTTGCGAACAATATTAGAGAGTGTGAGAATGTGATAGGCCATTGAATGTCCATGTTGAATGAGGACTACACTAATAGCATAGTCAGAGGAATCTTCCTCAATCTCGAGTAGTTGTTGCAAGTCTGGCAGAGTGAAGACTGGTGGCAAGAAGAGGCAATATTTCAAATCCTTAAATGATTTTTTTTGTGACTCAGACTATGAAAAATTAGCTTTAGCTCCACATTTGGTCACTTGGTTTAATGGACAAGCGATATGAAAGAACCCAAACACAAACCTACAGTATAACTTAGCAAGGACCAAGAAGCTATGGATCTATGTTAGATTCATTAAGGCTAACCAATTTTTAATGACTTGGATCTTGGTTGGGTCCATATGAACCCCATGTTCATCCACAATGCATCATAGATACCTAATTCTTTGCATGCCAAATGATCATTTATCCATATTGGCATATAATTTGTGTTTCCATAGGGTGCTCAAGATATGTAAATGTGATGCAAATTATGTAACCTAGTTATACTAAAGATGAGGTTGTCATCCAAATATACGACCACAAAAGAGCTTGTGAATGGCTACAAGATATCATCCATCATTTTCATGAATTTTTTCAGAGCATTAGTCAAGCCAAAAGGCATGACCAACCACTCAAAAACATCTTATTTATACTTTAAAGTGGTCTTCCATACATTAGTTTGTTCAATTGAGACCTAGTGATAGAATGGCTTCATATCAATCTTACTAAAGAACTTAGAACCCTTAAGTTGATCAAGAAGATCATAATTATGGGGGATTGAGTATCGCTTCTTGACACTAATTTTATTCAAGTATCTATAATCAATACTAAGTCACCATTTCCTTTCCTTCT
Organism: Picea engelmannii; assembly: GCA_009831015.1. NCBI lineage: Eukaryota > Viridiplantae > Streptophyta > Pinopsida > Pinales > Pinaceae > Picea > Picea engelmannii. The sequence continues at coordinate 567,015 of ML784018.1, forward strand.
TCTGCACTAATTCAATTGGGCTTCCACAAGTTGAGGAGCTTGATAGAATGTGGCCCTTTTGAATAATCTCATGAATTTGAAATTTTACTTCCTTGTTCTTCGAAAGAGATAGTATGTATATTGGGAAATTAGGTAAAGGAGCACTAGGTATCAAGTCAATTGAATTATTTACTTGGTAGTGTAGGGGCACTCCTACAAGTGAAGCAAATATATGTTTGTATTCCTCCACAATCTTGTCCACCTAATTTTGATGTGTAGAGAGGCCCCATGTTAAGGAGATGGTGGTCACAATGACCACTCATTCACCTTTCGACTGAACCATGAAGAGGACAAACTTTCCATTCCGAGAGACTACCTTTCGACACTTCTTTTCCAAGATGAAGGAAACTATAGTATTTGGAACTACCTCCGGTACCCTTTAGATATAGCCTCCAAAAGTAACAATGAATTTGCGAGGCTAGACTCATAAACAACATGATATCTCCACATATATGGCTATCCTGAAAGGACATCACCAAATTCATGTTGGGAAACATCACATAGTACCTCATCTTTGAAGGGCTTGATTCCTTGGGATATGCAACATTGTTGGATGACACATATATCTCATCATTGGCTCAACCAACCAATGGTGTATGGTTGGGGGTGTGGTGTTGTCATTATCTTCAATATATTGATGAGTTCAATCGAGATCAGGGTCTTTTGGATATTGTTGTCAAGAATGAAATGTAGTGGAGTCCCCTTCACCCACATATGTGAATGGAATATGCATTCTCCCTCCTCAATATCCTCTGACTCTTCTAGTTATATCTTTGCGGTTGCAATGGTAGCACTAGGTTCTTCTTCAATGATATTATTTCCATCATCTTGCTTCAAATAAGATCTTGAGCTAGATTTCGATTATTTTTCTTTTAGCTTGGAAAACAATGATTATTTCGAGAAACATTCATCAGTGTTGTGCCAAACGATTTTTTGGAACTCACACCACTTTCTAGTGTCCTTCTTTGACTTCCTGTTACCCTTCTTTACCCGTGGCTTGGATTGGTTGTATTGATGTTGGATATCCTTTCTTTTTTCCTTTGTTATATGAGTTAGGGACACCTTTACCATGCTTATGTTATAGTGGATCTGTGATGCAGACACCCACCTCGACAGGGCCCGCTGACCTCCTGGTCTTTGGATCTTCAAATTCTCGAACCGAAATGGCTCCTTGGTCCTCGTTGGAACCCTTCACACATATAACCACATGTCTCATTTTCTATGCTTCACCCGCACGAACATGCACTAGACACGAGCCTCCACTCCACGTGACCACTGGCATGACCACAAACTTAACACCAAAAAGGCACGCTGGGTTTCACGATTTCGGGACTTTTGTTGCGAGTCACCCTGACTCATCTGATTCTTGAAACCTAGAAATGGGCTAACGGTCCCTAGCTCCTCCCTTATTTTTCTACCATATGACCTCTAGTCAAACTCTGGGGTCCACCTCCGAGCGCGTCAGGATTTCGCATGTCGAGAAATCATGATGTGACTTTGCTCCCTTTTCCTGATATCCAAACTCGTGACTTCCTCGCCACAGATCAACGGTCATGAACCTCCCATGATCTGATATCCCAGATGTCGGGATTTCACGATTCACGACCTTCGAGTAGCAAGTTACTCCACTCTCCCGACTCCTGAAATGTCAATATTTCAAAGTGCCCAATCAACGACTCACGCTCCTCTAGATCTAACGGTTGCTATCTCTCCTAAGCTTGCAAGTGTGGAAAGACACTCGGCCTTATCCTTCCTGAATATCTACTAGATCTGACGGTCCACAGAAAATCGACACTTCTCCCTTCGAGAATTCCCACTGTCCGTTCAGACTCGCGATGTTTCCTAGCCAAACAATTGGCGTCAACCCTCCTGAGCTTGATTTCTGCGAGGTGACTTTGACCCTCATCCTTCCTTTGGAATTTTCTAAGTCTCTATCCTTCCTGAGCATGATTCTGGCTGCAAACTCAAGGATTATAAGGAATTCTTGTGCACACTCCTTGTGGCCCTCACAATTATCCTTGATTATCTGATAACTCCCAACTCTGCGCACTCCTTGCGACAGAAGTTCTTCAACCACTCACTTGGTTGGAAAAGTCTAATAGTTCAACCTCAGCCTGCACACACCTTGCACGACTCTGTGCTATACTTGCACTTTTGTTGGTACAAGAATGACTTTATCTCTCCTGATCTTTTCTGAGATAAAACTCAAAATCTTGTCAACGCACTCCTTGCAGACCTTCTCTGCACTCCTTGCAGGAATTCTTAGGATGAGGAGAAATTGAAATTTATACTCTCCCTCTCACAGACTCCATACATTCAACATGAAATCCTACACATAAAGCATTGAAACAAATTCATAACAGAGCATACAAGAAAAATATAAACATACCATTCAATAGATGCAAACAATAACCATAACAACAACATGAAATTGGATCAAAGCATTCTTATATTAATTCAAGTTCTTATGTACATGGTTTCTATAGCAACAACTATCTACTCAAAAAAATTATACAATCTTTGTTCTTCTCTTCTCTCTTATGATTTCTTTCTCTATAGCTTCTACTCTTACAATTGAGAATAATCATACAATACATACGAGGGAGATTTCATGAGTTTTACCTCCTACAACACTAAGTTATCTTATCAAAATTAAAGAATACAACTACTTTACATTTATTACATTAAATGCCTCCAACCGACAAGTGAGAGAAACGCTCAAGATCTACATTAAAATCCCCAAAACATTTAAGAGTAATTACATCCTTCCAGGTATTACATTAATGTGCCATCCTTTGAAATTCAAAATGTCTTCAAAATGCGTGCCAGTGTAGATCCAACTGTCCTCCACTCGTGCTTGTTGGCGATGCTCCTGCATCATACTCCTCTGGCTGAAAAATTCATGGACTCATGTTCATCAGCTCTTCAACCGTCTGTCCATGTTTCTAGATATCTCCTTCACTTTCCCAACTGGCATCCTCAATCGAGTGTCCCTTCCATTTTATCATATATTCAAAATATGTCCTCCTCCGGGTTTTCTTACCAACTCTATGATCAACGATCTTTTCCATCTATGGATTTTCAGCTATAGGAATCTTCTTGACCCACTGAACTTCCTTTTGATTCTCTTATCCTCTCGTTTCATCTTCTCTATAAGGGCACATATCGGCTATGTTGAATATGGGTGATATTCCCACATCATCTGGCAATTCTATTTCGTAAGCATTGGCCTCAAATTTCCGTAAAATCTTACATGGCCCTATATTTTTCATCTTCAACTTGTTATATGTTCCCCTTGGGAACCTTTATTTTTTGAGGTGTGCTAAGACCAAATATCCCACTTCGAATTGAAGCTCTCTCCTATGCTAATCTGCTCTGCGCTTATATTCCTGGTTGGAACTCTACAATCTCTCTTTAATATTACTGTGGAGCTCTTGCATCTCTGCTGCAAAATCTTTCGCTCCAACACTCTTGAACTCACTCTACTCTAAGTCTCTCAACTCAGATACTCCCCTTGGCTGCATTCCATACATTATCTGAAATGGGATTTGTCATGTGCTTCAGTTAGGTGAGTCATTATATGAAAATTTCGCTTGCGACAGAATCTAATCCCACTGACTATGATGTTCAGCTACTAAAATCCTCAATAAGTTACCCAAAATTCGATTTACTACCTCAATTTGTCCATCCGTCTGAGGGTGATATGTTGAGGTAAATGATAAATTTGTCCCTAGCTTTTTCCATAGTGTCCTCCAGAAATGACCAACAAATTTGGTATCTTTGTCCAAAACAATACTCTTGGGTTAACCATGAAGTCGAACAACTTATTTGAAAAAATGATTTGCAATGTGTGCTGCATCATTGGTTTTCTGACATGGAATAAAATGTGCCATTTTTTAGAATTTGTCGACTAACACGAATATGGAATCACAACCTCTCTGTTTCCTTGGACTTCCCAACACAAAATCCATGCTTACCACGTCCCACACCCTCTCTGGTATTGGCAATTGTTGATACAACCCTGTATTTTGTCTTTTCCCCTTTGTGTGTTGGCATATTCTACATCTGTCGACAAATTTCTTGACATCCATCCTAATCCCTGGCCAATAATACAAACTATTCAGTTGCGCAAATGTTTATCATGGCTGAAATGTCCAGTCAATTCCCCACTATGTTTTTCCTTCAAAAGGTTTTCTCTCATAGAACTCTTCGGGATACACAACTAATTTCCTTTGAACAACAGTCCTTCTTGAATCAAGTATTCAATCCATTGGCTTCTGTCTCTCAGAACATGATTCTCACATGCTTCATAAGCATCCTTGAAATCTGAATCTTCTCTGTACATTTCCTTAAGGCTATCAAAACCTAAGGTCTTCACTCGAAACTCCTGCAGAAACAAACATTTCCTGTTGAATGCATCAACAACCTTGTTAGCATTTCTAGAAATGTGCTTTATAAAAAAAGTAAAGTTCTACATAAATTCAACCTATTTTGCATGTTTCTGGTTCAGTTTTTCCTATCTTGTTATAAACTGTAAGGCCTGGTTGTCGCTATACAAAACGAACTCTTTCATAAACAGGTAGTGCCTCCATTTCTTCAATGCCTGTATGACAGCATAAAACTCCTTATCATGCGTGTAATAAATTCTTTTGGCATCGTTCAAATTCTCATTGAAGTATGCAACTGGTCTATTGTCTTGACTTAAGACTGCTCCAATCGCAAATCCACTTGTGTCACATCTCACTTGAAATGTTTTACTAAAATATGGAAAAACCAAAACTAGTTGTCCAGTTATCTTCTCCTTTAACAAATTGAAACTTTTCTCTGCTTCCTCTATCTAATGAAAAGATTTATGTCTCTTCTTGACTATGTTTATAATTAACGCATAAATCCCACTAAAATTTCTGATGAACTTCCTGTAAAAATTGGCTAATCCATCGAAGCTTCTGACTTCAAAGATATTCCTTGGCAATGACCATTCTTTGATTGATTTTACCTTTTCAGGATCCATCTTCAACTCACTCGAAGAGATCACGAAACCCAAATAAATGAGTTTTGTATTCATGAAAGACGATTTCTTTAGATTTATCAGCAACTTCTCTTGCTACAACCTCCTCATCACTAGAGTTAAATGTCTCAAATTTTCTTCTTCAGTCTTACTAAAGATCAATATATCATCAAGATATACAATTCCAAACTTTCCAATGAAATCTTTCAAGACTTTGTTCATCAATCTCATAAAATTACTTGGCGCATTCGTCAAACCAAATGACATGACAAGCCATTCATACAACCCTTCATTCATCTTGAATAATGTCTTCCATTCATCACCTTCCCTCATTCTAATCTAATGATATCCTCTTTTCAAATCAATTTTTGAAAAAAAAAATTCTCCACTTAAGCAATCCATCAAGTCATCCATCCCTGGTAAAGGAAATCTATACCTAATGGTGATTTTGTTTATATCCCTTGAGTCTGTACACATTCTCCATCCACCATATTTCTTCGGACTTAACATTGTTGGCACAACACATGGACTCAAGCTTTCTCTAATCAACCCTTTGTCCATCAAATTCTGGACTTGTTTCTTAACCTCTTCATTCTCCTGCGGCATCAAGTTGTATGATGCTTTTTTTGGTAAAATCGCTCCTGGTATAAGGTCGATGTGATGGATTATACTTCTGATGGGCAGCAACGAACAAGGTAAATCGTCCACCACTATATCAATGAAATTCTCCAGTAGTTCCTAAATTTCCTCAGGTAGATCATCTATTGAAGTACTAGTCAAAATGACTCTAGGTTTTCTAACCATAGCAAGATGCATTTCTTGATCTTTCTTGATTTCATCAAGAAGTTCCTTCCCACTCATGAGAAGTATAGTATTTCTTGTTTATTCTTTCACCTTCTTGTCTTCAATTGGCAGCAACATATGCATCCTACCATTCTTATCCAAGGTATATGTGTTCTTTCTTCCATCATGAATAACATTTATGTCATATTTCCATGACCTTCCCAACAAAATATGACAGACATCCATGGGGACAACATCACATAAGATCTCATCTCTATATCCCCCTATCTTAAATTCAACTAAACATTGTTTAGTGACAGTTACCTGATGTCCTTTTTTCAACCATGAAACCTTGTATGGGCTCGAATGTGCAACTATCTCCAATTATAGCTTCTCCACCATCTCTGTGGATACTAAATTATCCTTGCTTCCACTGTCAACTATTACCTTGCATAACCTATCCTTGGTCTTGCAAGCAGTCCTAAACAAATTGTTCCTCTGGACTAGATTTTCCATCTCTTTCTCTGGCTTCAAGAGAATTTTCCTCATCATTAAGGATATTCTACCTTCTGCATCTTATGCCTCAACATTTCTCCTTTGCACTTCTGAAATGTGAGATTCTCCCCCTCCATATCTTTTTCTATCGGGAAATTCTGAAAATTTGTGTCCAATCTTTCCACTGACAAAACACTTTATTTCACCTCCTCTGCCTCTTCCTCTTCCTCTTGCTTGAGGAAAAGTGTTCATATCATCATACTGTCCTCCTTGTGAGCTTCCTCGCCTTTCTGGGTGGGTATGAGATTTATTCTCTGCATCCTTGGGCTTCTGTACTCTGTCCTGGGCAACTGCTTTGCCTCTACTCTGACTTCTACCTCTGCCCCTTTGACCTTGATTTCAGGCCAATTTCACTTTTTCCTTTGAAGTGATCTGATAAGCATATTCTACATTCCTAATTTTCACCATGCTCATCTCATCCTGAATATCATATCTGAGGCCATTCATGTATCTGGTGAATTTTTCATCATCACTCTCGCGATGACCAACTCTGATGTTAAGTCTGTAAAAATCTTCAGTGTATTCCTTCATTGTCGTCTCTTTCTGTCTCAAATTATGCATTCTTCGAAACATATTGATTTGATAATCTTTGGGTATGAATTTGGCTTTCATATTAGCGACCATCCTATCCCAGCTTTTGATTCTTTGTTTTCCTTTACAATGCTTGTCAGCCTGTAGTTCATCCCACCACAGTGATGCATGCCCTTTCAGTCTAGTGACAACGTGCTTAACCTTCTTATCTTCTTCGATATCCTCATAGTACAAGTATTTATCTAGATCTCTAAACCAATCTAGCATCTCCTCAACGTCTAAGTTGCCTTCATACATCAGGATGTCCATTTTTTCTCTGGCACCTATTCTTGCAACAACTTCAAATAGACGTTCCTATGTAGCATCTTCGACTACAAATTCTTCTTTGGCTCCATCTTTGTTCTCACTTTTGGCCTCACTGATATCTCTTGTATCAGGTGTTTGCCTCTGTGTTTTCTCCATATCATCCAATCGAGCACGAAGTTCTCTCATATCCCTTTCCACGGCTGGATCGAGCATAGGTATCTCTTGGCGTCTCCTCGACAACATTGTTTCAATCTGTCCACGCAGAATTCAATCACAATTTCTCTCTGTCTTCTCTCTACAAAAAAAAAAAATTGTTAGCTCTGATACCACCTGACGAAGACCCCCACCTCATCAGGGTCCGCTGACCTCCCGGTCTTTGGATCTTCAAATTCCCGAGCCGAAATGGCTCCTTGGTCCCCGCTAAAACCCTTTACACATATAACCACATGTCTCCTTTTCTATGCTCCACCTGCGCGAACATGCACTAGACACGAGCCTCCACTCCACGTGACCACCAGCATGACCACAGACTTAACCCCAAAAGGCGCATCAGAATTCACGATTTCGGGACTTTCATTGTGAGTCACCCTGACTCCTCTGATTCCTGAAACCCCAAAATGGGCTAACGGTCCCTAGCTCCTCCCTTATTACTCTACCATATGACCTCCAATCAAACCCTGGGGTCCACCTTCTAGAACGTATGGATTTCGCATGTCAGGAACTCGCGATGTGACTTTGCTCCCTTTTCCCGATATCCAAACTTGCGACTTCCTCGCCATATATCAATGGTATTGAACCTCCCACAATCTGACGACCCAGATCACGTTGGGATTTCATGATTCGCGACCTCCGAGTAGCGATTTCCTCCACTCTCCTGACTCCCGAAATGTTGATATTTCGGAGCGCATAATCAACAGCTCATGCTCCTCTGGATTTAATGGCCATTATCTCTCCTGAGCTTGCGAGTGTGGAAAGACATTCAGCCTTGTCATTCCCGCAGATCTACTAGATCTGACGGTCCACGGAAAATTTGTGCTTCTCCCTCCAAGAATTCCCAACCGTTCGTTCAGACTCTCGATGTTTCCTAGCCAAAAAATTGGCGTCAACCCTCGTGAGCTTGATTTCTGCGAGGTGACTTTGACCCTCATATTTCCTTTGGACTTTTCTAAGTCTCTATCCTTCCTGAGCGTTATTCTGGTTGAAAACTCAAGGATTCTAAGGAATTTTTGCACGCACTCCTTGTGGCCCTCATGATTATCTCTGATTATCTGATATCTCCCAACTCTATGCACTCCTTGCAATAGAAGTTCTTCAACCACTCACTTGGTTGGAAAATTCTAAGACTTCTACCTCAGCCTATGCACACCTTGCACGACTCTGTGTTATACTTGCACTTCTGTTGGTACAAGAACGACTCTATCTCTCCTGAGATTTTCTAAGATAAAACTCAGAATCTTGTCAACGCACTCCTTGCAGACCTTATCTGCACTCCTTGCGAGAATTCTCAGGATGAGGATAAATTGAAACTTATACTCTCCCTCTCACAGACTCCATACATTCAACATGAAATCATACACATAAAGAATTGAAACAAATGCACAACAGAGCATACAAGCAAAATGTAAACATACCATTCAATAGATGCAAACAGTAACCATAAAAACACCATGAAATTGGATCAAAGCATTCTTATATTAATTCAAGTTCTTATGTACATGGTTTCTATAGCAACAACTCTCTACTCAAACAACTTCTACAATCTTTGTTCTTCTCTGCTCTCCTATGTTCTTGCTCTACAACTTCTACTCTTACAATTGAGAATAATCATACAATACATATGAGGGAGATTTCTTGAGTTTTCCCTCCTAAAAATCTAAGCTATCTTATCGAAATTAAAGACTACAACTACTTTATATTTATTACATTAAATGCCTCCAACCGACAGATGAGAGCAATGCTCAAGATCTACATTACAATCCCCAAAACATTTAAGAGTAATTGCATCCTTTCGGCTATTACATTAATGTGCCATCCTTTGAAATTCAAAATGTCGTCAAAATGTGCACTGGTGTAGATCCAACTATCCTCCACTTGTGCTTGTTGGCGATGCTCCTACATCAATTTGTAGACCCAAACTCCCACTTATTCCTTTGCTTAAATTTATTCTCAATTTTGACAACATATCGATAAGCAATTCCTAGTGCGGATATGTCCAAGAAATCCATAAATATTCATATGTACCTATGTGATCCAAGTGGATATCGGTGGCAACCCACCTTTTCCAATTCGCTCAAAACAATTTTTTGGCAATTTTGGCAATTTACTATTTTTAGTAGTTTTTAACTTCCGGGGCCATTTTAAGGGCCAAAATGAATATTTTTCGGTAGAGATCTTCTAAACTATATTCAAGGGCTCTAATTGAGTCCAAAAAATAAATCTCCTCGATGATACCTTTCCAACGAGCTATCATGCGCCAAAAATGGAGATCGTATGCCAAAGTTACGCCCCCGGGAAAGTTGATACACCAAACTACCCAAAACGGGGTCTACAAAATTGTTGGATTTTCATCTTCTGGGGTTAGGGTTTTGGATTTTATTTATTATTAAAAGGCCTTTGGAGCCTCATTATAAAAAATCATCTTCTCATGGATGCGATTAGTCGTCACATCTCTTCTCAGAGATAAGCTGCCACCATTCTAGCGAGTCTTTTTGCACTCTGTATTTTACAGTCTCTGTACATTTTTGTTCATTAATAGAAAATTGTGTATTACTGTATATCTGTGTTTATGGTTGCATATATGATACATTTATGTTATAATATTGGATATCTGAGATATCTCTGTACATTTCTTTATTATATCTCCGCTCTCATTTTGTGCTGAAAATAATCCGGAGCAGTGGTATCAGAGCAGGCTGCTCTTGATCATTTTCTTTTCAGTGCATGCCCCCAACATTTGGGTCTCAAGCTTCTCTCTCTTGAATAAAATTGCTCTTGCATTCCTAAGAAACCTTCCATGGTGAAATAAAATAAATATGACGGACCAGGTGATTCTATCGATCTGTTGCTTGAGCAAGCACTCACGCAATAGAGGGATGAAATGATGGAGAATTTTTCCCACATCCTTAAACGCATGTCGATAGAAACAAGTGCATCTTCATCAAACAACCACTTTGGAAGAACCTATCCTTTAAAGGTATAGGTTAATTTTTATATTCTCGTATTTGAAGGTCAAATAGATGCGGATGCCCTAGACAAATGGTTAAATTTGCTAGAAGGTTATTTCTCTGTTCACTAATTTTCCGACAAGGAAAATATAAACTTCACACTCTTTAAATATCTCCCCCATGTTAAACATTGGTGGGAAACTTACTGGGAGAAAAGTTCCATAGAAGAGTCTGGAATATATGGGGTCGATCCCACTTGAGATTTTTTTGTGGATGCGGTAAAGGAACAATATTATCCTGTTGGAAACTATGAGGACCAGTATATGAGATGGACCACACTATGGAAAGAGAGGGGCCAAGAAGTTCTGGAGTTCAACAATACATTCCATACCTTGCACACCAAGCTGGGTATCAAAGACTCTGAACGACATTTGGTTCTGAAATACCGTAGGGCTCTACACAGATACATCCAAAATGAAACGGATTTTATGGACATCTCATCACTCAGTGTTTCTTATCGATATGTTGTTAAAATCAAGCATAAATTTAAGCACCAAAACAAACGAGAGTTTGGGTCTGCAAAACTGCAACAACCAAAGTATGATAAATATGGCCCTAACAAATAGTCTCCCGAAAACCAGTCCAAGCCACAGGAAATGAAGGGTCATGGGAAGACGAAGAAGGACATTGGAAAATGGTGTGATTTCCATAAAATCCCATGGAACAACACCGATGAATGTCACTCAAAACAGTCATTGGTGGCTGAAATCAAATACAAGAAGCCGAACCCTGATTCAGAATCTGATTCAAAAAATAATGACAGAAGATAGATAATCGACACAGACCCCACTGCTATTGTCACAACCACATCAATTCAACCAGAAGAACCAACAAATCCTAAAGAGGGGGAGCACCTTTTTCATTCACAAATGTGGGTGAAGGGGACCCCACTGCATTTTATTGTTGATAATGGAAGCCAAAGGAACCTCATCTCAGCATAGGTCATCAAACAATTGGGATTATCGACAACACCACACCCACAACCATACAACATCGGGTGGCTTCGCCAGGGAAGAGATCTTTGTGTCAACCAACAGTGTCGATTTTCATATGGCATCCATCTCTTCAAGGATGAGGTATTATGTGATGTTGCCCTGCTATATGTTTATGATGTTCTCTTGGGCCAGCCATATATGTGGAAGCGCCATGCTATCTATGATTCTCGACCTCGTAGTGTCATTGTTACTCTGGGGGGTTATCTCTACAGGATACCAGAGGTGGTTCTGACTATTGTCCCACCTAAACAGTGTTGTAAGGTAGTATCTCATACTACAAAATTTAGCTTCTTCACAATCTATTCAAAAGGTGAACAAAAGGATACTGCAACCACTACAGCCTTGGCCCAAGCACCTTCTATCCAAAATAATCAGGTCAAAAATAATGCAACAAAGAGAAAAAATTCCTTCTACACATATAAATCTCATGTAGCTATACTTGTTTAAAATTTCCAACCCTTCCAGCCACAGGTTCATGAAAACCTTCAAAAAGCTAAGCAACGCAACTTCTCCAAAAGGCAAGCAGCTCATCAAGATGTAGATTCAACAAAACATTTTCCCTCTCCCCTAGGAACTCAACGCAATGGATACCATTTATTCCTAAGGATGGAGGATTGATCCAATTGGATATCGGTGGCCACCCACCTTTTCCAACTCACTCAAAACAATTTTCTAGCAATTTTGACAATTTACTATTTTTAGCAGTTTTTAACTTCCGGGGCCATTTTAAGGGCCTAAATGAAGTTTTTTTGAGATTGATATTATCAATAATAGATAAAGTCTTTGATTTATCCCCCAAAATTAATCTCCTCGACGATACCTTTCCAACAAGCTATCGTTCGCCCCAAACGAAGATTGTATGCCAAAGTTACGCCTCGGGGAAGTTGATACACCAAACTACCCAAAATAGGGTCCACAAAACTGTTGGATTTAAATCTTACGAGGTTAGGGTTTTGGATTTTATTTATGATAAAAAGGCCTTTGGAGCCTCATTATAAAAAATCATCTTCTCACAGATGCGAGTAGCCGTCACATCTCTTCTCAGAGATAACTGCCACCATTCTAGCGAATCTTTTTGCACTTTGTATTTTACAATCTTTGTACATTTTTGTTCATTAATAGCAAATTGTGTATTACTGTATATCTGTGTTTATGGTTTCATCATATATGATACATTTTTGTTATAATATTTTATATCTAATATATCTCTGTACATTTCTTTATTATATCTCTGCTCTCATTTCGTGTCGAAAATAATCCAGATTAGTGGTATTAGAGAAGGCTGCTCTTGATCATTTTTTTTTCAGTGCATGTCCCCGACAAGGTCTGAGTATAGGAAGGTGGGTCTCAAGATTGTAGCTCTTGAAGACAATCATTATTGCATGCCCAAGAAACCCTCCATGGAAGAATAAAAGAAAAATGACGGAGCAGACGATTCTATCAATCTGTTGCTTGAGAAATCACTCACGCGACAGATGGATGAAATGATGGAGATTTTTTCCCACATCCTTCAATGCCTACCGACAGTAACAGGTGCATCTTCATCAAACAACCACTTTGGAATAACCTCTCCTTTCAAGGTATAGGTTAATTTTTATATTCTCATATTTGAAGGTCATATAGATGTGGATGCCCTAGACAAATGATTAAATCTGCTAGAAGGTTATTTCTTTGTTCAACAATTTTTCGACAGGTAAAATATCACATTCGAACTCCTTAAATCACTCCCCCATGTCAAACATTGGTGGGAAAATTACTGGGATCAAAGTTCCACAGAAGAGTCTGGAATATAGGGGGTCGATCCCACTTGGGATTTTTTTGTGGACGTGGTAAAGGAACAATATTACCCTATTGGAAACTATGAGGACCAGTATATGAGATGGACCAAACTGCAGCAAAAGAGGGGCCAAGAAGTTTCGGAGTTCACCAATACCTTTTGTACCTTGCACACCAAGATGGGTATCAAAGACTCTGAACGAAATTTGATTCTGAAGTACCGTGGGGCTCTACAGAAATACATCCAAACTGAAATTTATTTTATGGAGATCTCATCACTCGATGTTGTTTATTGATATGCTATTAAAATCAAGCAGAAATTTAATTACCAGAACAAACGAGGGTTCGGGTCTGCAAATCCACAACAACCAAAGTATGATGAAGACAACCCTAACAAATAGTCTCCTGAAAACCTGTCCAAGCCACAGGAAAAGAAGGGCCATGGGAAGACGAAGAAGGACACTGAAAAATGGTGTGATTTCCATAAAAGACCCTGGCACAACACCGATGAATGTTGCTCAAAACAGTCATTCATGGCTGAAATCAAAGACAAGGAGACGAACCCTGATTCAAAAAATACTTATAGAAAACAGATCATTGACACACACCCCACTGTTGTTTTCATGACCAAAACAATTCAAATAGAAGAACCAATAGATCCTGAAGAGGGGGAGCACCTTTTTTAGTCACAGATGTGGGTGAAGGGGACCCTGCTGCATTTTATTGTTGATAGGGGAAGTCATAGGAACCTTATCTCAACAAAGGTCGTTGAACAATTGGGATTGTCGACAACACCACACCCACAACCATACAACATTGGGTGGCTTTGCCAAGGACGATATCTCCATGTTAGCCAACAATGTCGATTTTCATATGGAATCCAGCCCTTCAAGGATGAGGTATTATGTGATGTTTCTCCGCTAAATGTTTGTGATGTTCTCTTGGGCCATCCATATATGTGGAAGCACCATGCTATCTATGAGTCTCGACCCCATAGTGCCATTGTTACTCTGGGGGGTCATCTCTACAGGATACCAGAGGTGGTTCCGACTACTTCCCACCTAAATAGTGTCGCAAGGTAGTATCTCATACTACAAAATTTAGATTCTTCACAATCTGTTCAAAAGGTGAACAAAAGGATAATGCAACCACTACAACCTTTTCCCAAGCACCTTCTATCCAACAGAAGCAGGTCGAAAATACTACAGCAAAGCGAAAATATTCCATCTACACAGAGAAATATCATGTATCCATACTGGTTAAAAAGGTCCAACCCTTCTAGCCATAGGTTCGTGAAAACCTTCAAAAATCTAGGCAACGCAACTTCTCCAACAAGGCTAACAACTCATCAAGATGTAGATTCAACAAACTATTTTCCCTCTCCCCCGGGCACTCAACGCAATGGATACCATTGATTTATAAGGAGTGAGGATTGATCCAGGTGGATATCAGTGGCCACCCACCTTTTCCAACTCCCTCAAAACAATTTTCTAGCAATTTTGGCAATTTACTATTTTTATCAATTTTTAACTTACGGGGTCATTTTAAGGGCCTAAATGAAGGTTTTTCTGGATATAGCTTATAAATTATATTCATAGGCTCTGATTGAGCCCCCAAAATGAATATCATCGACGATACCTTTCCAACAAGCTATCGTATGCCCCAAACAGAGATCGTATGCCAAAGTTACGCCCCCGGGAAGTTGATACACCAAACTACCCAAAACAGGGTCCACAAAACTATTGGCTTTTCATCTTTCGGGGTTATGGTTTTGGATTTTCTTTATGATAAAAATGCCTTTGGAGCATAATTGTAAAAAATCATCTTCTCGTAGATGTGAGTAGCCGTCACATATCTTCTCAGAGATAATCTACCACCATTGTAGCCAGTCTTTTTGCACTCTATATTTTACAGTCTTTGTACATTTTCTCTCATTAATAGAACATTGTGTATTATTGTATATCTATGTTTATGGTTGCATCTCTGATACATTTCTGTTATAATATTGGATATCTGAGATATCTCTGTACATTTCTTTATTATATCTCCGCTCTCATTTTGTGCCGAGAATAATCCCGATCACTATGTCGGCCACTATGCTACTTCAAAACTAGTTGCCACTTGAAGTCTCTAATAATCAAATTTGAGTGCAAGGTATGGAAGATATTGGTATATTCCAACACTATATGGTATCTCTCCTAACAAAGACTGATTTTTCCATATTGTGTATTGGTCATCATAGTTTCCAACATGGTAGAATTCCTCCTTGAGGAAATAAAAAAAATGCTTTGGAGAAATAGTTAATTTGTTAATTTGTTAGAGGGCTATTACCATGTAGATGCAAATGATTTGGAGAAATAGTTGAATAGAGTAATAACCCTCTAACAAATTAACCATTTCTCCAAAGCATTTGCATCTATATTTCCTTCAAATAAAGGAATGTCAAATTTAACTTGAAACTTGAAGGATGTCACACCTCTTAAAAGGTTTCTTGTTGAAGGTGTCTTGACCATCAATTGAAATCATTAAAGGATCTATGTGAAATTATCCATCATCTCATTCCTTTGTCGCACGAGGGATTCCTCAATATACAACTTGATAGGATATTCTACTAATTGTCATATCTCTTTCCATCTGCCATGGGAGGCCACTTGGGTCAGAGAGAGTGGTCTTCTCCAAGAGAAATTAGTTTGCAACCCAACTCTTTATACCTTGACCTCATCGACGACATACCTTGAGAAACAACAAAGAGCATATTTCTCTGATACCACTGATCTATATTGTATAGAGAACAAAATGAAAGGTTGGAATACGAATGGAAAAGCACACATAAATATTATAGAGAGCACAATAACATAATGAGAACCAAATTCTATTAATAAATGAAATAGGAAAATATTTTGAAATGCAAAACAATACAAACTAGATAGAATGGTGGTAGCTCATCTTTGAAGAGAGAGGTGTCAGCTACACTCATTCACAATTTTCCCATTACAAGAGGCCAAAAATGTCCTTTTAACATAAGTATTAAAACTTAAGAGGAAAAACCCCTAAATATCCAAAACCCTAACCCTAGGAGATGAAGTGGAAAAAGGAATGAGGGCCTTGGGGAGTGAAGTTGATATGCCAACTTCTCGAAGCTACAACTTTCACATACAAATTCCGTTTGAGGTGCACAATATCTCGTTGGAAAAATATCGATGAGAAGAACAATTTAAGTCAAGGATTAGGCATGCCATGGCAACCTTAATCCATCATAGGGCCAAAAAATGTTGTTTAGGGCCTAAAAAACATGTTAAAAGATTGGGACCTAAAAAGTTGTAGAAAAACTACCAAGATGGGGAACTATTATGAGTCAATGGAAGAGGTGTGTGGCCACTGATATCCACCTAGATCAACACATCATCAAATACACTCATGATGCAATATCAGTCATTGGGTACAAATTGTATCGATACATTTGTATTGAGCATGACCTATTCTTGGTAATTTGTTGGAAATTACTAAACGTATCTTATCTTATCTTATTTTCTTTCCCAAATATTGAATTTTATGTGAAAAATAGAGTATCCAAATCTCATCCAAATCAGGGTGACACAACTCTATAAAATGCATGCCAAAATTCACAAAAATACTTTTGAAAATCTATGAAAACATATGGTTGTAGTACTTTACATGGTGTATCACAATACACTTCTAGATTTCTCAAAATTGTCTTTGACTACAAGTTATGGATTTGAAGTAAAAAAAATATTTGTATCTTCTTTTACTTCGAATATATGAAGTTAATTAAGTTAACTGAAATATATTTTTACTTGAGCTCAATTATTTTTATCAAACCTAAGAGAAATTCATATCATATTTGTTTGCATTGATGAATGCTTTTCAAATTTCACTATATTCAAATTCAAACACAAACACAAACCATGGGACTTAGCAAGTAAGTATATGATCAAGGAAAATCTTCTTCATAATTTATTACAACAAAATGGCTTACAACTAGAATGATCAAGTAAGTATAAACAATCATTGATAATACAACATTTATATATGAGAATGGAAATAACTCAAGTAACTAGTAAAATATTCATAAAGATTAAAACATAGAATTCACCATAGCTATTACACAAAAAATACATACATATCTTAATTAATAGTAGAATTTTTACAACTCCAAATGGGGTGCACCAGTGCTCATTCCTAATCCTTAACAACAATAATTAGGGTCCCGTCAGTGTGTATCCCATGAAAAGTGTACTTGCACACATGGTTGTAGGCTATTACACAAATATAAAAATCCAAATGTTGGTTCCACTCACCATTTACTAGAAGGTTAAGTCTAATGGCTCAATGTGCTAAAAATTGGTTGACATCTATTAAGAAAAATTGGCCATGTATAGAAAAAAACCACTTTAAAATCCTCTTAGCCTTTAATGGTGTACTTTAGTAATTTGGACTTCTTCACAATCACAAGAGGTATATAATGCATCACAATAAGTTCAAAAGTAACCATGAAACTTTGGTTCAATCATAGAATTTACACATAAGCTTCATTGTGTATCATGTTTTAATACTTTATGTGATTATGACATCATCTCATCCCCAAGGATTGAGTAAGTTGAATATTGTGACAATGTAATTTGATGTGGTTGCAAGACTCAAAGTTATGTCAATAATGTATTGTGTGTTCCATATTCTAGTAGTCATAATTTCATTGTCACTTTTTATTGAAATAAGTTGGAAAGTGGTGTGATTTACATCATTAATAGCAACAAAATGACAAAAAAATGATTATCCCTTTCAAGTGTATGCCCCACCTTCCAATAGATCTCACAACAAAGAAAACATCAACAATACCTACAACAAAAATGAAGATAATATTACATAGCATAAAGATTCCACATCACATTAAAAAAAGAGGTGTTCGAGCGTGAGCGTGGGTTAGGGTTGGTGCTGGTGTTGAGTGTTGTGTGCTTCCATGGCGGCGCCTGGGGGTGGGGAGGCCACCCCCCCTCCTTCAATATCGGTCGAGGATGCCTTCCGAAGGCTTGTCAACTGTAAAGGGAAGAGGTCATCCCCTCCGATGGTTCCAAAATTTATCAAAAAGCTGGAGGAAATTCCTGAAATAGCTCTACCCGAAGAGAAACCAATGAAAATAGCTTTGGTGTTGGCTCAAAAAGGCCTAGTGGGTCAGTTCATGGGTCTTTGGCCATCTGCCAAGACTACAAATGACTGGATTCAACGGAATTGGAGGCCAAATCTGGAACATGGAGTAACATGTTACCCGGTTGGAAGAGGGTTCTTTGTGTTTGAATTCATTTCAGAAGAAGATCGAGACTTAATCTTCAGGAATGGCCCCTATTTCATGGGGATGCAAGGTTTATATCTGAATAAATGGACACCAGATTTTGATCCCCTGGTTGACCTGCCCAAAGAAGTGTCGGTGTGGGTCAGACTACCGAATCTCCCAATGCACTGTTGGGACTTCAAATCACTGTAGAGAACAGGGAAGGGAGTTGGACGGTTCATTGACAGAGCTGACAACAAAGGACAATACACCTGTGCCAGAATCTGTGTGGAATTCGATCTCAAATTTGGCCTCCCTGAAGCAGTAAAGTTAACCGTTGGAACCTGGACCCATTTTCAGAAGTTGGACTATGAGCACCTGCCATTCAAATGTCGGAACTGTCAGGAGCATGGTCATTTCCAAAGACACTGTCCCAAACTGTAAACCATTGGGAAAGAAGACACAGAAGGCTGGCAGAAGGTGAAGAAAGGGAAAAGCTCTAACAATGTTAAAATCAAGGAGAAAATGACCCAGGAGTCGTCAAAGGATGGAAGTTCAAAACTAAACCCCCAAGAATATCCAAAGGAAAATCAAATCCTCAAAAACGAACCAGAAGATGGGAAATATCAAGCGCCATTGGTCCCATTTGACCCAACCCCTCCCTCCATGGTCTCCAGTCCGACAAAGGAGAATATCATCTTGGACTCGGGAACAGGAGATGAAACCCCGGAGGAGGAAGACACAGAAGTAAGMAGTCCGCTAGGTATCCCAAACCAGCCAAAGCGAGGTAGGAAGACTGAGAAGAAGAGAAGGGAAGAGCAATCCTACAAGGAAGTGGTTCAAGGCTCACAGTACACAATTCTAGAGATGGTGAATACCAGATYGGGGGTGAAACTAGGGAAGACCTCGAAAGGAGGTCACCCTCCACATCCAGGTAAATAATGCAATACGTCTCCTGGAACTGTAGAGGACTGGGCAGCACCCTAAAAGAAGAAGCCATAAAGGACTTAGTAAGGCTAGTGAGGCCTGAAGTCCTCCTAATCCAGGAGACGAAATTGGAGGAGGATGCCCTCCTCTGAGCAAGTGACACATTCTGGAAGAAAGGCCTTGGAAGGGCAGTAAGCGCCAGAGGAGCTTCGGGGGGATTAGCAACTTTTTGGGACTCCGCAAAGCTCGACCTAGTAGAATAAGAAGGAACCACCCACTGGTTATTTACCAAACTGCACCATAAAGACTCTGGACATCTGGTAAGCATCTTCAACTTGTATGTCCCTGTTTCATATAATGACAAAAAAGAATGTTGGGATTCATTAAAATTGTTCCTCAATCGGCATAACCTTGAGAACTTAGTAGTGGCTCGAGATTTAAATGTGACCCTCTCGCTAGCTGAAAAGAAAGGGGGTTCAATTACCCGGGATCCTGCCAGAGAGTGGGTAGAAGACATGATGTCGGACTAGGAGTTGGAAGATATTTCACTGATCAATGGGAAATTTACTTGGTCCAATAAAAGGATCAGTCCAGGTCACATAGCATCCCGGCTTGATCGTTTCCTCATTCATTCCTCCTTTCTTACTCTTGGCCACATGGCGTCCTCCAAGATTCTACCGCATTACACTTCGGATCACAAACCAGTTTCTCTCTCCCTCTCTCATGGGTTAATGCTAGGCCCTATCCCTTTTATATTTTGCCCAATATGGACAGGTCAGGATGGCTTTCTCAACCTAGTTTACAACACCTGGAACGAACCTGTTTCTGGGTCCCCCTTTTATGTTTGGGAAGAGAAGCTCAGAAGACTCAAAATTAACTTTAAAACGTGGGCTAAAAAGTTAGGCTCTCCCATGGATGAAAGGAAAAGAATACAGAAGGCCTTGGAAAGACATCAATCGATCTTGGAAGAATCCCTAGTCACCCAGGATCTACTCAACCGGGAATATGAGCTTCAAAGGAAGTATCACAAAAGCTGTAGAGAAGAGGAAATATATTGGAGAGTCAAATCAAGGGCGCTTTGGCTTCGAGATGGAGACAAGAACACCGCATTCTTTCACAAGCAAGCCTAGGCTAGGAAAATTTACAATTCCATCAACGAGATCCAATTGAAAGACCAAGTCATTAAGGACTTTAAAGGCATAAAGGAGGTTGCTCATTCCTTTTTCAAAAATATTTACTCCACTCTTAATATGGAGCCAGTGGACCCGAACTCCTACCCTATATCAGAAATTCCAGCCCTGGTTAATGATGATGACAATCTGTTGCTGAACAGGCCTGTTAGTATTAGTGAAATCAAGAAATCCATCTTCAATATGGATCCAGACAAAGTGCCTGGGCCGGATGGGTTCACAGCCCGTTTCTACATTTCTTGCTGGGATATAATAAAAAAGGACTTGTACATAATGGTTATGAAGTCTCAGAACTATACCAAACTAGGTGGAAGTACAAACTCCTCTTTCTTGGCCCTCATCCCAAAAGAAAAAGGTGCTAAAAACTTCAACAGATTCAGGCATATCTCCCTTTGTAATACGGGATATAAAATCATCACCAAAATAATGGCTAACAGACTCAAAAGAATACTGCCGAAACTGATTCCGGAAAATCAAGGTGGGTTTGTGAGAGGGAGACAGATCCTGTATAACATTATATTAGTCCAAGAAGCCATCCATACGAGCTGCAAGAAAAAAGAGAAGGGCATGGTAATCAAGTTGGATTTAGCCAACGCCTTTGATAGAGTCAGGAATGACTTTCTTTTTGCAGTCATGAGGAACTTTGGGTTTAATAAAAAAATTATTGAGTGGGTTAAGGCCTATATTTCAGCCCCTTGGATAGCCCCTTTCATAAATGGTCGTCCTACAAATTTTTTACAGGCCTCAAGAGGGCTAAGGCAAGGCTGCCCTCTCTCCCCTGTGCTCTATGTCATCCAAGCCTCGGTGTTAAGCTTCCAATTGTAGAGATGTCTTCAAAACATAGTCCTTCCAGGCATCAGATTCGTCCCAAAGGTCAAGGATGTTAGCCATGCCCAGTTTGTTGATGACACCCTTTTACTGGCCGATGCCAACCTTAAGACAGCAAGGAACTTCAAATCTGAACTTGACTTTTACAAAGACAGTTCTGGCAGCGAAATAAACTATCACAAAAGTAAGATTTATGGATGGAATTGCACCCCGCGAGAAATGCTCCAGATAGGCCGGATTCTTGAGATGGAAGGCATCACAATATGTGACAACTTCACCTACTTGGGGATCCCAATCTTCAAAGCCTCCTCCAAGGTCGCTCACTGGCTACCTCTGTTGGACAAACTCAAAAACAAGATCCATGCGTGGGGATAAAATTGGCTCAACAAAGCAGGCAAAGTTATCTTGATGAACTCGGTCATTACTAGCCTCCCAATTTACCAGTGCTCGGTTCTTCTCACTCCCAAAACTATAACAAATAAAATAGACGAAATGCTTCGGAGATTTCTTTGGGAAGGCGGCAGAAATTGTGAAAAGAAGCTTCACTTAGTAAGATGGGACAAGGTCAAGAAGCCAAAGATGGAAGGGGGTCTTCATATCAGAGATGTGGCTGTTCACAATCTTGCCATGGGAGGTAAAATTCTGTGGAATATGATTACGGGGAAAAGAACTTGGAGCAAGCAAATTCTCAGGAAAAAATACTTCACAGGTGATAAAGAGAGATGCCTTGAGAAGCCTACTAAAGTGTAGAAAGGTTCCCCGATTTTCACCATGTGCAAAAGAGCCCTGCCTTATTTTAGTTCAAAGCTCACCTGGATCCCGGGGAATGGGGCAAAAATTAGGATCTGGGAGGATTCCATTCTTGGAGAACAACCCCTTATTTGGTTAAGGGAACTGAGGAACATTAAATCTTGGCTTTTGTCTAATAATTGCAGAACGTTATGGGACATTTCCCTTTGGAAGAATGACAATAATGAATCCTGGGAAGGCTGGAATCTAGGAGATTATCCGGACGTGATTAAGGAGGAAGAAGCACTTATGTTGGATTCTCTACAAGGGAAGTCGCCACTTAGTGCCAGATCCAAGGATAAGCAGGGATGGGGTTCAGACTCGGGGTTATATACAGCAGCAGCTGGCTACTCTGCAATTCTGGAAATGTCGTGGGTCCCTCCCAACCCAACCCCGTGGAAAGCCCTCTGGAAGTTTCCCTCAATTCCTAAAGTAGATATTTTTATATGGAACCTGCTCCACAAAAACATCTTAACCAATGGAAATATAAAGAGGAAAGGCTGGGAAGGGCCTTCACGCTGCCCTCTGTGCAATCAGGCAGAAGAAACTACTGCGCATCTTCTCTTTAATTGTGATTTCTCCAAAGAAGCTTGGGGGCTTCTCTTAGGATCGGTCTCCTTGACTCTTCCATCCTCAGCCTCAGAGATTTTAAGCAAATGGATGTCTTTGTCTCCTTTCAATCTGAGTAAGAAAAACCTCCTCAAAACTATCTGGATGTGGACCCCCAAATTCTTGTGCTGGAAAATCTGGCTGGAGAGGAATATTAGAATATTCAAGGAGGAAAGCAGACTGCCATCCCAGGTGGCTATTAAAGCCAGAACTATGATCTCTGAAGCCTTAAATTCGAAGACCTCCCTCAGAAACTCGGTCCCCCTCTCAGTTGAAGAAGAACGTTGGCTTAAGGAGTTCATCCAGACTCAACCAGGCATGAAAGAAACCAAACCCCCTCGAAAGAGGAATTGGGAAATTCGGATGGAGGAACAGGACTTCATTAAATGGAGATCTGTTCTGGATGAGTGGTGTCTCTTCTTCGATGGGGCCTCAAAAGGGAACCCCGGTCAAGCAGGAGGAGGGGGCATTATTATTGATCCCTCTGGCACAATCCATCTTTCTTATGCTTGGGGATTAGGATATGCCTCCAATAATCAAGTTGAGTATCTATCACTGTGGCAAGGTCTCACACAAGCGTTACAGTTGAATGTCCAGAATATTATGATTTTCAGTGACTCCAAACTGGTTGTAGAAGTGTTGAACTCCAAGAAGACCCCAAAGGATATTTCTCTGGCCCACTCGTACAAGAAAATCCTCCTTCTACTGCCGAAGTTCAGGGATTATAAAATATACCACGTTTTGAGGACCCTGAATGGAAAGGAAGACACTGAGTCCAACCGTGGTATGCTCCTGATAAAAACCCAATTGACTGTTAATGGAGAAACATCACACCGAACAATTCCCTAAGATAATGATCGCACTTGACTTGTATCAACATGCGGACAACCCAACTGCACCCGGAGGATCTTGGATCGATCTGAACCAGCATGGATATCGTTGGACGGGCCACAATCTTAGCTCAGAGATTCGACGTCAGAAGCAATCCAGACTGGGATCACGGGTTGTCGCAGGTTACATAGATTATAAGGGGATCCATTCGAATCCAGTCTTCAATTTCTCAGTCAGTCGCGCACATTTGCAAAGCACAAAGGAGAAGCAGCGATACAGGGGAAGAAGCAATGGATTCGTCTTCAAAGCAACCTCTTTCTCCTCGGGAGAGACTCAACCTGATAAAAACAGAGTTGGAGAACGTCAGAGCAACCACAAACCAAAGGAAATGGGAAACGCTGAACATCAAAATCTAGGATCTAAGGGAAGTATTAACAGAAGAACTCCAGGCGGGCCTCAAGGATGTTGCTATTATCACGGTCGATCTGGGAAATCGTCTCTGCAAGCTGGAGAAACAGGTCGAAGAACTAACCAAGGCGATTAGCAAGATCTCGGATGCCATAGCAGAGGCCATCTCCAAAATTGGGTAAGGCAGGAAAACGGTGGTGGGCCTTGCTCACTCGCCCTCAGTTTTCTCTATCGACCTCTGCAGAAGAAAATGTACTCGATAAATAGTAGACTAGGTTATTATATGTCTGTGAACCACCAGAAACTAGGATTTTGGATTTTGCTTTGTAAGGATGTGTGTTTCAAGCTGAAGATGAAGACCAGCATAGTAGATCTGAATATGTATTGTAAGGCCCTGGCAGCCCTTCCTGCCAGATATAAAATAAAAATCTTTAATCGTTCCTGTAAAATATATATATATATATATATATATATATATATATATATATATATTACATAGCATAAAGAGAAATCTTTGATATGAAATGAATCTATAATACACACACACACTTATATGCACCATCATTGATATTAATTGGTATTAATAAACCTTGTTTATGTTTAAAACACCTCATGTGGATGAAAATTCACACCTTTAAGAATATTAGAGCCGAGCTACCAATAACATCCACATGATTTTTGAACATTCTTACCCAACAAAATGTTCCACCAACAAAAACCTCTACTAAACAATCCAACACTTTTGTTCAATATGGAAATTTCAATGACTCATGTTCAAACAAACTAGGCACGTTTACATAATAAATATAGAAATGTATGCCTAACATAATGGTAAAATCAAATGCATTTAAGATATATACCAAAACTTGCACATTTCAATGAATTTCTTCCTACCAATCTTGATGAAACAAAAATTTCTAAATAAAGGAGACACATATAAATTGGATCCTATATAATATCCTCTCTTGATGACTATAATGGAACCTATTTAATGATATTCATCTAAAGCACTATAAGATCAATGCAATTCTATTTTAGCTAATGAAGGATGGTGTAGAACAAGCTTGTCAACTTTATGCGTGTACACCATATGCACAAGCAAAACATCATGCATACTATGTGTCCATGTGTTACTACCAACAATGTAC
The DNA here is from genome assembly GCA_009831015.1 of Picea engelmannii. Lineage (NCBI taxonomy): Eukaryota > Viridiplantae > Streptophyta > Pinopsida > Pinales > Pinaceae > Picea > Picea engelmannii. The sequence continues at coordinate 592,249 of ML784018.1, forward strand.
ATATTTGGATCATCACCACAAGGATCCAAGCATGCTAACTCTAGGATTCTCATATGGAATTCATTAGTAACTTTGGAGATAATGATTTATACTAAACCATTTTCTCCTTTAAGAACAACAATTGTATTAAAGGTTGGAACAATGCCCCTAACACACTACATAGTTGAACGACATCACATTTGATAAGGTATAGACCTATGAATAGGTGGGACATGAACATCATTATTGCTAAATGCATGATCATAACTCCAACAATATGTTTTATTGATTCTAGATCATTTTCATGACTTTTGTTGTTGTAGAGATAATTATCCCTTCATTTTTAATCACGTTTCTTGTCTAGTGTCCTCTTCAACAAGTATTAAGAAAGATTCTTCCAAAATTTTTGGTTGCAATGGATTATGTTTTTTATGTGGCAATGTGATATTAAGGTTTACATTGTATATAATTAATTTAAAAACAAATTACAATCAGGATAGGATGTTCAAATGTGTTGCACATATTACACATAAGATCTCCAAATTGGAAAGGAAAGGTGAAAAAATAAGTCTATCTATATAGGCATAATATAAATACTAAATAATATTTAACCTTTAGTAAAATCATTTGATTTCTTTTCTCCTCACAATTAGGATTTTAACTTTGCATCCCAACAAAATTGAAGCTTCTAACAAGTTTTTATATCAAATATTAAGGGTAAAATTGATTGCCATGCATATACAATATTTGATAAATGATTGTTATTCCTTTGTTATTCCTTACTTAGAAACATACATTAAATTAAATGCAAAACATAAATTAAGAAATCAAAGTAAAGGGTTAAATGCAAAACATAAATTAAGAAATCAAAGTAAAGGGCCTTATGAGAATATAACATGAAAAATAGGGATTCTTAGCACTTACATTAATTAAACGTAAAGAAACTTGGTTAGAGATCCTTAGAAACCATTTTATCTTATACAATGAAAACCATAGGTTCAAGGTACCTAAATCCACAATCAATTATAGGTTAACTAAAAAGAAATAAACTAGTTAAGTAGATTCAAGGATTCTTCTACACATTTTCTTTATCTTTTCCATTAATCAATTCTTTATTTATCTTTTCCATTAATCAATTTTTTATTGCATGTACCTTCAATCCTAGTGGGAAGCAACCAATAAATTAAAGATTTGATAAAAAAAACCTCTTTTAAAAATATGAGAAAATAATTGACTCTAAAATTACTCGTAATGTTTTTCCACAATAACACGTATACTTGTTTTATAAACCATAGTTTATTTCATACACCTTCAATAATTAATGGAACCCAAAAAAAAATACAAACAAGCCTAAAATAAAATGCATCTTCCAAAATATACAGCTTGAGAAAACAAATAAATTAATAAATCGTTATGAATGGATAAATTAAATCACCACACCAATGGATCACAAACATTTTTAATGGTTCAAAAGATTTGCATGCCATCCCATTTGACTTATTAAAGGATCGCATCCAATATGATTTGATCGTGGTGTTTGTTTATGTAGGTCATGTGACCTAATTTGTTAAAATTGTGTTCTAACAATGTTCATTCAAGTGGGGTGTTGAACATGGTTTTTTTTTCCAGGGTTCTCTCATCTCATTAGGTTTGTTCAAGAAGGTTATCCAACCTAATATGTTCATAAGGTTGTCTCATAAGGTTCATTCAAGCAACGAAAATGGCCTAGTTCGATCACGGGTTTCAGGTAAATCCAAAAGGAGAAAAAAATGAGAGATTTTCCAAATATTGAAAGACCTCACTAACTCACTTACTCAAAAATTTAAAAACTGAAAGTTAACCCCATAACATTTATGGCATAAAACAAGTTTACCATATATCATATCTCTTACAAAAGATTATAGCCGGAAACATTTTTTGAGGGGAAAATGAGTTTGAGTAATTATGCAATTAACCTTACTAATTACCTTTTAATATGGTTGCTAATCATTTTCTTATTTAGGATACATTTTGGGTGTGGTAAATTCTTTTGTGTTTATCATTATGATACCCTTTCACCAAAAATATTGATCAATGCCTAATTATGGTATCCCATAAATAGATATCCAATCAAATTTCCACTCCTTCCAAAGGACTTTTGGTCCACTTTCACTCCCTAATGATCAAAGAAAAATTGAGTTGTAGTCAACCAACCATTACCTCACACATAAGGAGGATTAAATAACTAAATAAATGGGGATTTCACCCAACGACATCCTTATACTTGGTCAAGGTGTTGATCCTTAGGCACTGACAACTTCTAGAGTGTTAGAAAAACAGGATCATGGAGCAATAAAATAAAACAAATGCGGAAATAAAACACAGAAGATACACAATACAATAGAGACACAGATATACGCGGTTCACCTATTGTGGGCTATGTCCACCAAAGAAATTGTCAGGTCCATCCTTTATTATTATCCAGCAAATGAAGGGATACAACCTACAACACACCCGCTATAACTTCCTCTTCTTTCTCCCACAATCTCCTCTCTCAGAATGCAATATTTGTAATGATGCATAAACGCAATACATTTCCCACATAAAAGAGGGTTTCCTTCTAGCGCAAAAAACCCTAACATAACTTCTACCATCAAATCTGCGACCTTATAATGAACGGTCCATATTTACAATGAAATTACAATATACATTTACAAGGAAATTTTTCCTTCGAGGCTTTGTCCCCGAACCCCCGTTTTCCCCCGGACCCCGCAGGGGGGGTAACTCTTAATATTATGGTAGATGCGGGAGGTATTTACCTCCACGTGTGAACCTGAAGAGAATAGAAGACTCTGGAAAGCAAGAGAAAACCCTAATGAGTTGGCTAATAACCCTAGAAGTCTTGTCAGCTCAAGAAGATAATTTATATTAGGTTATTAGCCTCCAAGAGAAGAATTCGGCCAGAAATAATAATAATATATTGAACAGACACATATCCAGAAGGAGAAGTCGGCCCCAACAAATCTAGCAGAACCAATATAAATACAGGGTGTCAGTTCTCATTTGACAACATCTCAGAATTGCAGTTCCCAGTTTGGTGTGCACGTSTGGAGGAGARTTGCAGGAGCAGTTGCAACAACAACAAGTTTTCAGTATTGGCTTGAATATCTCTTGGCTAGGGTTTGGACTATCTGATCATMTTTTGTGATGTGCTATCCTTGGGGAAAGGTGCGCTACCCTTTGTTTGGCTATCTAGCCTAGGGTTTGCTTCCGGAGGAATTCTCAGTCAAGGTTAAGGTGCTCGGATGGTGGCTTCGGCCTATGGTTGGGTGACGAGGGTATCGTCAATGGTAAAACGAGCACACCATCTTCTATATTCTAACAGTTTATGGGCCCACACCTCCTTCATTCAGTGTAAACGCTGGAAGGAAACATAGCCKCTAGGATATTGAGCTTGTTGAGGAACTGCCACTAGGGTTACTAGCAGACGCAGCTTCCAGGACACTGTCGCTAGGGTTACTAGCAGGAGTAGTTGCAGAAATCCTAATCCTATTGTTGAAGCACCTTAAGTGAAGGGATTGGCCTAATCTCTGAATAGATCAGTGTGCCCTAGCCCAATGCATCTCCTGGCACTCTCAGAAGGCCAAGACGTGAAGTTTGGATTTCTGGTCAAATCTAGGGATTGACCAAGTCAAGCAAGCTATGAAGAAATCTATGAAGTCTGAGAAAAAGTTATATGTAGCCTCTAACTTCAGAGCATGGAAGATAAGGATTGACCTCATCCTTGCTAAGAATAAAGTGTTGGATATTGTGAAAGGAAAGATCGTGAAGCCAGAGTTTGAAGAAGGAGAAGAGAAGGAACCATAGAGCATTGCAGTTATGGAGAAGTTCAGAGATGTTGACATCAATGCCATGAGTATCATAGTGGATTCCATAAAATACCACTTGATACCCTACATCTCCCATCTTGACTCATCGAAGAAGATGTACGATGCCCTAACAAATCTCTTCTCAGTCAGAAACATTGGACAAGTTGTGAGTCTAAAGAATGAGCTCTGTGACATGAAGATGAATGAGGATGACAACATAACATCATACTTTGTAAGGATCTCCCAGCTAAGATATCAACTACAAGATATTGAAGAGATCATTTCGGAAAAGGAATTGGTGAACATAGTACTCAATGGTCTTCCCAAGACATGGGATGCATTTTCCGCAAGCATGAACACAAGGAAGGAGTACCCGACATTTGAAGAACTTTGGACTTGTTGTGCTCAAGAAGAATCAAGGATCACTGCAAAAGAGAAACCCCAAAAGAAGTACGATGATCAAGCCTTCACAACAAGACTCAAGAACTTTAGGAACAAAAGGAAGTTTGGTTAATGGAGGAAGCCAAATCAAGAGAAAGACATTTCAAAAGTACAATGCTTCAACTGTCAAAAGTACGGTCACTACAAGAATCAGTGTCCCGAGCTAAAGAAAAGGAAAGAGAAACACGAAGCATCGATTGCCGAAGAAAAGGAACCTACAAAGAAGACTAAGCAGGATGGAAGAGACTTCTTCCTCTAAAAGGTAACAACACTCTTCTTATTCCTTGTACATTTCTTATTTGCATCATCTCTGTACATATCTTGTATATCTATCTCTTGGAAGATAATGTGTTCCAAGAAGAACTATACCTATGGAAGAACAAACAAGATAAAAAGAGTTATCATTAGATAATACACATGAAAGAATGAAATACAACTCATGTGGAAGCTATTGCAAGATAAGCCGAATCAATCATGAAGAAACTTAGTAGAAGCAAAGACAAAAAGAAGTCAGCAATCAAGAGGAAATTGGAAAAAGACTTATGATGTTTTGTAGAAGACAACAAGATGGAAGCGTGGACTCTGTTAGATAAGAAAGCCAATTATATATTTCAGAAGACAATAAGGATGCATATGGAAGTATGGACTCTATCAGACGGAGGGAGCCGATTATATGCACTCTTACATGAAGCAAGGGTTAGGAGGGAGCTAATCCTATGATCCATTGAAGATGATGAAATATATATATATATATATATATATATATATATATATAT
>ML784018.1:598653-610973 GCA_009831015.1 Picea engelmannii
ATTTGAAATCAAGCATTACATTATCCATGATGAAGTCCAGAAAGGAGAAAATGATTCTCCAATACATATCTCCACAGATGAGCAAATAAGCAGACATTTTGGTAAATCTTCTATCCAAGATGAAAGAGTTTGCGTACTCAAGCTAGAGCTCGTGGAAACAACTTCCTTCTTATTGGAAAAGGAAGAAATGACTCTCTAAGTTAGGAGGGAGCACTGAAAACATTATTGAAGACATTCATCTTTAAATTTGAAAAATAGTCCATTTTGGATAGATGCTTTCCTATTCGGAAAGTGGATTGAGACTTCTGACAGGCAGTCACTTTCCATTGTGGTTAACATGGGAAGTAGTCTGATTATTGATGTATCATAGACAGTGACTTCCCATTGTGGTTAACATGGGGAGTTGTCTAGGGCAGTCTCTCTTCTTGAGGGTTACTCAAGAAGACTGGCCTGCCTCGCCCGACAATGATTTCTCATTGTGGTTAACATGAGGAATGGTCCATTTTGGAGGTTGATGCAGGACAGTCTTTTCCTCTTGTGGTTAACATAGGAAATGGTCCAGATAGTCATTCCTTAGGGTTTTCACATTCTCTCCAGGGTGCACTTTGATTAGTGTAGGAGGAATGGCCCAGTGTGGGGAATGGTCCAGTCTCAACAATCAGGGACATGCATTCCTTAGGGTTATACATTCTCTCCAGGGCGCACTTTGATTAGTGTAGGAGGAATGGCCCAGGGTGAGGAATGGTCCAGACTCAGACATTCCTTAGGGTTTATACATTCTGTCCAGGGTGCACTTTGATTAGTGTAGGAAGAATGGCCCAGGGTGAGGAATGGTCCATGCTCATAAATCATAAACAATCATTATTCCTTGTTTGAGAAGAATAGGGCAGATAGCCCATTGTTGATGAGGGCAGATATTCTTTCAAATCTCACAAACGTGAGTGAAAGATTGGCCTAGACAAATCAGTTTATATCATAACATTGTTTCTATGCAAGTTGCTATCAAATGTTTGTTATGAAGACAATAGATATAGACTATTGTGGTAGATATGTTCCACTTTTGGTGAGGCAGATATTCTTTCAGAGCTCACAGATGTGAGTGAAAGATTGGCCCAAATAATTCAGTATATATCATAACATTGTTTCTATGCAGGTTGCTATCAAATGTTTGTTATGAAGATTGTATGACAGTAGATGAAAACTACTATGGTGGATATGTTCCACTGTTTGTGACTATATGTTGTTGATCAAGTACTTGTCTATTACTTGGTGTGGTAGTGAACCACTAGATTGTAGTTATGTACTACTATGGATAGACACAGTTGTGTTCTATTTTTGTTCTAACTACCTTGGAGACTATCAGCAGTTTATTGGAAATAATCACCATCCAAATAAATGATGAACAAATATTTTCCAGACAGGAAATTGGTTCAGAGCATTTACTCCTCTAGATTATAAGAGTGGCTCCTGTATCACTCTATGGCATGAGTGACTTATCCAACATCATGTCTAATTACTTAGATGAAGTATGGTTTCGAGAGATGATGCAGCTGATGGTGATGGTGATTCTCATGATCTAGTCACGAGATAGTCTAGATTATTATATTGATGCTACCGGGTAAATGGTATGTTTTTGTGCTCAAGACCATTACCTATAATACCTCCCTAGCTAGGAGGGAGTGTTAATATTATGGTAGATGTGGGAGGTATTTGCCTCCACGTGTGAACCTGATGAGAATAGGAGACTCCGAAAAGCAAGAGAAAACCCTAATGAGTTAGCTAATAACCCTAGAGGTCTTGTCGGCTAAAGAAGATATTTTATATTAGGTTATTAGCCTCCAAGAGAAGAAGTCGGCTGGAAATAATAATAATATAATGAACAGACACATATCCATAAGGAGAAGTCGGCCCCAGCAAATCTAGTAGAACCAGTATAAATACAGGGTGCCAGTTCTCATTTGACAGCATCTTAGAATTGTAGTTCCCAGTTTGGTGCGCACTACAGTTCCTAGTTTGGTGCGCATGTGTGGAGGAGAGCTGCAGGTGCAGCTGCAACAGTAGCAAGTCTTTAGTATTGGCTTGAATATCTCTTGGCTAGGGTTTGGACTATCTGATCAGCTTTTTGTGATGCCCTATCCTTGGGGAAAGGTGCGCTACCCTTTGTTTGGCTATCTAGCCTAGGGTTTGCTTCCAGAGGAATTCCCAGTCAAGGTTAAGGTGCTTGGAGGGTGGCTTTGGCCTATGGTTGGGTGTCGAGGATATCGTCATTGGTAAAACGAGCACACCATCTTCTATATTCTAACAGTAACCCCCCCCGCACTCCCCCGCATGGGTAAGTGTACATTCTTCTGGGGTGTAAAGTCTTCATGGGGTATAAACACAGTTGAAAACAAAGACCTCTGAATCAGAAAGATAATCAGGCTCCACAACCAACAATCTCCCACTTGGAGACTGTTCTCAACAACTCCATCGTTGTTGTATCTATTGGACTATGATCCTTCTTGGACCTAGCAAATTTCTCATCTTCATGTTCATGCTTGAAGACCAACTGAAACTGAGCAAGAATTCATTTTTTGCCTGGTTACTCCCTTTGTTAACATGTCTGCAGGATTCTGGCTAGTGTGTATCTTTTCCAACTTCAAATGTCCATATTCCAAGATGGATCGTATGAAATGGTACATCAGTTGTATATGCTTAGTGTTCGAATGGAAGGCTGAGTTCTTTGCAAGATGAATGACACTCTCACTGTCACAGTACAACCTGTTATTCTCCTACTTCTTTCCCAATTCCTCCATAAACCTCTGTAACCAAATCATTTCTTTACTAGCCTCTGTAGCAACAACATACTCTGCTTCTATTGTTGAAAGTGCAACAACCTTTTGCAGTTTCGAAATCCAACTTAGTATTGTTCCACCTATAGTAGAAACATATCCTGTGGTTCTCCTCCTGCTATCTTTATCACCTTCCATATCTGAATCAACATATCCCTGTAGAAAAGTGTCTGAACCTCCAAAACATAATACATGAGTAGAAGTACCTCTCAAATACATGAGTAGAAGTACCTCTCAAATACCTAAGAATTCACTTTACTGCCTCCCAATGTTCTTTACCTGGATTGTTCATATACCTTCTCACAACTCCCACTGCATGTGCAATATCCGGCCTTGTGCAAACCATCACATACATCAAGCTACCAACTGCTAATGAATAAGGGACCCTAGACATGTATTATATCTCCTCTTATGTCTTGGGACACACTCCTTAGTTAATTTTAAATGGTTGGCCAAAGGTGTACTAACTAGTTTTTCATTCTTCATTCTAAACCTCTCCAACACCTTCTCTATGTACTCACCCTGAGACAATGTCAATTTGTGATTTTTCCTATCTCTTGTTATTCTCATACCAAGGATTTTCTTTGCAGCACCCAAATCCTTCATCGAAAATGAATTAGCTAATTTCTTCTTGAGCACATTTATATCCTGCATATTAGACCCTGCAACAAGCATGTCATCTACATACAATAGCAAGATAATATAACTTCCATTGTCTATCTTTTTAAAATAAACACAGTGATCATAATGACATCTACTATAACCTTGTTCTGTCATAAACCTGTCAAACTTCAAATACCATTGCCTTGGAGCTTGCTTTAGGACATACAAGCTCTTCTTCAACCTGCAAACCAAATTATCCTTCCCTTTGACCTCATACCCATGCGATTGTTGCATATAAATCTCTTCTCCAAATTCCCATGGAGAAAAGTTGTTTTTACATCTAACTGTTCAAGATGCAAATCTTCTACTGCCACAAAACTTAAAAGAGTCCTAATTGAAGTCATTTTAACAATGGGAGAAAATACTTCATCAAAATATATACCTTTCTTTTGTGAAAACCCCTTTACAACAAGTCTAGCCTTGTACTGCCATTTTCCTCCATTTTCTTCCTTCAACTTGTAAACCCATTTATTATGCAATGCTCTTTTTTTTGAAGGAAAATGAACCAAGTCCCAAGTCTGGTTATTTACCAAAGAATCTATTTCCTCTTGCATGCCTTGCTCCCACTTATTTTTGGTGTCTACCTGCATTGCCTCCTCATAACATTCTCATTCACTAGAATCAGTCAACAATAAATAATACAATGAAGGAGAGTATCGTTCAAGGGGTCTACTTAACCTAGTAGATATTCTAACAACACTTGCAGGATTTTGAGGTACCTTTTGCTCCTGTTGTTGTACATTTTGATTTTTTGGTTCCTTTGGAAGTTCATTTTTAGTGATCTCATCAAGCACTTTGTATTTTGGTTTTTCTTTTTCTTGTTTCTTTCCATCCAACTGATCTTTGTACATGACCTTCTCATTGAATATGACATCTCTACTTATAATGATTTTGTTATTTTCATAATCCCATAAGAGATAACCAAAATCATTAACATTGTATCCAATAAAGGTACACTTCTTGGATTTTTCCTCAAGCTTTGTTCTATTTTATTTATCAATATGGACAAATGCTTCACATCCGAAAGTCTTCAAAAATGGATAGTTTGCCTTTTTACCTGTCCATGCCTCCTCTAGAATTGTACCATCCAAAGAGATTGAAGGTCCTATGTTTATTAAGTAAACAACAATATCTACAACATCTGCCCAGAACTGTAAGGTCAAACTAGCATGCAATCTCATACTCCTTGCATGCTTCATGATTGTCCTGTTCATCCTTTCTGGCACACCATTTTCTTTTGGTGTTCTTGGAACTATCTTATCTCTACGAATACTATGGTATGAATAGTAATAATCAAACTGTTTGCTAAAATATTCACCTCCATTATCTGATCTATGACACTTCAACCTTTTTCCTATCTCATTCTCAATCAAATATTTCCATTTCTTAAAAGTATCAAAAACATCAGATTTTTGTCAAATGCAATAAACCCAAGTTTTTCTATTTGCATCATCAATAAAAGTAACATAATAACGAGAGCCACCAAGAGATGATACCTGAGCTGGTCCCCATACATTTGTATGCACAAGCTCTAACCTTTCACTCTTCTTTTCTTTTCCGACTCTAATAAATCTAACTCTCTTATGTTTTCCATAAACACAATGCTCACAGAAGTCCAGATCAATTTGTTTAAGATCTGGCAACAAATTTCTTATGTGAAGTATTTCCACCCCCTTCTCACTCATGTGTCCAAGCCTATGATGCCACAGCGTTGTATCCACTACTGTAGAAGCTAAAGAGATAGAAGAGTCAATATTACTAGTACATAAATACAATCTACCTACCTTCTCTTCTTTTGCTATCACCAATGATCCTTTGGTGACCTTCCACACCTTATCTGTAAATATGGATATACAACCTTCACTTGCCAACTGCCCTATTAAAATTAGACTTTTCCTTATATCTAGAACATGTCTTACCTCTTTCAACAACCATTGGTTTGCTTTATTTTTACCTTTCCCATTCCAACAATTTTGCATGGTGCATCATCACCCAAATGAACCTTTCCAAAATCACCTTGAACATAATCTAAAAAATGTTTCCTATGGGGCATGGCATGAAATGAAGCCCCTGAATCTACCACCCAAGACTCAGAAATATTATCTACAGAAAGAATCAAAGCATCTTGTAACACATCACCTGTTACATTTGCTTCCTGATTCTTCTCCTGTTGTCCACCTCTTTGTTTCTTTGGAGCTCTGCAGTCTTTCTTCAGATGTCTTTTCTTCCCACAATTCCAAGACTCTATCTTTCCAAGTCTGGATTTGGATATGCCCTTCCTAGAATTCCCGCGGTTCCCTGATCCCTTTCCTCTATCCTTTTGTCTTCCCCTGTTCTCCATGTTCAACGCATTACATAATGTCTCACATGTGCTTTTCCATCACATTTCCTCACTAGGGATAACACCAACAACATCATCAAATTTTAAATTATTTGAACCAGAGACAAAGTTACTTACAACCATGACCAAGTCATTCCATATTTCTAGCAATGAGCACAAGATTACAAGAGCCTTGGCCTCATCATCAACACTTTTACATAACTTAGTTGATTAGTAACCGTATTAAATTCATTTAAAATATTTGCAACAAACCCACCTTCTAACATCTTCATATTAAACAATCTCTTCATTAGAAATACCTTATTGGATGCTGAGGGTTTTTCATACAGTTTAGCCAACACATCCATCAGATCCTTCATTGTCTTTTCTTTCGAAATATTGAAAGTCACCGATGCTTCCAGGCTTAGTTGTATCGTTCCTAGATCCTTTCTATCAAGAATCTCCCATTCTTTGTCCTTCATAGCCTTCAACTTCTTTGATATTCCGCCCAATGGTAGGAATAGATCCTTCTGATATAAATAATCTTCCATCTGCATCTTTCATAACTGGTAGTATTGGCCATTAAATTTCTCGACCCTAAACTTTCCATCTTTTGCCATTACTCCCACTCGAACCAGGAACCCTCTTTTCCTGCAAGTTACCTTTCGCTCGGATACCAATTGTTAGAAAAACATGATCGCGGAGAAATAAAATAAAAAAAATGCGGAAACAAAACACAGAAGATACACAATACAATAGAGACACATATATACATGGTTCATTGAGTGTGGACTACATCAACCAGAGAAATTGTCAGGTCCTTCCTTTATTATTATCCAACAAATGAAGGGATACAACCTACAACACACCCATTGTAACTTCCTTTTATTTCTCTCACAATCTCCTCTCTCATAATACAATATTCACAATGATGCATCGCCACAATACATTTCCCTCATAAAAGAGGGTTTCCTTCCAGGGCAAAAAACCCTAACATAACTTCTACTGACAGATCTATGACCTTATAATGAATGGTCCATATTTACAATGAAATTACAATATACATTTACTTGGCATTTTTTCCTTCAGGGGCTTCGCCCTCAAACCCCCATCAGGGAATTTTGTCCCCTGAACCCCCGAGCCGGGGGGATAGCCCCCCCGGACCCCGCAAGGGGGGCAATCCCCCCTGCACTCCCCCGCATGGATGGGTGTACATTTTTATGGGGTGTAAAGTCTTCATGGGGTATAAACACGGCTGGAAATAGAGACCTTTGAATCAGGAAGATAATCAAGCTCCACAACCAACACATAGCTCATATTCTGAAAGGAACTACACTCCTAGAACCGACCCTCCTAGAGCTCAATGTGCTGCCTTGAAATGCCTCCAACAAAAGGTGGGCTTGTTTCCAGAGAGTTTCCTAGAAATTTCCCCAACCAAGGACATCCCTATGCTTCAAAAGACTCAACCAAAAATATTAATAACCCCAAATTAGGTGGGCCTTGATTTCCACCCTAGGAAATGACATTTGGATCACTTGCACTCCTCAATGGTCAGTGATTTAATGAGATGTAGTTAGCCAAACATAAGAAATTTAACTTCATAATACAAGAGGAAAACAAACTTAACACATATCTAATAAGTCAAATTAATATGGAAGTAAAAATGGTTTCTTTAGGGGAGTGAGATTAGCATACTGCATGGGGGGCAACTTTAGGATGTAGGTGGTGGGTGATTAGACTACCCGTCAATGTTGATGGATTTTGGCGAAACCAAATTCTCTCCATGTATTTTTGGCATTGTGAAGAAAGGGTGCTCTCTACAAGATATTTCGGTAGCTTATATCCAATGTTAGGAGTCATTGTTGCTCTGTGTTTTTGGAGAAGGTCATGGAAGGGTTTAGGTTTTGGTGCAGGAGGAAGGTGTTGGTGCATCAGTTTGGTTCATTTGATTAGTTAATGGAAGGTGGCCATACTTTATACCTGAGCCTACACTTCTTATGGTGCCCTATTTCTTTGTTCAATGGGGTATTTATAGGTGGAAGATAGTCACTACTTGAGTTTTCTCTTTCTGTAATGGGATTTTCAACTCTACTCTCAATTACCTTGTCCTTCAAGGAGGGTGTTGTGTGGGTTGGATGTTATGGGTCTTGGAGGGCTCATGTGTGATGTGTTCTTTGGAGAGATCTGTATGGTGGCTCCTAAGGTGATATGGGCGAAGGAGTTTAGTTACTCCAACATTTCTTCAGTTTTTGTGGGTTCACACTAGTTATCAATTGGTATGTTTTTTTCCTCAAATTTTAAGTTTAGTAGTGCATCCCTCTTTTATCAAGGAAACTTGTTGTTTTTTTCAACATTTGATTCATGTTGGCTCGATTGCTAGCTCCCTAATGTGGGAGTTGTGGGCTATAGCATTTGTCCCTTATGAGATTTTGCTTCTTTGAATGGGTTATTAGCCTTAGGATTTATGAAGGTTTCTGAAGAGTGATTGCAAGCCTCGATTCTTATGGATATGGTGGCTGATATATGCTTTTGGTGTCCTTGAACCCTGTTTTTTGAGGTCATTATCCCTTGCATGGGAGTTTCGAGTTATTTAGTTTTCTGATGTTAGATTTCTTAATCCTTTTTATTTGAGCTCAATATTTATTAAGCACTTTAGTGCTCTTTAGAGCTCTAGCTAAATTGTAAGCACTTAAGTGCTTTTTGTGTAAATGTTGTTTTATACAAGCATGTTTAGAATGTAAATTTTTTAAAAATAAAAAGATACGACTTTTTTTTGGAGGAAAAATAAGTTGTATTCTACAAATTTTCTCTTTTCTAGGCACTCAAAATAATAGGAAGGGAAACTAGCATTTTTTGCCTAAAATATAGGAAGAATTTATTTGAATTGATGAAATTGTATATAACAATTGTTAACATTGCAAAAGCATGTTGCACAAAGGATATCCAAGAGCTAAGAATCTATATCTGCATTAAAAACAATGATTTTAACAATCCAAAATTACAATTTCAGCAAATATTTTGTTACCAAATTCTAATGATAGCAAACAGAAAAAGGTCAAAATTGTAGAATACTTAACAATGTTAAAAAAAGTCAAATTAATTTAAATAAATATCCATAAAATACTTCATGTTTTATATACAGAATGTCACCTCCTTATAAAAACCTATGATAATAACTATTCCCTATATTCTTTACACTTTTGAGCAAGTCCAACTATTTAACACTAATGACATTTTCAATGTTTAGTTAGATTTTTTTAAATAAAATTATAAATCAAAATAATGATTTTTTTATCATTTTTTTCTTAAGGTAGTTGGTTTTAGTGGATAGTAACAATCATAATCATCATCCTCGTCATCATGAATCTACCTATTTTCAAAAAAAACATGAAAATGTTATAATAGATTAAAACAATAATTAGCCCTATGAATCATCATCCTCGTCATCATGAATCTACCTATTTTCAAAAAAACATGAAAATGTTATAATAGATTAAAACAATAATTAGCCCTATGGTCTAGCCCAAGTGATCAATGCATAATTAACATGGACCATTGTGAATTATTAGATTAAAATTGTGAAATATTTTGTCCTTTTTTATGTTTTGGGGTTTTTATTATGGAAATTTGATTAGGCAATTATTGTTGGAATGAAGAATTTATTGTTTTTAATAAATAATTTGGAATAGTCTTATAATTTATAATTAGAATGTGCAGTGTTAATATTTAATATATAATATTTTAAATATTTTTTTGTTAAATTTGAAATTAAAAATATTAATTCATCTTCTTATTATATTAAGTCATTGAGATATTGAAAAAAAGATAATTCACAATACATTTAAATTACATTATAAAATGATAAAAAATATAGAGGAGATGCCAATGGGTCAAGGTGTGATGGTGGAGATCTTAGTATAAATTAGATGGACACTCCTACTCGTCAAGTAAAATATTTTTATGACATGTTTATTTTTAAAATTGTCCTTCTCGTAATTGGTGTTTTTTTAAATTTTGTCATAAGAGTAACTTTTTTTTGTGAACACAAAAACAACTTGTGGATAACATAAAATTATTATGAAATTACAGTTGACATAACATCATCAAAATACAAAATTTTATATAAAATATTTGAGGTTTCCTACATCATATGGAATACAACACCATTAAAAGATAAATAGAAAAAAAAAGAATCTTTAAATATTTAAGATTCTTCTTTGCTTAGGATATTTCCAAATTTCATATATCTATCTCATTCCACCATTGATCAATCAAGCATGCTTTCTAGCTTAAGCCAATTTCTAAAGAATCTCTATGACTTGTAAGTAAAGAAGCCTATTATAATATTTGTAACTTATGCAATGTGCTATGTATGCAACTAAGTTGCAACCTCCATGTGCTATAGAAATTGTAACATATACTATGCATAGCCTTTGTTATAGAATTTATAACTTGTATTATATATGCTTTACACAAAAATCAATATCTAAATTTATGAAATTATTATTATTATTATTATTATTATATATATATATATATATATATATATATATATATATATATATATATATATATATTATTTGTCATTCAAATTGAAAAGAAAAGTCATTAATGACTTGTAAATATTTTACGATTAAAATGGAAAAAAAACTAGAGCAAATTTAATCACTAATGATGATAATAATAAGGTAAAAGGGTAAGTTCCTTATTTTTTTTTTTAAGAAGACATGTTAAAATATGAAAATAATGTCAATAAATCAAGATCTAATGATGAAGATGGTGAAAAGCTAAATTTAGGTTTGTTGGTAAGATTTGATTTTTTAAGTATGTTTTTAAGATTGAGTTAAGTATCAATTTCATTGGTTTTGAAGGAGTAAAACTCTTTATTCATATTGTTTAAGTTGAATGTGAATTTTATGAATTTATTAAAGAATGTGAGATTAAAAAATTTAGGTTCACAGAACTTAAATTCCAATATAATGATTTTGATAAAATAATTCAATAAAATTAATTTTAATTAAATTTCATTATAAATAATAAATAATAAATTTCAAATTATATATATAAATATAAATGTTTTGGTATAAATGTTTAATGTTTTGGTCTTTTTTGGTTCTATATTTCTGGATCATATTTGAGTGGCTAAGTCCTTCAAAGATTTTTCAACAAGTTGAATCTATTTATGCATTCATAAATGTAATTTAAACAACAAAAAAATGGGATTTTGTCTAGATTTATGTCCCTGAATGAATTCTAGCCAAAAAAAAACAAAACATAGAACAATTAAACAACTCCAATATAAATTATAAATCAAAGGGTTGGAATTTGAAATCCAAACATCTATCAAATTTAACCATTAATAACAATTTACCAAAAATATTGAACATTTACAAAAAGAATAATAATAGGTATCAAAAAATTCTTACCTACTATTTGATAGATAAAAAGGCAGTGATCTAAACGTTCTACTTTTTAGATGTTTTCTAATAACTTTTTTCGTTTAATTTTGCCCAAGTGATGAATGGTTGATGAATGGTTGAATCTGCAAATTTAAGTGACTAAATTACCAATAAAATAAATTCCAAATTTACGCGTCAAATTCCTTCCATGTGCGGGATCACTTTGATGATATTCCCGTCCATGCAATCCGCAATTAACATAGTTAAATTGAGTTGTGTTTGCACAGTAAAGGAATCGTCGATACCGTGTTTGTATTTAATTATAAGGTCGGTGGATTTTTCCCATTGGTTCCCCATGAATTTTTGGTCTGCTATGCCATGCTAAATTTTTGTTGAGATTCGAAACGTTACAGGTGGTATAACCTTTGGTTTCGAATTGGTTTAACTCAGGTTTTGTATTTATAGTTTGATTTATGTTTAATTGTTGATAATAATGATGATGATGATTAAAATCCACTAAGATCTAATTGGTTTGCCGGACCTTAAGAAGGTAAGTGATTACTTGTGATTCTTTAGAATTTTGTTTCTGCGCTTGAAAAACATTAAGAGAAGCTTTCCAAGATCACCATACTTTTGTTGAGTTAAGAGGTTAGGAAGATTGGTAGTGTGATCAATAT
This sequence comes from Picea engelmannii, assembly GCA_009831015.1. Lineage (NCBI taxonomy): Eukaryota > Viridiplantae > Streptophyta > Pinopsida > Pinales > Pinaceae > Picea > Picea engelmannii. The sequence continues at coordinate 610,544 of ML784018.1, forward strand.
TTTGAAAATGAGATCTAATATGGGTATATACTGGACAATCTAAGAGAAAGTGTTTTTCATCTTCAACCTTTTTATTGTCACAAAGGTGACACACTCTTTCATCCCATGGAGTTTTAGGAATTGACCAATGCCCGATTTCACTATGGAGCTCGTGAGAATTTGTTCTTATCTTAGCAATACTTATTTTTTTCTTTACACTTGGAAAAACAGATAGATAATTTTGATCTTCTAGATTAGGGTTGATTACATCTTTATAATACCTTAATTTTCTTTTTTCCTCTAACTCTTTATCACACCACATTTTTTCCTTAAATTTTGATTTGACCTTTTTTTTAATATTATCTTTATTCTCCAAAATGGTTTCTTCCATGAAAGAGAATGAAGCGAGACGGAATCCCACTGCGGCTAGGGCCTAAACCCTAGCCGCCCT